>JANIJU010000001.1:68411817-68446891 GCA_025504685.1 Leucosticte australis
ATGCTATGCTATGCTATGCTATGCTATGCTATGCTATGCTATGCTATACTATACTAATACTAATACTAATACTAATACTATACTATACACTGCTAAAGTAAAACCCATGACCCTTACAGGCAGCCACGACACAGCTTTGACCTAACTGGTCACTCAATCCAAACACCCATCGCCAGTGTCCAATTAAGAAATCCCTTTTGGGTCAACAATCTCCATAACACATTCCACATGTGCCAAGCAACAGATGCAGCAAGTGAACATAAGAATTGTTTTTCTTCTTCTCTGAGCTTTCTCACTGCTTTCCCCAGGAAAAATCCTGGGGAAGTTGTGCTGCTCTCTGTGAAAAAAGCTGCAGCCACAGTCTCCCATATGGACTTCAAGCTTAGGTTTGACAGAGACACAATCCCAGCATATGAGGAATTAATCTGTCTCTTTGCTTCCTTGTTGGATTACCTTTAAATATACTTTATTCAGTGTTATTTTGTTCAGTGCTCTTCTACAAAAATCTAAAATGTTTGGAAATTGCTCATTTTATGACTACAGACAGTACAATTAGTAAAGCACTGGGACATTACATTAATTGAACAACAAAAGAGCATTTAGATCATTCTTTCTACACATGCATTCTTTCTTCTGGCAACAAATCTCTGTGAAATTAAAAAGGATAGAACAGCAGAGGTGAAATCTGTAACATTTGATTTTTAATTTTTAAATTATTTAAGCCATTAAGGAAATTCCACAAGGTCAGTCTGAGTACTCCAAACTTTATTTCTGTTTCAAAAAGGAATTCACTAGGCCACAGATACAGAAAACAGACAGGACTGCACAGTAGTACTCTTCTGTGTCATTAAGACAATGCATAGTCATATTTTTTAAACATCTATCAATTAAAAAACTATCAGAAAAAAAAACAGAGCAGAAGTGAAAAAAAATTGTAAACCATTTTATTAAGCAATCAAACATGAAAAAGAACAATAAATGAACAACAATTTGATTATATTTTTTTATTTAAAATTCAGTCTATCTCATCTTTCTTAAACAGAAAGGTTAACTTTATATGACAGGATTATTTTATTCCACAAATCAAAACTAACAGGTAGGTGCTTTATATGATTTTTGGCCTTGAAAATATTTGTCACATAATCTTGAAAGTGTTTACTCTTTTTTTTTTATTACTTCTCTTTCTTCTCTTTTTGACACCATAATTCTGTATAACAATGTATGAACAACATGAATTTTAAACACTTTCATGCCTGTGTGACAGTATGAGTATCAATTCACTCCATGTAGTGAAACAAAAACAAGATAATTAGTAAGCACACAATATTTTATAAAACATATTCATCTTTAAAAGAAGTGTCACATTTTTCCTTTTTCTGAAATACCACATTTGAGTTGATTTTAGCGCCTAGCTAATAAGTTTCTACACAAGATTCTCCTGAATAATCTTTTTTTTTTCTATACTAAGCAGTCTGCTCTCCTTTTGTCCTTTTTTCCTCCCCTCTTTTTTGTTTTTTTTTTTCTGTATGTAATATATTCCTTTCTTTTATCATCATAAACATGTTTGGGGCTTTTTTTCTAATTTTATTTTATTTAACTTATTCTCTCCTGTCTTACTGTCTTTTCTTCTAACATCATGCAATATGGTTTGACTGCTGCTCTCCTACCCTATTATCCTTCTCCTGTCACCTCAGGTCTTTGTTTCATCATTTCTTTCCTACCCTTTATATTTCCACTTTCATCTTCTCTTTTCTCTTTTTAAAAGAGTGTTCCACTACTTTGAACTGTTGCCTGCAACTTTCATTTTGTTCCCGAAATGAAAGGTGTGTGCTTTTTCTCTACATTCATGACAGCCTTCTGTCATTTACTTCCTCTTATATTTTACTTTATTTTCTATTTATGAGTGTTCTTATAAATAATATTTTTAAACATATATTGATACTTGTGTTTTGTTTCTGACAAGGACATCTATGGATGCCAATTACCTGACCACTTTCAGATGCCACAGTGTAAATCCTTACAAGTGTTTTTGGTCAGTCTACAGATAAAAGCTAATTTTAAGAAGGAATTCAATGATAGATAAGTCAGATACAAACACCCATAACTGTTCTTCCTTTTCTCTAGGAGAAAATATTTGCATTTAGCATCTTCTTCTTCCAGACAAGGGTATCAGAGATGATGAGAATTTCCCAACACATTTGGGTGAGCGGACAGTCCTGCATAAGTCTGTTTACAATTTAAACCATATCTGTGAAACATTTTACATGAAATTAAATACTATTATCATGAGCCTACCCATTCAGTGAGGTAGATATTTACTCTCCTTATTTATGTCTGCTTTTCGTAGATTGCATAGAGTAGTCTTGAGCTACTGACCTTGAAACCTGATTGATGAGGCAACTACATTTGTCTAGACTGCTTGTATTTCCTTCCATCCTTCCTTGTTAGAGGAAGTTATGATCTGGTATGTTCCTGAGTTGCGGTTGTATTATCACAGCAAATGAAGATGTGGTCCTATTATATTCCTTTATCTGGAAATTTAGGAGCATTACCAGTCCCAGTATCACAGATAACTTTCATGTTTGTTTTTTTGGTGGGGTTTCTTTTTGGGTGTTTTTTTTTTTTTTGGTGGATTTACTGAAGCTTAGGAAAAGAATTATGGTTCCATCTTAGAACTGTTTTAAAATGGAACTTAGCCTGCAATTAAATAGACAAAAGTTTTGCAAGGTTCAGGGAAGATCTAGAAGGCGTTACTTGTATCATGGTGTAAGTTTTCAGACATGATATATATATATCCTGTTACATTCTTTTCAGGGGTGTCAAACTGTTAGCAGAAGAATGCTGTAAGGTGCAAATTTCATCTCAGTTGGCTAGAGTGCTACATCTCATTGATCATGCATTTCCCTATATTTACTCATATTAGTTAATTATGAAATTATTGTAATCCTTATGCAGTAAGGATTTGGAGACCTCTTTTGATGCACAGTCTGAAAAAGAACATATCTGCTGGCTTATACCTACACTCTTGGAAAACTCTGTGTGCTCCCCAGTAGGAAGAAAAATTGTTCTCTATTTGCTTAAAATGATTAGAAGTATATGTGTTTAAATTTATGCATGCAAGTATTATATATGTGTGGATATTTAAGCATGATTAATGACGAGCAATCTGAGCTTCTTAAGTGAGGTGTCTAGCTTACAAAGCAGAGGGGCTGATCAAGACAAAGGTAAATAAATGTCTACACTACCATTGGATTGTAGTAAGATTCTATGATTCCTCATTAACTAGTGTCTGAGTGGATTGCATTAAGTCATTACTTGAATACTCCTGATCCATTATGGTAAATAAAACAAAAATTAGTTTTGTCATAGTCATTAACATCTTTCTAAAATGTTGTAAAATCCAAGGAGATGATAAATGAAGCTGATGTAAAAATAAGCAAGTATTGACTTAAGTCAGAAAGAAGAGTGCTCACTAGCTTGTGAGCACCAAGTTCACAATTCGTGTTGGTTTGTCATTCTGCATCCGAGCTACAGCAAGCAGGTAAAGAGATTAGAAGCCTTGTTTTACAGTGTTTTAATGTATCCAGAGTTGAAATGAGTGTCAGTGCTTGTAATGAAATGTAGAAAACCATTAGAAGTATTTTGATTTAATACTGGCCAAAAGGCTTTTTTTTAATAATTTATAATGATGAAGTTGCTAGAGTCTGGATCAGTACTAGAACACAGAGTAACTACAACCTTCCAATCACATCAAGAAAAAAAGCCCTAAAGCCCTAAAAATCAGGAGCTGTCAATATTCTAAGGTCACATAAAGATTTAAATTCTTCTAGGCCCCGTCTCCTTTTGGAAACAGAGTGGTTGGAGTCAATTAGTAATGCAAAACACATTTTGCTTAGCATCAACAAAACTTTTGCTTTGCAATTGGCAAATCAGTTGCAAAATAAGACTGGCAAGCACTGTCCATATTGTATGATACCTTCTGACAGTTTTTCAAGATTATTTAACTTCTCTTGCCATTTATGTGTAAGTTTAGGGGACAGTAACTGGAAAAGCTTCCAGTCTGTTCCTTGTCACAAGAAACCTGCATTTACTTTTCTGAAAGGGAGAAATTCAAGGAGCACTGAAGACTAAAATTAATGGTTGCACAGTTTTTGCAGGGAATATACAAGAAAGAAAAAACTGTGTTATGCGTTGTGATAAATAAAATAATTTCTTTAAAAACCCATTCAAAAAATGTATTACCTTGTCACACTGAGGTGCTGCAAATTTCTACAGAACAAAAAGGAGCTGCTTTTGAAAAGTATATAACAATTCCTCTTTCTAAATTATTTTGAAAGGAATTTTTTAAATGGAACATTTTAAAAAACACCTTTAACAAGATTGCAGATGCTGAGAATTTTCTTTTCTTGAAAAAATCTACTGTTTTTCCTTCACCAGCCTGTGCTGAACTTGTCTCTATTATTATAATTCAACTATATTTCTAAAATATACCTTGAAGGAAGATTTGAACACAGAAACTAGGATACAAAAGCAGTCTCACTGAAAGGAAAGGTGATATATTATCACAGTATAACTTACAATTATAAAAGTTCAAAGAAACACTGAGATTCCAGTTTAAATTTCTTAAATAATTTCTAATGAGTCCATAACATTTTACAAGAGAAGTCCCACACTAACAAGATTTAACAGTTCTTACCTCTGAACAAGCCTAAGTGGTAAAGCCAGGCTCATCATCAATTTCCATAAACTTGTCAGATTATGTCATGGCTTAATTTTCAAACATATTTGTATGCATTTTCACACATATGCAAGAAATAAATACATATTCTGCAAAAAGTAGTTGCACTGTAATGACTAAGTTTATTTACTCTGACAAAGATTAGCACCATACTATGAATTACATGACAAAATAGTATCCGTGTGAAAACATGTTTTCTAGAAAAGCCATGATCCTGATGAAATCCTGTAACGCCTTTTTGTTTTCTTTGCTTAACAAAGTGCAGAATTATTGTCTATTATTTTCATCAAAAGAAAAAAAGAAACTGATATTTGCCACGCCGCCTCCCAATTATTAATAAAATAACATTTTAACTTTATCACACAGTATAAAATTCTTTAAAACTCATAAACTCTGTATTAAGTGACATTTCCAAATATCAAGTCTGGTTTTTGTTCTGTATGAATAGCATTTGGAACCTTTAAAGAATGTATGATATATATGGTAATGAGACCAAAGAATTATGGTTTTGATTAATAGAATAATATCAAAACACATGTTTTGGGGTAGAAGGGTACAAGGACAAGAAGGAAACAATGCCAAAGAAAGAGGTTGGTTTCGTTTTTTTTTTTTCTTTTCAAAATGACAAAAAGTAGAAAAAATGAGAAACAGAGAAAGCTGACATATTCTTACCTACCAGATTGGCAGGTGGGATGCTTTAGAACATTTTTACGACTCACCACTGTGCAAATACTACTGCCAAAGGCAGATGGATGAAAATGCCAAGCATATGTGAAGAAGGTCAACAACAAAGATACTAAGAGAGAAGAAATACAACACTCCTTTAAAACATTCTTATGGCACCCTGTGTTACAGCTACAAAAAGCTGCCTTCTTAAGATGGGCAGGAAGACAAAACTAGGAGCAAGAAGATGCTTTTGGCATGAAGGTAATTAATTGGCTAGTCTGCTATAAATGATGATCTCCAATACCAGCAGGTGGATGTGCTCCTTAGCATGTAGTATAACCCATTGTACATATAAAAAGTTTTTGGGCTCCAGAGAGTCCTAAAGCTCCTGTTCAGCTCTAGTACTTGGTTTTCTATGGAATAAGCCAATAGGTGGAGCTGCTATATGGGGCACGCATGCTCCCGGGTTTTGGCTGATTCTGGTTACAAAGTATAGCTCCTCTACCTATGCCAGGGACACCAGGAGTGTTTCAAAGTATATTGGTTCAGACAAATCTCTGGGGCCTGTGTTGCTAAACACTTAATTTTGTATTCACTGGTGTGGGTTTGAGAAATTCTTCAATGGGATACAAAGTTCCTTTATGACAAGAAAGCATTTCCTTTTAGTAGGTGGTTGTAGTTTATTGGGTAGTGCCGCTAGGATAAGACCAGGGGAAGTCTGCCACTGTACTGGGTGATGGGTTGCTTATATTACAAGACTGCATTAATTAATATATTTGCCATCGAGGAGACAAATTCTTCCAACGGCAGGCTTGAGTTTCTCTGTGACATGAAACAAGGAGGCTTGTCAGAGACCGTGCTATGCTGCCCTAACCCACAAGATTATCAGAATTGCTAAATTTAAACTGGGAGGAGAGGGAAATCTCAAAGGGTTTTCCTCGTATCAGCTTTCTAATTGATTGTAGTGAAACTTCAACATCACAGTTAAGAGTAAAATGGAGGAGGCTCAATAAGACATCTTTGTGCTGCTCTCAACTCAATGTGTCAATATGCAGGAGCATTTGTTGGCTGCAAAACCAATATATTTTTCCAGAATAGATTTAAGGTATCTATCATGTGTCTTCACTTGTGCAAGGATTTTATGTAAAACAAGAATGTTGTAAAAGACTGAGAAAGGGCATTTTTAAGGATGAAATTGCTGTGTACTTGAGGACATGCTAGGAGAGGCAATCACAAAGACCACTATCTACTTTATGTTTTCCGTTATAAATGGAATAAATGTCAGAGTGATGCATTCTAATCCAAAGGATCCTGCATTCACAAGATTTTACACTGATGCTGCACTTTTCTTTATGATTTTGGGGCAGAAGAAGGTGATGAATGTTCCCTAATAATTTTTAGTTCAATAATATAGTTTTATTATTCATTACAGTGTTTCATAATAAATTTATACAGTGCCCCAAAGGAGACATTGTCACTTCAAGAAAAGTAGTAGCTCTTACCAAGCCTTCCTAAAACACCTTACAAAATGAAATTCCTCGAGGCAACAATTTATAAAAGTGGTTCCTATTGCTAAAAACACTCTAAAGCAGAACATAATCAGTAACACGATGAAGTAAATGTCTCTCCTTAGTCCAGAACAGTACTCCCTATAAAGTATGTATTGTCAATAATAATTTATTCTTAATAAAAACATTTCTATATAATCATTATTTTGAAACTTTATGGCTTCAGACTCCAAACTCATTAATTTTCATATATAGATACAGAGGTTTTGGTGTGATGTCACTAAACCAGCATGCTCAGGGTTGCAATACTGTTCATCCAGTGGATAACAATATTTATTTAAAGTTAGTAAGAGTGTTTATTTCAGGAAATACCTCTTTTTTCTTCTTCTTTTTTTTTTTTTTCATTTCTCAATTTTTCTTTAAACGTGAATATAAATATTTAATTCATGCTTATGTGTTTATTTTTCAATAGCTTGACCATGTTGCTTTTGACTGACTCTTTATATTTTTTTTTTCTTTCACTTCCATTTCCCACAAGATGCCTAGGATTAATTCTCAGAAAGTGGTAACTGTGTGAGTAAATTTGTGTGGGCATTGGGATGGAGGTCATCTGAGACAGAACATTACACCAAAAGGAGGATTAAAATCTGACCTTTGTTGCCTTTTATCTGCTATTTGCTGGAGTTTCTGTAAGGCTCTGAATGAGCAGTGTGAGTCAAAAGGAGTTCATGCTCACTGAGATGGGCTGTCACTCCTTTGACATTCTCTCTGAGATTTTTCAAAAACAGAATATTTCAAGAGATGAGCAAGAGCCTAATAATAGTGTGGTGATAAAACTAGGTCTCAAAACTCTGTGTTAAGACTGGAATTAATAGCTGAGCATTTTTGATTGACAGATATATGAATTCATTAAGATTTAAGGTATAAGGTTCAAGTTATAAGGGTTATCTTTAGAACTGAGGAAACTAATAGCACACCAAAGATAAAGACTTTAAGAGAATTCTACAATAACAAAAATTCCCATAAAACCATATTCTTATTTTATATATATAAACCAATTTGTCAGAATTTTTGGAGATAAATAAAAGTAATAGAGGCTCTAGATGAGGATCAGATAAGGAAATATTCAGGAATATTAAAGAGTAGAAAAATACTAAGGAAGAATATTACTTTGTAAGAAAACATGCTTATGTATGTATCTACAAATTCTGTAAGACTATGATTCTGACTGCCAAAGAACTTGAAAATCTTTCTATGGATTAAATTATTTATTAGACAGTTTGTTTCCCAAAATGTAACACTGTGTTACACTGTGTTAACAAAGTAATACAAATTCTTTACCCAGCCTTGCTCACAACTGTCAAATGAACATCATAAGTTTGCTAATGCTTTAAAGAAAAAAAAAACCTTTCAAGCTATATTTAGAATCTAAAATTAAAAAAATCTTTAAAAAAAATGTAGTTCAGCTGAGTTTGTTGTATCTGATAGATCTCTAGTTTTGTTTATTTAAATCAATAGTGCCATGAGGGAGCTCTTTTTGAACAAACGTAAAAGTCTGTTTATCCTGGTGTATCTGAATATTGTGACACACAAATCATGTTTACACATTCAGAAGTAAACATTTTTTATATTATTTTGACTGAATGGATTCAGCTTCTGCCCCTGCCCCAGAAAGTGAAAAGGTGTCCACCTATTTCTTTTCAACTATGCAGATGCTGCCATGAAAAAAATTATTCTCAAAGCCTATCTACTTCTAGTTCTCATCATTAAGTACAAATGCACTTAATGCAGGTCTGTTTCCAAGTGTAAAACTTAATTCAGCATTCAGAAAATGATGAAATATTCAATCAGGCCTTCAGCTTTGGATACTTCAAATGTTAAAGCATCCGAAGAGGGAGAAACAGGCTTTTCAAGTCTCTCCAAAAGTCAAATGTTTTATTTATGGTCAGATTTCAGGGGCTGGAACTTCTTCCTGGATTTAGTACTTAAGCCATATAGGGTATGCATAATTTCTCTTTATTTTTCTCCACTTCAGGACTTACTGCAGGGAAGAATGGCTAGAGAAGTATTTAATTCATTAAAAAGAAAACTAAAACTAAACTCAAGAGCAAGAAAATAGGATAATTGGCAGAGGGAAGAAGGGCCCTCTACTTTTCTTGATTTAGAGCTAGTAGCTGTTTTTCAGGGCACTGTATCTCGAGTGGAGTATCTCCAAGTAAATAACATGTGGAGACTTGAAGGAAAATTTCTCCATACTTCCCCAGTTTCTATCTCTGAATGGACCCTCAACAAGAATGCTGGCTGTTGACAGCTGTTGCTAATTATCCTGCTCTTCCTGGTTGCCATTTTGAAGTCTGTGTCCCCATGTGCTTTGTAACAGAAGTCTAAGTTCTAATATTGGATTCTGAATTCTAGCCTGGGGAAAACAACACTGCAGAATTCCTCATTACTTGCATACTTATTCATAGATTAACATCTATATTGTTCTAACCTCACCTTTGGAGCTAAATTTGTACAGAGTTGAAAATCTCACCCAATTTTTGCATTCAGTGAAGTGATGCTTGTGGTTGATGTTAAAGCTTGTGATTGTTCTCCACTACAGTTCAGTGGTCCTGTCCCACCAGGACATATATAAATATATGTGTGTATACAAATACATATTCTACATCATATTTTATTGTCTAGTTTAACAGTTTGTATAATAAAATGGTGAACTGCTATTCCTACTTCAGAAAAAATTTTCCCCATTATGAAGTGCATGATTTACTAAAAATAAGTGGGTGTAAGTGAGCATTTGCCTTGCTTTTTTTAAAGTAACAAACTTGTATAGAATCTCAGGTTTGACTTGGACAAAAAAAAAAAAAGTGGTTAAAAATGTAAATGTCGAGACTCACAGAGCCAATCAATTACCTTCCCAAACAGGAGATTTTCTTCTAGACGAAACATTCTGACAGTGTTTGGTGTCAGAAGAGGGAGCTCTTGAACTATGTCACGTTTCTAATAGATTCTAAAGAGTACACCTTTATTCCTAAAGAGCATACCTTTGTTCCTTGCATTATTAAAATTTAATTTCTCAATGCTTAAAATATTTTCAAGTAGCCCACTTAGTCAAGATGTACAGGTGCCTTTTAAATACATATAACTGTGTGAAAAAAGGGGCAAGAATGGCAAAAGCAGGAACCAAAAATTAAAGCAGAAATGGTTTGCATCTCCCATAAAATGAAAATCACATACAAGCACACAACCTGTATATAATGATATGCATATGCATCTCATAAAGCATGCAATGAGAGCAAGTATTCACATATTCTATTAAAAGTTCCTGCATTACATATCTAAGGAAGGTTATTGTTTGTACATAATTATAATTAAAACACCAAAGCTTGTAGGAGAGTGTCTGTGTGTTATCTTCATCAATCAGTCAATAAATAAATCTTGGTCACCTTTTTAGTATGAGGCAAAAATTGCCAATATAAACGCATCCATAGTACAAATTGATTGATATTCCAGTGTCATTTCCCAGGAAGATTTTTCAAAGCCAATGTGTAGGAGTTAAGCTAATGCTCCTGACATATGCAGGTCATACAAAATGAGATTTAGTTTACCTGTCCCAGCCACCTGGGAGTTAGGCAGTGTAATGAGACCACTCCTACTAATGAAGGAATGATTTACCCATCCTGACGCAGGTATTCAAGAAAAGAAAAAAACCCACTTTTTTGTGAACCTAATGTTTTAATTCCTTAGACATCTAGCTCTAAATACTTCAGTCCTAAACTGGTAAATTAGGCTGAATTCAAGGACTTCATGACACTGACTAGACTGGAACTCACCTCTGCTGTGCTCAGGCCATCCACCCAGGGCTGTAGTACATTATGAGACCTGTGAGAGGAGTGTTCTTCTGGCAGGTGGAGACAGGTCTTATGTCTAGGTCATATCAAATAGCATCAGATGTCCCTATTACTGAATTGTACACCTGAATTTGTCTATCTGAATCAGGAATAAGGTATCAATATAAATAAATAGTGAGCTTTAAAGGATGTGTTGACATGTACAATGGACAAGATAGCCAAACCTTAACTGAGAAGGATTCTAGGCCATCTGATCTACTTCTGAAGTTTGCTCTTTCTTTGAGGAAGGAATGGTAGAATGGGACCTTCAGTGATGCCTTCCAACCTAAATTATTTTACATTTTTATGATCTTATAAAGACCTTGAGGGTTTATTCTGAACCTGTCAGGATACTCGTAGCATATCTAAATGTCTGCATGTCTTCTCTGATTTTTGTTAGTAGAAACAGGGGAAATCAGGGTTGGAAGAATATCTGCCCTGTATTTCTAAGTATTCTCAGCTGAGAGCATGCCAGATGGATATGTTTACTCATTTGTAAGTGCATGAGCACGGCAGGGATGGAGAGGGCTTACTATAACAACTGATTTTCCAGGTAGTTCAAGTCGCTGTGTACTTCTGCAAGGATCTATTTACATTACAGCTCCTCTTGTGCCAGTGTCAGGCTCAGGACCAGGCCCACTAACCTCTTTTCAAAGATGTCAGTAAATATTTGTTACCAGATGTGAAGCAGACATTACTTTTCTGGGAAAAAAGAAAGGACAATTATGAGGACAATTCCCTAAAGGAAGAAAAATACCATAAAGTTTATATAATGAAGGATTTTTTTAAGTTCAACAAGAAATACTCTTGAGCACCTGAGGGAAAAAAGAAGTCGGGTAGATCCAGAATGTAAGGCCAGTCTCCTTGTGTTACATATTATGGTTTGAAATGTAGCAATATATATATTATTCTAATAATGGGTGATTAATAAACAAAATCCTTCAGAAGGAAATCCTTTAATGTAGATAAATAAGATATTTAAAGAAATAACCTGTATATTTATAAAATATAAATAGAATTATGTTAAAAATATACCTTCTGTTATCAGAAAAACTTCCTCAATGAGGTTTATCTTGTAGCAGGCTATCTTGTAGTGGCTTGTAAAAAAAGGTAATTTCTCATAAAAGGAACATGTCTACCTAATCAGTTTTCTACTAGACTTTATGAAAATAAAAAAAAAATAAATCTGAAAGCTTTTATTCCTGGAGCTACCAAACTTTGCAGCTGGTGTCCCTCAGCCATTCATATGTGCTGAAATTACATGTGTATGTCATTCATTACGATATGACATCACTGGATTAATTAAAGATACTGCTTACTAGTAAAACATATTTTTGGAAATTAATGTGATCTGGAAAAAGGAAAGAGCCAAGTTGGCAAATTTGATCAGAGATGTCTCCAGTGACCATGAAGCACAGTGTGAGAACCTCTATACTGAGCTGCATTAACATTTTTTCTGAACATTTGTTTACATTAATGCTATTTCATCTCACAGCTTCTTGATGTTAGAAGGATGAATTACTTCTTCATTTATTAAACAAAAATCTACGTGTCCCTTGAAAACTTTAGAAATGCCTTTTATGTTTAATTCTTAATATTTGTGTCAATTCAAATTGTCATGATTTTATTATTTGGGAATTACATTCTGAATATACATATTTTTAAAATGTAAAAAACCCATCCCCAAATCAAAATAATTCCTATTATACATTTCTAGTATCTAGAGACACTATTCTGAAAAGTTCTATGTGCATCACCCCCTCATCTATTTTATTTTTGATTTTCTTATCATAAAAATTCTTTACCAAACCCAGTTCATTTTTATAAATACTTCTCCAAAACATCTTAGCCTTCTTTTTCTCTCTTCCTCTTGTACAAAACCCTCATTATGTGCCACAGACGTGGAATCTAACAGATTAACTAGAAAAATGCTTTGTTAGAATGAATTCCTCTATGGCACTATCAGTTTTTTGCTGTTTGTATTAAGGGATGGTGACACTGGTAAATCATTGAGAGCAATCATGAAAGAAGTGAAACACTTAAAAAAATACTTCTGCTTTTCATAATTAACCTCTACAGCTGCACAGTAGAGGTGATTGGTAAAACTCACCCACCAAGCTAGATAAAGCAAGCTCTGTAAAATTGTGAGGTGGACATCTGGCAAACCACAAGTGCGTATTAAAGACAAATTTTAAGGCAATTAAAGCTTCACATGTATTTTTTATTAGTTTAGTATGCTTAAGTAAGCTGAAACAACTAAGAAGCTTATTCATATTTTCATTTTGATTTGGAAGATTTAATGGAACCCACAATCCACATAACAGAACTTAGAATAAGTGTCAACTAGAAATCAAAATTCCTTTCTGGAGCAATCGAATCAAATGAAATGATTGTTCAGATCTTGTTTGTCTGTGTGTTATGCCTTATATGTCCTAGTAGAATACATGGCTTACTAGAAACCTTTTTCTTAAAGTTTTCACCAGGCTAAAGATTTTCCTTAAGGTCATTATTTCTCCAGAAGGATTTATCCATAGAAGACAATGATAAATTCTTCTTAGGCAAGATTGAACATTCAAATTCATTTTCTATTTTGAAAATTATAGTAAAGTTTAAAATTACACAATAAATATGTATAGTATCATAGTCTAAAATCCTACAAAATGCTTGTCATAAGACTCCTATACATCAATTACAGAATATTTTTTTACAACAAAAAAATAGGACATATAGCAGAAACTTTTAAATCATTTTGATCTAGCAGGGTATTCATATCATAAGGGAGAGAAAAAAACTATATACAGAATTTATATGTAAATAAAAGAAAGAACATTAAAACCAATTAAACTGCTTTACAGATTCCAAATATAGTTGAAAAGAAAAAGCTATTAGTGTTTCAACATTTTGACACGTAAGCTCTTCATAATCAAGAGAGCACTACAATAAACCCCATTCACAGTAATTTCCAAAGAGAAATAGTATAATCACTCATATTCAGATAAGGTTGTATTCTCACACACTTCCTTATTTCCTTCTACTCATCAGGGAAGTTTCCTTTTTTGTGTAAAATTGAAATGACAAAGAGCCATTAGGCTAATCATACTCACAGAAGAAGAGCTCTTGGCATGTTTAGTTAATCACAATTTCATAGCAAGCCTAATAAAAAATATAGTCTGAAAGATCAAAGGGAAAATTATCATTCTTTTTGACAAAGTCATTGAACTTGTTTCAAGAACCTTGTTCATTTTCTGTGGGTGGGAACCTCCTGGTAGATTTGCCTCATCCCTTACCAAGTGAGGAATTGCTCCATGACATCCATGCTGTTTTAATATGTTGGACTATACATTTGTACAATAGATTTTTTCTGAAAAAAAAATGTGATTTCCTATCAGAATCTGAGCATTTTTATACCTAGCAGTGATTACTGGAGAATTTTTGTCCCAGCAAATATAAGATTTAGCATGGTCATCGCTGATTTTAAAGAGCCACCTCTGACTTTCCTTTGCTTATTGAAAACTTTGTGTTGCAAATGTAATTATATTTTAAGCTGGAGGAAAAGAAAATGAGTAAAATTAAGTGCAATAGTTACTACATACAGCATTCTAGTGCATCCCCAGACTTCTCAATCTTATTATTCAATAACTTGTTTTTATTTGGTATATGATCCTTCTCATACAGCAAGGTTGGGTTGGTATAATGGCACAGTGGCCCTTGAATGGAAATAAGAGAGATTTGTATACCAGCTCTGCTCAAAGGAAACTGCTTCATACCTCTGGTTTGGTTTTTTATTCTTTATACAATGAGATCCATTATACTAAAACAAACTCATATTTATATGACACTTCTTTCAAACCAGACAGACAGTCATAGGCTTGTAAAAAAGTAGAGGTTTAAATAATTTGTTCTGTTTTCAGTTATGTATGCATTCACTAGTTCAAGTAGGTTTCATTACATTAGAAGTTCATCAAAATAATATATGTTCAAGGCATATTTCATAACTGCCTTTATATGGTACTGAGCAGAGATTTGTGCATGAAACAATTGAAATTTAATAATGAGCACCAATTGCAATTTAAATAATTGTTTTCACCACTCTCCTTAATATTACTAATTGTCCATTTTTCCGTATAGTATGATACTTCCACAAGCTGTTCTTCCTTTGTCACATACATTAAGCAAGATTAAGTCTTGTCTGGAAAATGGTGCAAGCACTGTACACAAAATCTAGACTACAACAGGAAATTATATCAATTCATTTTGGTCAGATAAACTGACCTCTTCACCAAAACCAATGCCTTCCTTGAAATGTTGTGTGAAATTCCAATTGCATAATTATAAATTCTTCATGTTATATATGACTTAGTACTGAATCTTAAAGACATTTCAATATTTTTACTGTAATAATGTGTACGTTGTACATATTTTAATCATGAAGTAGTCTGAAATGTTTCAAGTAACTCTACAAAAGAACCAGTACAATCCCACACATTAACTCCTCTCTTGCTCCCAAATACTAGCTTATTTTTGTCTCATTTTGCCTGCCTGCCTTCCCATCCTCAAAAGAAGCACAATTTTTTATGCCAGAGTTCACCACAAGCATTGCTTTAGAGGGATGGAAGAATTAAAAAAATAAATAATTGTCACAAGGGAAGGAAAAATCAAGCTTTTGGATCGAAATTTTATTTAGGTGCCAGCTAAACCTCTAACTGATCAGTTTTTATCATGTTTGTTAGGTATGTTCATAAGCAGGGATTCAGTCTTTTGAGGAATGTTTTTTGATAGAAATTTAGGCATAGAATAGGTATTGGGCTTGATTATTTACAATAAATACATGCATTTAAGTATAGTTTTCTGGCCATACATTATCTTAACTCATGAATGATATTTCAATTCTGTATCTGCATTTTGGTTTTAATTATAGCAATATACTTGTTAATATATTTTGATACAGAATTGTACCAAATATAGACTAAGACCACAGAAGTAAATGAAAACTAGGTACAAGACAGAGTGAAATGAAAGGTTCAAATCCATTAATTCATAAATGCAAAGAAGTGTTAGGCTTGCACCCACCTTTCAATAAACAATTCAATCCTTGCAAAATGAAATGCCTCTTGTCATGTGATAACTAATCATTCTAAACCCTAGAACTCACCTTAGGAACAGTCTGGGGACAGATGTGATGACATTAAGGAGACAGGGCAGTAGGAGCTAATGTGTGCAAAAATCTAAACTTCAAAGGTGGTGGGCAGCAGCAAAGAACCTTCTTGGTAGTGTACATTCATATGTGACCTAGGAGAGAGCAAGCCAAAGCAATACCTCTTTATGACAAAGTCAAAAAGATAAAATCCCCTGGCAAGTGGTAAGAAAGTCTCTGTGCTAGAGTTATGTTGCTCTGTTTTTCTACTCAGGACATAAATTGTGGTGCAGGTGGTATGTTCTAGCACTTGTTACAGGTGTGCCTCACTGTTGGCTTGAATTGGCTCATTTGGAGCTGCAACAACAACAACAACAACAAAACCCCACAAAATAAAACACACAAACCAAATTAAAGAAGCCACAAAAACTCCAGAAGATAGCTCTAAAGAGAATTCCTCATCTCATCCTATAACTGGAAAAGTTTTGTTTTTTTGTTTTTTTGGTTTTTTTTTTTATATTTTTGGCCCAATAAAACTTGGATTTGTGGTAGCTAGTTACCTTAAAGCTGTCTGCTTGAAAAGGTTGGAAAATCTTTGGAGTAGTAATTAAGTTGCTTCCCTGATAAGGGCTATCAAGAAAATGGTAATCTTAACAAAATGTTTTGAGTGAAAAGACGCTATTTAAGTTTTATTGAACAAAAAGGAAAAACTTTTATTTATCTATAATGCCAAGGAGTAGATATTTACTGAGTCAGCCTATTAATTAGCTGTGTTTACCAAGAAATCATTTATGCAGCTCAAGAAATGGCCAGCTGTAATTGGTCCCCTACCTCAGGGGAGCCAGGGACAACTCTTGTTAGGCTGGAACGACACAAATCTGGATCCTGACCAGCTGGAACAGACTTTCTTTTTCCAATATGCCCATATTTCCCTGCTGAGAAACCTTCTGCCAGAACAGGGCCCTGTCAAAGTTTTCAGTGTGTCTTGTCCATCACTATCATGAATCAACATTTTACTCCATAACAGGTTTGCAAGGAAAAATTATTATTTATCTTCTTTCATCTTTAATGAAGAAAGTTATGCAGAATCATTTAAAATCAAATTGAATTCAAATTGTTTGTTTAGGGAGCTTCCAAACAAAACTCTGCGTCTTATAATACACTGTTGCATGTTTTAAATATGTACCTTTAAGAGAAACATCAAGCCACTTTCTTAAATGGACAAAATATGCACTTCTTACACATAAAATCTGTTTATGTCAATAGAAAATTTTTATTAAAATATCAAGAAAGAAAAATCATGTAGCAGCCAGTAATTACACATAGTGAATGCTGGTTTTCACCAAAAAATCCAAAGAGTAGTTATTTTAGTATGCGTATTTTTCAAATTACCATTTCCAATTTAGAAATTTATTTGCTCTAAGTTATTCGTATTTCTAGGTGTTTCCATATCTGTGGCTAGATCAATGTTATTAATTTATCGTCAGTTTCTCTTATCATTAATCAAAAAAAAGAAAGTTGTAACACAATCTCTTACTTTCTTCCACTTTAGAGACAACCATGTAAAAACTAAAACTTCCCATACATAGAGCTAATGAGCATTCAGACATCTTTTATTAAGCACCAGGAAGTGTTAATTAAACTTTGTGATTTTTTTTTTTTTGTCAGAACCTACTTTTTCTTTCCAAATTAAAAGTAATTTTGTTAGTGTTGCTTTCCTTCCTTTAAAATTCCTTATGATGTGATTGATTTGCAGTTCTCAGTGCTGTATGTGATGGTATTTTAACTTCATCAAACAATTTTCCTATCTTCATTCATTTATTCTTTCCATAAGTTTCTACCTATTCCTTTAGACACCAAGGATTTTGATTGATTTCATGGGTTATTTCACCTCAGAATGTCTCATTTAAATCTTTAGGTGGTTGAAATTGCCTGATCAATAGGTTCTGTTCCTGCAATATTTATGGTAAAGGATAAAGGGGGAGAGTTTAATGGGATATTAGACTCTTGGGAGTTTATCCCATATTAATGGGATTATTTACTCTATTATGTACTATATGTCACCTGAAAGCTCCATATTTAACCATCCTCCAAATGCATTCCTGATGTCACAAGGAAATTGTGGGAGGTCTGCAAGAACTGTGGTATTTAATGTAACATTTAATAAATAAGCAGGGTGGGTGGAGGAGAATGATTTTTGGTTTAAGATTTCAATTTAACACATAAACACAAGTCTCTCTCTTTGAAAAACACCCCCTGCCTCATGTCCTGTACCTCTTCAAACCCTCTGATCCAAGTTGGCCCTGCACCATGGATCCAGGAGAGTGACACACTTGTGACCACTGAAGGCAACTGAGTCCCAGTCTCAACACTTAGCTTTCCCACCTTGGGCTTCAGCTCAGGGTACAGCTGAAAGCCCAAATCTGGAGTTTACATGACAAGGTGTGACTGTCTTCACTGTATATTGGCTTCTGAACTAGGCTGTTAGTGCAAGTTTTTCCGTATTCTGACTCCCACATCTTTCTAAATTTCCCAGCTATCCTTCATTGAAACCTATTGGTCTCTCTTAAGCAATGGAAAAATTATGATTCAGCAACATATAGAGCCGAAGCCTGTTCCTGTTCTAAAGCATCTCCCATCTTTAGGTTTTGAGAATTCCACACAGAGATCTATCTTCCACTGTACTATTACTTTTCCAGGCCTCAGTACAATTACATTTACTTTATTTTCATTTTTACTAGCTTTGCAGCCTCTTCTGATTTTTGTTAGAAAATATTTTTGAAAGAGAATGTTTTTTCATCTGAGTGTTCAGGCAAATGCCAAATATATAACTGGGATCATTGAATTACATACATGCATTTCAGTGGGAAAAAATGTATTACACAGATAGAAATTCAGCTCTTGAATATAGAATACCTAAAAGGAATAGTTAAGTAGAAGGTGCTTGCCTTGGGTTTTGTTTTTCTCTTTTGTGCCAATCACTTATCAAGTAGAAGCAACCATACTAGAAAACAAGGACTTCATAACAAATTCTGTCAACAGAAACAGAAAAAATTAAATCAAATTGTATGAAGTTGTATGTGAAAAACTTTCTTCAACTGTACCTAATCCATAATGATACTGACTTAGTGAATAATAAATAAAGATCCAAATTAGAGGTCTAAATAAAAAATATTTAGGATGCCATTTTACCTCATATAGAAAACCTATCTTTTAAATTATAGTGTATATATACATGTGTGTCCATTACGAAATAAGTTCAGTGCACAGAAAAACCCTACAGATGTAAGCTTATACCTGCAGGTAAGATTTAAAACTTCAGAAGTTTCAGGAAACTGAAAGTCTTCTGAAGCCTGAAAAACAGGAACAAATTGATAATTGAAACCCCCTTTATACTTTACTCTCTTTAGACAAAAAGCAAACCAGCCCATCCATTTTAAAGAAAGCTTTTTTAACTTTTAAAATGTCACAGACGTGATTAATTAATCAAGATAATGGATCAATCAAATTTGAAAGGAATCCAGAAGCTGTCTAGAATTGAAGATCCTGCTCAAAGCATGGTTAACACAATCCAGATAGTACTTCAGGGCTTTGTGCTACACTTCCACCTCCCTGAGCAACCAAAAGTCTAGGGAAGACAGAGCTTCAAATGCTGGAGGAATTCCTCAAAACACATGTCTATTTTTCCTTAATATATGATTTACATAAGAGTTATGGTTGAATGCATTTAATTTCAAATAAAAATGCCTCTGATTTTCCAAACTGAATCACAGAATGGGTCAGATTGGAAGGGATCACAGTAGGTCATCTGATCCAACCTCCCTGCTCAAGCAGGGTCATCCTAGAGCACATTAAACAGGTTTGCATCCAGATGGTTCTTGAATCTCTCCAGTGAGGGAGACTCCACAACCCCTCTGGGCAGTCTTTTCCAGCACATGGTCACCTGCCAAGTAGTTTTTCCTCAGATTCAGATGGAACTTCCGGCACAGCAATTTCTGCCTGTTGCCTCCTTGTCCTATTGCTCAGCACCACTGAGCAATAGGAAAAGAGAAGATCCTGGGTCCATCCTCTTGACACCCTCCCTTCAGACACAAATCATTTAATATATATATTATTAATGAGGTCTCCTCTCAGTTGTTTCTTCTTGGGGCTGAACAGGCCCAGCTCCCTCAGCCTTTCCTTGCAAGAGAGATGCTCAAATCCCTTAATTATCTATGTTTCCCTCTGCTGGACCTGGTCCAAGAAAAGCTCCCATTTAACAGAGTTTAAAGACTCATCAGTGACTTCAGTAAAACTCTAGAAAGTAAAATAGAGAAGTTATAAAAAATTACCTTATTTGTGAAATGTAGATGTAATGAAGAATATCTGCTATCCAAGATGGCAAAAAATAAAGAAAGGATAACATAAATACTTAAATGTAAATTATACATAGTAATAAAACTAGGGAAATAACTATTCTATACTCATCCTTATGGCTGTCATATAGTTTACTGCTTTTGTACACATACTTTCCTTTTTCTCACTTGTATCTGTCACTGGTTGCTGTGTTCTCTTTAGTGAGAAATACCTTTCAGTATATCACTCATTATTATCATGGTGTGACAAGTGACTTACTGTGCTTTCTGGAAGGTGAAGAAATCAAAGTATGTTCACTGACAAAACATATGTTTTACTTAAAGGAAGTATTTTATGGTACTGTTAAAATTTTGCTTGTTTGTTTTTTATCTTAAATCGTACATTAAATCTTACAACAAATAATATAACTTGCTATTTGTGCCAGGTAAGGCAAATACCTTCTGCTCTGCATTGTAAGAGCCAGCATCCCACTGTTCTCATCTGTATCTGTTAAAAGAACAGGTGCAAGGCATTTGTATACCAATGAGTCTCCCATGATACCTTCAGTTTGAATGTAAGAATTGATGGAAGCTTTCCTAAGCTGCAAAAAGCTTTTTGTCAAATGTGTTTTGGCAGAGAACTGGCATCTTGTCATGTAGCTGTGGCATCATATTATTCTCTGCAATGTAATATTCTAGCAAAGAAATGTGTTTACATTCAATTTTACCTTCTTTCTAAAACTAGACAATGCTAAGAGCACAGTCCCAGTTTGGGCCATTGAAAACACCATGCTCCCCAAGTGCTCGTTAGTCTCTGCTTAAGGCTGGATGCCGTGCAGCTGCACAAGCTTTATCAGGTGATTGAGAAGAGCTGGATGAGATGGAGATGAAACAAACCTGACTCCTTCACTTCTTCATGTGGGAGCAGAATTTCTATGCAGGCACTTTGAGTCCTAGCTGGAGTTAGGTTGCCATCTTGGCCCTGATCCTGGCCTTGGCCCATGGGCACAGACTTCCCCCCTAGGCTTGGGTTCACCTTGTCTGAGAAGCCTTGTCTGACCAATGGACACCTTGTTCACAATCCCCGTCCCATGCCTTCTCTCTTGATTAGATTCTGTGGGACTTTGACAAATTTCACCTCTGCTGGCCTCGCTAACTCTTAGCTCCCAGCCTCCTGCTTGATCTCATAATTCCCTGACATTTAAGATCATGCAAAATTGTTTCTTCAAAACTGGACAAAAAATAATATTTCAAGATGTTTGGTCCATGGTCTAATATCAAAGTTGAAGATTAGAACTGATAAATAACATAATGATTTTATACTTACACAACACTGTAGTAATAATTTAATTTTTAACTTATGAGAGAAGTAGTTTTATAATTCTTCCAAAGGATCTTTCCAAAAGTGAAGAAAGATGTGTTGATCTCGACTCCTTGGTTTCCAGTGATAGGATGGGAATGGTTCAAAGCTGCATTAGGAGAAGTTCAGAATTGGCATTAGGAAGCATTTTTTTATGAAGAAACTAAAACTGGATTTTTGGAGATGTGTTCAATACCCCAAGCCTGTCAATGTTTAAGAGGCCAATGCCCTTAACAACTTCCTTTAGCAGGTCAGCCTGCCCTGTTCAGGCAGTTGTCAGAAGAATTAAAGAGAACATTATGACTGAAGAAGAATAATAATAAGAATAATATGCTGGTAAATAAATGTATTAATGTTTCAGCTAAAGAATATTGGTCTAAATTAATTTTCATCTAGGAGGTGCTAAGTTTAGAAAGATAGAGCAAAAACCAGATTAATAGAAGTCAAAGAGAATTGATTGATGTATCTTTCTTGCTTTTCTACTCCAGAATGGATGATCTTTGGATGAAATGGCTGAATCTCAGATCTTTCTCGTACATCTCTCATGCAGGTTTCAGATCTTCCTTCTTTCAGATCTCCATATCTTCAGATGGTTCCACAATTCAGAAAACACAAACTCTCTCCAGGATTTCTTTTTTCCTTTGGGGAAAGCAGAGTGTTGCAAGCAGCTGATATGCACATAAGCCCCACAGAGCCCTTTGCTCACTGGGGTATAAAATCAAAAAGGTAAATCAAGAAAACTAATGGGTTGAGATATAGACTGTTTTGTAAGAAAAATATAAACTGTGTACAGGCAAAGCAAAATAAGGAATTCATTCACTACTCTCTATGTGCAGGCAAGTATTTAGGCATATCTAGGAAAGCAGGCCTTCAAGTAGCCATAGCAGAGTTAGTTGGGAAGACAAATGCCACAATTCCAGACATACCTCCTTCCTCCTTCACCCTATATTTTACTGCTGAGCATGGCATGTTCACCCCAATTTTTACTGCTGAATATGATGACATGTGCTATGGAATATCACTTTTGGTTCGTTCAGATCAGCTGTCCCAGCTGTGTCCTCTCCCTCTAGGAAAGACATGGACTTCTTGGAGTGGGCCCAGAGGAACTTGGTGAAATACTTGGTTTGTTGATGTCCAGGGCTTGTACAGAGAAAGGTCTTGAGTAATTCCTGGGGGTTTTTTGGTTTGGCTTTTTTCCTTCTTCATTCTCAGGGATCACAATTCTGTAAATCTTCATGCTTTAAAAGTACATAATGCCATTAAGAAGGTATTGAAGCCATTTGGTGTGTTATAAAATGTAATTCTTACTGTCCAGATCACAATTAATCAGTATGTGCATCTTATCTTAGCCATTTATTGTAGCTCTGATATATTAAAGGAGACAGGACATGCAAAACAGATGTTCTGAATAACTTTCTCCTTGGATAAATCTTTAAGGGATATATGCCAGTTGTTTGAGCCTTTGTTTTGCATCAAGGCTTTTTGGTTTTCTCTTCTAGAAGGTCTTGGACACACAGAGCTGTGTTCATGTCAAGGAGAGGAAAGCAGTTTATTCTGTGCAGTTCTGTAACCGCTGTAATGCAATAAATAATTTGCCTTGTTTTATTACTTATTTAAAATTTATCAGATTACTTATGTTATGTGGTTTAAGTGGCCTATGTCTATGTTACTGATAGCACTAATTGTGTCCATCACTGTCTCTGTTCATACTTAAATTTAGGAATAAAATTCTAATATTTTAATACAAAAAGTTAGCATATAAACCCTTTAGATTCACTCTGATTTTGATATATTATGTTAGAAAAAATAAAATAACCATTTAATGATTATTCAAAATTGTTAAAATTTTTGTAAAGTCCGGAATTTACCATGTATGCTTCACAGAATATGTATGTAGTGTTGCCAAATGACTTTAATCAAATAGTCTTACAAATGCCCTCAACTGGACTTATAAGCAAAGATACCTTTGAAAATGTAGTACTGTAGCCTATTTATAGGATCTGAGGGCAATTGAGGTATAAACATATGTCACCAAGCCCAACCTCTCGGTCAAAGCAGGGGCTGCTCTGAGGTCAAGACAAGTTTTTCAGTGCTCTGTCCAGGTGCCCTGAAAGTCTTCAACTCAGACTGTTTCATTATCTGTAGTGACTGGTAAATTAATTTGAAATGAAACTGAAGAAATATGATTTGATGCAGCACAGAAAATTCTACACATTTTATGCACCAGTTTACTTTGCAAATGCATTCCTTACAATCTGCCTATAGGCAGCTGGAGTTGAAAATATTCCTATTAACAGATGCTCTAGGCAAAAAGAGACAGGAGGTACATACACTGCTCAGAACCAGAAAATCTTTAATATGTTGCAATCTTTTGTTCCATAACCAGAAATAAATGTGATGAAGCACTCTTCATCACATTTATTTCTGGTTTCACTCTTCACTAGATCAGCAATGCCCTATCTTCTAGTTTAGTGGTGATAAGGGGAACATGTTACTTTCTTACCATAAAGATTTTGTAGTTTTCATGAAAAATTAAATGTTTTAGCAGTAATGAATTTGTAGTAAACATGTGACAAGGATACAATTAATTTGAAGAATACAAACATAAGTTTTTAACACTGTGATTACTCAATTATTCATTCAGAAGAAGACGACTTTCTGTAGGGGGACACAGTATGGGTAAATGAAGGTGGTATAGAAGGTAATCTTATCCCCCAGTGAGTTGCAGCTGGACCAATTACTAAAGAGTAGAAGCAGACCTGATCTTAACAGGCCACACCTGTAGCCAATAAGAACAAGTGGTATAAAAGAGTGGATTGGTGGGATCAGGAGTGAGGGGCGTTGGAGAGTTGTTGCAAGGACCAGGCACAGGTAGTGCTTAGAGGAGCTGCCTGCCAGAAACATTGTGGAGTTATGAAGCTCTGGCAATATGAAATCCTTGCACTATAATGATGTTAGAACTCGTGCTATCTAAGACAACAACTTTCTTGTACGCTAAGAATTGCAACAGTCAGAAGGAAAGACCACCATACCCCAGGAAAAAACCATCAAACAATCCAAAAACAAACACAAAAGCACAATTACCCTTTACGAGACAAATTAAGAGGGACTGTGAATTACATTTCTTCTTAATACAATTGAAATTGAAAAACTGGAATAAAAAATGTAGTAAGAAAAAAAACTCTCATTTTAGAAGAGTGGAAGCCTATAAAGCAGCAGTTTTGGTAAGCCCATACCTAAAGAGATTCTGACTTACATTACATATGCCTTTCCAGTAAAATACATACTTCAGTAGCTAAAAATACGTGATTTCATCTCAGTGTAATGAAAGCTGTGTTGTTGATCACAATTTATTTGATAGAAGATAAATGACAGTGAAAACTGAGTGTTTATTATTATAAAATTCAATGATCAGTTGTGAAACAAAATGTATGAAGAAAACCCAAGCTGTGCTATATTTTTAAATATCATATTGTATTTGCAGATTTTTTAAATCTGAAAGGAATGTGTCTCTAAGTAATAGTGTGCTTAGTAATGATATTGAGTAGACTACTATGGATATTCTGGAAGGAAGGTTTGCAAAATTCTTTCTATACATAAAAAATTGAGTAAGTTCCCTCATGAAATAAGAAAAAAAAAAGGATCAAATATTATTGGAATATAATGGCATCTAAAATATTTTCTCTAGGTGAAGATACATCTTTAGTAAAGAACATGGTAGAATTCAGGTATTTGAAAAGTTTGGGAAGCAAAAATTCTACTCATATTAATCCCATTTCTCAGGGTCCTGGAAGTAAGAGATAGGAAAGACCCGATTATAATGACTAGAGCAATCTCTTGTAAATGCAAAGTTCTTATCTTGTACTATCTATGATATGTTTTCCAGCAATTTTTTATAATGCAACTTTAAATCACAAGTAAAATTCTCCATTTCTCTCCACAAAATATTTCACTGATTCCTGGGAAGCTTATACTACTCTGACAAGAAATTAAGACAGGAGGCAAGGAAACTGCTGATTAACAAAAAAGTCCACTGCAGGCACAGTTCTGAACTTCTGGGGCACTATCCTGGACTCTGACTGCAGGGCACCATGAGGTTGCTGTGGCTGCCCTTTGCAATTCCCATCCTGTGACACCAGACCTGGGAGGCAGGGCTGCTGCATGCCTGGCTGTCACAGTGATACAAAGCCAAGACAAGGGCACCCATCAGGATTTAGGAGGTTGAAGCTCTTCCAGGACTGTCAGTACAGATATGTCAGGCTCCTTTCAGTAGACACTCCAAGACTCATAAATGCTGAAATGTTCTGGGTGGTTAATATGCCAAAGGGAAAACCCCTGCAAGACCAAACAGCCATTTGTGATGCAGGATCTCAAATTTTTCTCTAGGACCCTTCCACAATCTTTGGTTTCTCTTCTCAATGCCTTAAATTAGACTTGTGCTTGCTTCACATTTAAAGCTGAAAAAATACTAATTGTATAACCATAATGATTTAAGCAGACTGTCAGCTGCTTACTTTCCAGAGAGCAGAGTGGTGATTCTGTGATTATATTAGCAATCGATGAAGCACTTGCTTCTAATTCCTTTTTATCACCTACGTGACGGAACATCATTCACAGCAATTTTCTGTATTATTGCTGCTTTTTTATGAGGGCTACAGTCCTTTTACCTTTCACAGTTTTACCAAATTGCTTTAAAAGCTTGAGTTTATCATGAAAGAAATCATTGACTAGAAATAAAAATTGCAGCAGCTGTGTAACAAAGAAGTTCTTAGAAATCTGTGGACATGAACCAACTGTGCATAATTTTCTAAGGGATTTTAAATTAAGCATATCTGCAGTACTGAATTTTAATTAATAGAGCTGACTATTCTCTTCAAAACTTGCACCCACATGATATGTAGTGAGTACTTGAGGAAGAGTCTCCCAACAACCATGACTCTCTCCTCAAAGACAAAATCCTCAGTCTTAATGAAATTAAGGTTTGCCAGTGATGGACTATATAAAATTTTATCCTTGGAAGAGGAAATAAAAAATCTCCTCACAGAGAACAGCACTTCTCTTAATCTTCTGGGTATTTTTCTTGTGCATTTTATTTTATAAAATGTGCAGGTAAAATGCATAAATAGTCATATGAGAAGGCGCCTGAAAACCTCCACCATGTGTCTCCCTTTCCATGTCATGCAGAAAAAAATCTGTCTTCCTATGCCTGGCCACCTGAGTCTTGTGCCTCAACAGGGTAACTGGGGCATCCCTCTGGTCTCAATTCCCTCTCAGCCAAATGAATATGGTGTTCCCTCAAAAAAACTAATCCTGTGGCTTTGAAAAGACCCTGCTAAGAATGGCCAAATTCTCAGGTGCCCTGATTTTTGAGACTTCAAAGCAGTAGCTTATGAAAGTGAGGATAGAGGAGCATGACATCCTGAAATTTGGGGTAGTCTTGAGCTCAAGAAAGAGGCCATAATACTACTTAGAATCAGATAGATTTCCTAAATTCCTATCCAAGCACTGGATCCAGTAGCCAGTGAATTACCTAACCTTTCATCTGGCCTTACAGAAGGTTTTATATTTCTCTGAAATTTGATCAGATATGATAATCTAATGGAATCTCCACCTAAGTCAGTGTGATTTAGTGGCTAGATGGGAAGAATCAAAGTGTGGATGGTATAATCATGAAAGAACTCTCCTGAGAAAGGAAAACTTTTTAAAATAACAGTTATTGACTCAGGTTTAGCAAAACCAGAGCTTAAGTAGCATCAGCGTGGAGTTCACCAGGATTTGTCCAAGGCCAAACAGGAACTCTAGGACAGGTCATGATAATAAAAACAGATCTTAGGATCATCTTTAATTTTTGACAAAAAAATAATCCCTGTAAGTGAATTATCCTCTGTATGTCAAAATGGTAAGAACCTGTCTTCTTTTGAACAGTTAAATTTCAATTATTTTGGACTGTGAAAGAAGAATTTCTCAGTAAACCATAGTAAATGAGTCTGTTCAACTACAAAATACCCTAACAATCCCAACAAAAACAAAACATGAGCTATTAATATAAAACATAAAAACCTGTATTACAGAGTAATTTAAGGTAATTTCATGCTACTTTAAGGTGTTCATTATTTAGTCTTTTCATGGACACTGAATTTTTTCAAGACAAATTAAATGACACTTGGAATCATGAAATAAGAAACTGGTTCCTAAGTACAAATCACTGACTATTTTTTAAGTATGATCCTGAAAATCTTGAAATCAGTAGACAAAATTGTAGAACCTCTGCAGTAACAGCAATGGATGTATCTTACTCATTGAGTAGAGAAAAGTCTTTTTCATCCATGATATAGAAACCTTTGAACTTGTGACTAAAAATACTTGAGCTAATTGCTCTTTTATTAAGGGCTTGAAAAGGCCAACAGGGTTTTTTAAAACTTCCTGTAAAGAAATACAACACTTTTAGACAACAGCTCTCTATTCTAGCTCTCAGCATGGCATCTTCCTAGGAAGAGAAATGACAATATTCTGCATAGCCTCATTAAAAAAGAGTGAGAGGGGCTTATTTTTCCCTTTAGTTGTCCCATTTTCTCCCTGAGTTCTGCAGAGCTTACTGGAGAAGAGTCCTTAAAATGCCAAGAGCAGGTTTTAAATGTTATATACAAATTATTTTTAGGAGTGAACATCCTTGATAAAATATTTCAATTCATGTATATGCAACATGTTAAGTATACTTCAGTGCTACAAGCTTGATTTACATTTGTAATAGATGATAATTAGTGTGCCAGGAGGAAAATCAAAGGAGAGATGATGATGCTGTGAAGAACTTGATTAGTGATAACTCTGAAGAGGATGAGACATGAGAGCCAAGAGACACATCATCTTACACTTTTCTTTTATTGGACAAGGAGAGGAATATCATTACCAAGGCTGAGGAAAGGGCTGAGGTACTTCTGAGCCTTCTTGACATAGTGTTTAAGAGAAATACCAGCTATCTTGAGACCAAACAACCCCCTGATCTGATAGACAGGGACATGGAGCAGAAGACACCCTTTCTAAAACAGGAGGAAGCAGCCAGTGGCCTTCTGTGTCATTTAGATACTCAGAGTGTTGGAATGGTCTATGGGGTTGGGTGGAATTCACCTGAGGATACTGAGGGAGTCAGCAGAAGAGCTCATCAAGCCATTATTTATTATCAGTCCTGGTTAGATGGGGAGGTAGCTGGGAAGATGACTGGAAGTTGGCTAATGTGGCACCATCCACAAGAAGGGCTAGAAGCAGGATCCAGGGAACTTCAGGTTTCTCAGCCTGACTTTGGTGCTATGAAGGGCTATGGAACAGATTACCTTGAATAGGATCCTGTGGCACATACAGGACAATCAGGGCAGCAGGCCCAGCCAGCATGGGTTTAAGAAAGGCAGATCCTGCTTGACCAACCTGATCTACATTTCTGACCAGATGACCTGCCTAGTGGGTGAGGGAAAGGCTGTGCCTGTTGTCTGCCTAGACTTAAGCCTTTGACACTGTCTCCCACAGCATTCTCCTGGAAAGCTGTCAGCCCACGGTTTGGACAGGTGTTCTCCTCACTGGATCAAAAACTGGCTGGACAGCCAGAGAATTGTGAATTTTTCTACATACAGGTGGTGGAGGGTCACTGCTGATATTCCCCAAGGTTCAGTATTGGGGCCAGTCCTGTTTAATACCTTTATGAATGATCTGAATGAAGGGATTGAGTGCACCCTCAGTAATTTCACAGGAGACACCAGGCTGCGTGGGAGTGTCAACCTGCAGAAAGATAGGAAGGCTCTGCAGAGGAATCAGGACAGGCTGGATCAGTGGGCTGAGGCCAAGGGTATGAGGCTCAACAAGGCAAAATGCTAAGGCAGCACTTGTGTCACAACAATTCCAGGCAGCACTATAGGCTGCAGGAAGAGTGCTTGGAAATCTGCCTAGCAGAAAAGGACCTGGGGGTTCTGACTGACAGCCAGCTGAACACGAGCCATCAGTGTGCCCAGATGGCCAGGAAGGTCAGTGGCATCTGGCCTCTATCAGCAACAGTGTGGCCAGCAGCACCAAGGCATCTTGATGCTTCTATTATTACCCTTCCTTTCTCCTTCTAAGGTAGGAGAGGATTCACAGAAATTTTTCTCTCATGATATAATCATGAATCCCACAGCTGAAAAATCTCTCCAGATCTGTACCATTATAAAAATGCCTTTGTACAGGGAAATGTGTTTGGTGAGTCCTGTGGAACCAGATTCCTTGAGGAATATAGAAAATATCTTCATGTGTCCAAAAAAGAAAGCAGAAAACAACGGTAAGCATTAGAAAAGAGCATAAACATCTGATTTCATGGTAAAGCCTATATTTATAGAGTTTTTTACTTAAAAGCAAAATAGATCCCTAAATAATGAAGACAGTCCCCAGACACGCCACTACAAATATGAAATTAAAAAAAAAAATATTTGGTTGAAGAACAATAAAGAACAATTTAAAATATATTCACATAAAAATGCAAAAGAGAAATAACAGAAGGAATGAATAAAATGGGAATTTTGCTGTAAAAGGTAAGAAGTTTTGGGAAATGGGAAGGGTAGGTGTTGACTGCATGCGAATTTTTTGAAAAATTCAAAGAAAATGGGTAGTTAGGTGTTCTAAAACCAGAAAAAAAAAAGATTTGGTTAAAACTCACCTTGCTAGATTTAAGAGTTATGTCAAAAGTAGGAAAAGGCTATATGAATGTAGGTTGGTATTGAAGGAAAATTAGCAAGATGGATAGAGAGAAAAGAAGCATGGTCAAAAAAAACCAAGCATGGGAATGTGAAATGTACAGTGAAAAGGGTCCTGACAGAAGTTGTGAAATATTCCATAGTACATCCTTCATTTCGCACAAATTGTTAGGTTTTTCAACTGACTGGATAAAAATCACAGCAAATGTGAAATTAATCAAAATAATGAAGATTAAAGAGTTTTTCTGTGGATTTCCTGACCAGTAGAAGAAAAAAGCAAAAAAAATTGAGGAGAAACTGAAGGACAGCAAAGTGACTTGAGAATGGATGGTGCGAGGGAATTCACAGATCCATGACTTCAATGACAGTTTCAAGAAAGGTGTATGATTTAACCCTGGTGTCTGGAATCAAGGCTAACACTATTAATAAAATAAATGTTGAGAAGGTCTGTGTGAGAAGATCTGACACCTTTTTCTGTACTTTTTACATCCCCATGAATAACTATCATCTCTTTGAATTTGATTAGATAATATCGAGTCTATAGCCATCTGTTTGTTGACTGACTAATCTGTGAATGACTTCATGATGCTTGGCAGGCATAAAATCTTGTCTTCTGTCTCTGTCTAATTGTGATATAGGTTTATTATTTCTAGTTCTGGTATGCTACTGAATACCTGATTTTACAGACTCTTCCCTGGGGTGATATTTTGACCAGGGCTTCTGTGAAGTTTTTGGTTCAGTACTGTAAGGCTGTTATGATGCAATGGTCCAAGTGATCCATGCTCATTTCACTGAGACTTTTCAGTACTTTGGAACAACAGTCATATTCAGCTTTTAGGTGGCTTTCAAAACATCTTTGCTGCCGAAATCTGCAAAATAAAAGAATGTCACTGAAAAATCACCACAATGTGTTTGGTTTGATAGCATGAAAACAAGGCATCAGTGGGTTTTTTTAGCATGATTTTAATGTATCTTTCCAATTTCACTTTATGGATCAGTTTAGCATTAGTCTTCTAACTTCTTGCCAAAGAAAAACCAAGAGTTTAAGGTCAAACTATTGTAACTCAGACATACAGCAAATTTATGGGTTTCCTGCCACAGCAGCATTTTTACCTGCCAACACTTGCAAATTTAGGCACCACAGTAAGTATGATTATGAAAGAGAAAGTATGCACCTCTCATCCCAGTATTTGGCTTAACACATTAAAATATAGCACTTTTTGTGCTCTATTATTTTTAGTCTTTCATGTATAGAATTATTTGTAATTTAACAATCCCACTTTTAGAAGACTTCTTTACAGAAAATTACAACAATATGCAGATGTTACTCTGAAAACACAATTTCTAATCACTAATTTTCTGCACCTAGTAGAAAATAGTGCCTGTGCATAATTTCTTTTTTTGTTTGTTTGTTTGGCATGTTGTTGAGCATTTAACTTTATTAGCAATCAAGACATTGGGCAAACAAAATTATTAATTTTACATATGTTCATCATTGTCCTCTTGATTGTCTTGGAAATTTTTTCTGAGTAGTAGAACTACTAAAAATGTTATTTGTTTTCTTGTGTTTCATGTAATGTAATGTTTATTAGAAGTAATTTGCCGCAGCAGAGAACCCTTCTTTTATTTTAAATAATTTTGTATGGCTCATAAAAAAATCCTTTTTTCTAAGCAGATTATTGATTTTTTGCTTACATGTCCTACACATGAAAGTGCTTTTCTTTTTGTACAAACTTTTCCATTAGATGAGCATTTCTGAAGATAAAGACAGAGTTATGACATAATTTCTATAAAATCTGAAAAATACCAGAATCATATTTTTCATCTAGCATTAATATTCTGTTAACCAAAAATTTTTTCTGTGTTAAAATATTTTTGACATTTTATATATACACAGTTCCTCTCCTTAAGATACTGTAAATCAATTTCGCTGGAATTCCCCAGGTAAAGGTCATAAATTCTAACATGGTTACATGAATTCTTAATGTGATTTTCATAATTCTTTATGCATCACTTAAAAGTATTTTGTTTACACGATCAAAAAGAAGTAAAGGAAGACAAAAACAAAATAAAAAAACCAAAGACAATAATAAAAGTTGTGGTATCCATAGGCATATTGTAGTGTATTCTAAGAGCCCAAAACCATATATTTCATTTTCTTTTTAACTTCTATCCTCATTAAAATAACCCAAGTGTCTCTATAGGAAGAAGAAAATACAGTTCATCATGTGAGGGGAGGAAATAAAGGGGACAGAATCAGTACCATAAAGAAACACTATGTAATACACATATTATCCCCCAGTTTACGTCCATTGGGTTTAAAATTTGCAATATGCAAAGGTTATCAAATACTTATCTGTTTGTTTAGTTTTTCTGAATATATATGCAAGAAAAAATGTTGTGTCTCTCTTCTCTTCCTCCTCATTAATCAGAGAATACAGCATGGAATGTTTCACCTAAACAATAGCAGCTCTTTACCTCCTGCTATAGCTAGAAGGAAACACTCTTAAGACATGAACCTTATTGACATTAGCATCATTAGCCCTGTGATGTATCCCAAAATCCTTTAATTCTATGTACTTTTCTTTTGCTCCTTAGTACATTTTAGAATATATTTCTTTTATTTTGTTATCTAACTCAAGATGACATCACCATACATTATTATTATTATTATTATTATTATTATTATTATTATTATTATTATGTTCAAATTTTTTTGTTTATTTTAAGTTTGTATTTTATATGTTCTCATCCTTTCTCTCCTGCCTGTGATTTCTCTTTTCCTCTTTTTCTCTGTAGCAGCAAAAGTCATAGCTATCAGCTTTGCAATCAACTTGTATGGATCTTGTTAACAATATTTATTAACCCTGCTGATTTTGTCACCACCTTAGTTTGTCACCACCTTAGTTTGCATGATTGTGTCTTCTTGTGTTGAATAAGTGTTCTATAACCTTTGCCAGGTTATCTGATAACATGATAATTACATTAAGCAAAGACCTGGTCAGAGTCAGAAAGACAATAACAGGTAGAGCAGCCCCAGTGCCTTGCTCAGTGAACTGAGGATGCTGAATTGGCTGCTTCTCGGGGCATTTAAGCACCCAGCCCACGGGAATAAGCTGTCAGCCAGACTGCAGATACAGAACTCACCTGGGTTCTGAAGATTTTGGAGATGGCAATCTCCATCAGCTTTGTCAAACATTAATTGGTTTTATTCTGAAGCTGTGTCCACTGTCCCTTAAGAAACACTGTAAATAAATTTCTGTCATCTCATGTCTGTATTTTTTTTCACTGTAACAGTTCCCATGGAGTTGAACAACCTAAAATATTCTTTACATCTGCCAAATAGTCTCTTTTACTTCTGTGTTGGGTCTGGCTGAGTTGGAGCTCATTTTCCCATCACAGACCTCCCAATGCTGTGCTTTCCACCAGTAGCTGGAAAGGTGTTGATAGCACCCCAGTGCTTTGGGTACTGCTGAGCAGGGCTGGCACAGCATCAGCGCCGGCTCACGAACGTTTCCTGCCATCCCCCATCAAGGGGTTGGGGGTGCACAAGAAGGAGACCCAACTAGACCAGCTGACTCAGTTTAAGCACAGGGGTATTCCACTCTATATTATGTCAGTTGGGATGTAAAAGGTAAGGAAAGGAGGAGAAACAGACTGGGACATTTTTTGTTTACATTGTTTGTCTTCCTGGGCAACTGTGACAGGTGCTGAGGGTTGCCAGGAAGTGGCTGAAGAGCCTCACTGATGGGAAGTACGTAATATACTTTTTTTTTTTTTTTGATTATACATGTGTAGACCTCCCCTCTTTCTGCTTTACTAAACTGCCTTAACTCAACCTATGAGCTGTTTCTTATTTTCTCTCCTATGTCCCACTGGTAAAGGGAGTGATTGAGCAGCTTGCTGGGCACCTGGAATCCACCCAAGGTCAACCCACTAAGGCTTCTACTTCCAGTGTGTAAAAGCCTATGTGTAGTGTCATTCCACCCCTCCTTTTTTCCTTATTCTTTTTTCTCGTGTGAAGTCAAGCTTTGTGTGCTGAACACTGAATTCTTTCCTGCTTCAGGTTCATTCATTCACTTTTTTTTTTATTTTCTTTTTCATATACAGGGAAAATCCATCAGCAATATATTGGCTGCATCCTAGGAAATGCCTGTGTGGCAGTTTTTGCTAGTCAATAAAAGGAGCCCCAAAAGCAATTAATTTTCCATAGATGAAATGTCAGGGTCTTACTCATGCCAACAGTGCTAATATTAGCTCTCTCTGCAGGTGGATCTGCTGTGCATAGCAGCCAACACTATCTCTTCTTCAGTTTTATGGTAGTGCTCCTGATGCTGTAAGATGCAACTGCCATTCAAATTTTATTTCTGTCCAATTTTGGGTAGTGTTTTTTTGTTGTTTGTTTGTTTTGTTTAGGTTGCTTTTTGTTTGTTTTGGGGTTTTGACTTTGGGGTTTGCTTGTTTGTTTGTTTTTGTTGTTTTTATTGTTTTGTTTTGCTTTAAATAAGTATGATTTTTTCAGTACTTTGTTTCCCACTCAGTATAACTCCTTCACTCATTTTATTCCTGCTGGAATAGGCTGCTGGAAGAGGAGGGAGTGCTTCTAAGTTCTTGGGTAGCAAGCTAACACACAAAAGACAACTTAAAAAAAAATCTCTGGTTGAAGTATATATATGGGGTGTGTGTGTGTATATATATATATATATATATATATATATATATATATATATATATAT
>JANIJU010000001.1:68446901-68720436 GCA_025504685.1 Leucosticte australis
ATATATATATATATATATATATATATATATATATATATATATATATAAAACTCATCTATCTATCTACATATTTGTAAGCTCTTCTCTAGTCAATAATATAATTAAACATAATTAACATAAATAAACATTTTTTAAAGCAAATATTAAAATACATAAGGCATTGAATGTAAAAAGCATCCCTATCCAGCAACAGCTATGAAGAGGTTTGACTGCCTCATACTCATAAAATATAAGTCCAAGTGAAGAGGGCTATAACCTTTCTCAGTGCCTGAAAGAAAACTGATTTGGACTGTACAACTTGGGCTTCTCCACAGCACATCTGGTTCCAAATTGTTTATGACAAAGCCTGTTAAATTATAATCCCCCACTTCCATTATCCATTTTTTATCTGGTACAGAATATGATGAGTCTGCAACTCATAGTCTATTACAGAGGCTGAGAAATGTTCAGAGGTTTGTGTCTAAGAGCTGTCCACCTCCCTTAAAATATGCTAACACTTTCAGCATTTTTACCAACCATATTTCATGTCATAAAACCCAGCAATCTTCAAACAATATATTGCAAGTAGTTCAACATCCTGTTTTTATCCAAGGCAATTAATCTGCTGTTGTATTGATCCACTAAAAGAAGTGATTCCAGCAACTCTTTGGAAATTCTATGTTCTCTCCTTGGCACAATACTGTCACATAAGAAATACTACTGTTCATGTCACAGTCAAGAGATTAGGCCAGTTTGTGTGATAAACAGGTAATCAGTCATAAACTCCTTGAAAGACAATGGACAAACATCTGGAAATGACAAAGGATACTTGTTAGACCCCAAGTGAGACCTCATCTTCACAGATGTACAGTAAAGACAACATCATATTTCAGTTATCAGCTATCCTCCTTCCAATCCTTTTAATCCTTTTCATTTTTGGAGCTCTCTTCAGCTACCCAGTGCAATATAATTCCTCTTTTACCAAACATTTCAGTTACAGATGATGCTAGAATGTGTTTTTGAATAATAAGTAATTACTTAAATTAAAAACAAGCAAACAGAAAACAACAACAAAAACAAACAGAAAAAAAACACCAAAAGACCCAAATTCATTGCACTACAGATTTTGCATAAATATTAAAATCAGAACATTCCATGGATTTCAGGCACTTCATATGAATACTGACTTAAATCATATAAAGTAAGTATCAAATTTTCTCTCCATTACCTTTATCTTAGATCAGAGTTGCACTTCATGCCTAGATGGTTTAAGATACCTACTCTTCAGTGATAAAGACATTTAAAGCTTCTTCTTTTAGTCAGCGTGCACATGAAGACAAGAACCCTCAGTATAAAAGAACCTGAGTTTTCCAGTGAAAAAAGATGACATAAGATTAAAAATAACAGTGACACCGTTTAATAGAGTTCAAATAAGAGAGTATTACTTAGTATTGCTTTAAGCTGGACCCCTTTGCTAAGCTTTGCTCAAAGTAGTAGTAGTACAAATTTATGTGGTTTGACTGTGTATAAACTGCTCATTTATAATGTCCTGAAAATACAGTAACATTAGTAGAAAGCTGCAATGTGGAACAGCTGTTGCTTGTTGCCTTCAGTCCTGTTCATGCTGAGTAAGAATTACTCCAGATGTTGTTTAATTGCAATCCACCTGGATTGCTCCAAGGTTTAACTGAATGCACAATACAATGACAAATTTCAACTAAGGCAGGTTAGGATATCACAGGTAATTTTTTTTTCTGTTGGTAAAACTTATTTAAGAAAGCTGCATCATTTTTTCTTTTTTCCCCCCTTTGCTACTCCTCAGGCTGCATGGCAATACACACCTGTCTTTTAAAAATATATCTGTTCATGTGCTTCAGGGAAAAGCTGCAATCCTGACCATTAAAATGACAAGCATAAAAAAAAATGAACCCCAAAATTTGGAAAATTAAAAAAACTATAATCTAGACTATCAAATTTTAGCAAAAATAGATGATATCAATCTAGTTAATAATTTTTTGTTCAATAAGATATTTTGTTACTGAGTTTAAGGAGGCTTAAGTTTCTTCATTTCTATATTTGCAAGTAGAAGAACTGAAAAAAGGAATTTTTACTTGTGTATTCCATATCATGGATGAGATAAATATTTTGGATTCATCAAAGTTCTTATTAACAAGTAAACCAATTATGACCACTAGTGCTAGTGTCTGAATGAACTACAAAAACCACTGCAGAGTATTATATGTGGACCAGCCTCCTTCCACCTTCTAATATAAGACAAGAATTTAACTCTGTGACTGATCCTGTGGTCCTGTGATCCTGAACTGCTATGATACTGATTTCCTTCCAATATTTTGCCCATTCGTTCCTCTTATTTTTTGCCAAGATTTTCTGCCACTTTTTCCCTTCCACCTTTGTTTCATTATTTCTCTTTTAAGAAGAATGTTTAATAAAACCATTACCTAATTGTTATCAACAGCTTATTATATTTACCCAAACAGTAAAGTTCCTTGTCTGAAAAGACACACAGCCTGAAAATATTTCTAGTGATGGAATAAACAAATGAAAATTAAATAGTTAGTAAGTAGATTGGAACGAGACAAGGATGTTATTGATTTTCAAAAGGAATCCTTTAATTGCTATTAAATACATATTAACTATAAAGTCCAATATTAATACAACATGAATAAAAACACAATTAAATGATGCAAGAAAAGATTGTACATAAAATGTATTATAGTTGGAAATTATAATGATTTCAGTAGTCAGTTGCAAAAATTTTCCATTGAACATTTTGGTATTGCTTGTCAAATGAGGCTATGCAGGAAATAACCATTAAGTATTAAACCCATAAATTAACATACCCCAAGGCATAAGAGAGATTGAATCATTAAAACTAGATTTACCCTTTATCATAAAAAAAATAAATACTTTGAAATTTTTTTTAGATATGAGATGAATTAACCAAAATGGAAATTACATGGCTTGGAAGTTTTATAAAATATTGCTTCATCTTTGCCTTTCTCTTCACTTTCCCCTTCTCCTTTCACTTCCTGAAAAGGAATTGCAGGCAATATTAACAGATTTCTTTGTGGATTTTTTCATATTTTGAAGACAATTACATATTTTTTTAAATTAGTCCTAATTTGCATTTTAATTTTACAGTCATCACAATTAAAAACAGATTACAAAAACTGCAGCTGTGTTCTTAGTTCTAGTGACTTTTGACATCATTACAAATTGAACATTCATTATTTTACTCTTGCCAAATGTGTGAAGTAAACTGATGTTTCATACAGCATGGAGTATGGTGTGTCCAGAAACTAAAATTTAATTTTTAATTTGAAAATTTTATCAGCAGTTTTGGACCATCTGACAGAAATATATTTTGCTTTTAGTTTTAGCAGCTATGGTAAACCATATCCTTCAAACAAACTGGACTGCTGAGAAGAGAATAACTTCAAATACATTTTAATTCAATATTTTCCAGCTGAATTGTGGGGTTTTTTTACTCCTCTCCTACTAGTTACAAACATTCTTATTTAATCCTTAGGTGTCCCAATTTACATGAAATACTATCTACAATTTTAATCTCAGTTTGTTGATAACAGTAGTAATTTTATCCCTCCTTGAGATTCCCCTCACCCACAGCAACCCACTCAGCAATAGCCAAATTGCTATCTCTATCCTGCTAGTAGTTCATCTCTTCATAGTTATTATTCCTGAGAAAAGGAAGAGCAGCTGAAGCAACTGAGCAGACAGTTGCAACAGAGTGTACCCTTTTTTGGGTTTGTTGGTGACACAAAGCTGGGAGGAGTGGCTGACCCAGCACAAAGCTGTGCTGTCATCCAGAGAGACCTGGGCAAGATGGGCCAGAAGTTGGGCAGCAAAAAGCATAGGTAAGTTAAAAAGAGGCAAATGTAAGGTCCTGCACCTGGAAAAAAAAACCCAAAAAAACCCAGGCACCAGCACAGGCTCGAGGCCAATATAGAAAACAGCGCTGCACAGAAGGATCTGGGGGTCTTGGTGGACAACTTTGGAAACCCAGGGCACTGGGAATATTTCCCTGTCTGCTCTGGGGTGCCCTGGCCCCCAGGGGAGCACTGACTTTCACTCTCATTCATGGAGAAAGTTTCCTAAACTTCAAGATAGAGTAGAATCCACTAAAGTGTGAAGTAGATTGTAGAGAGTAGTGTAGGTGTATCACTTAGGTGAGAAATTTGGGGTTTGGGATTTTTAGTATGTTGTGGGTGAAAGCAAGATGGAGGGCATAGGATGTCATCCTTGGTTTCTTCTTCTTGCTTCTTCTTCCCCCTTCTTCAAGGGTTTGGGTGGCATTTTGTAATTGGGTGGGAAAATCCGCATTGTGGGCTTTTAGGGATCAATTATTGGGTTAAAAGGGGAAATAATCTAGGTGTCAGTTCTTAATTGGATAGTTTAGCTTTAAAAGACCTTGTAACAAGAGATTGTTAGCCATTTTTGCAGCGCTTTTCCAGTGCGCCGAGCCTGGTGTGGACAGCGTGCAAAACTTTAGGTAAGATAACAATAAACAAGAACCTGAAGACCGAAAAAATCCAGTGTGTCTTTCTTTCTTGACACAAGACTGCTCCAGGGAGGGCCAAGACTGAGCCCAGAAGTCGGGGAATCGGCAGCAGGTACCCCAGCCGACAACGATCTGTCCCTGCGCCAGCAGCGCGCCCTGGGGACCAAGAAGGACAATGTTATCCTGGGGTGCGGCAGGAAGAGCGCTACCAGCAGGTCGAAGGGAGGTGATCGGGCCTGAGAGGGACCAATCTGATTTTTATTTATGCCTCAACGTTTGTTATACATGAGGTTAAAAACTACTGTAAGGGCTGTGCACGGTCCTGTCCCCCGGCAGCCGACCAGGGCAGAGAAACTTCCACGACCAGGCTGCAAAGCGACCTTGAACTGGCCAGTAGGGCACATCCCCGACTGCCCGGGAAAAAATGGCAGGGAAATTGAGCTATGGGAGGAGCTGGAGCGCACAAAAGCAGTTAACTGGGACACAGCTGGGGCCGGTTTTCTTTGTGTTTCTTGGAGGGAACGGAGGGCTCAGCTGGAGGGTCAGCTTGGACCTCTTCTCCCCCTGGCCTTTTTCTCCCTGCTTCTTCCCCGGCTGTCTTCCCTGTCTGCACCTGCCCTGCCCTGCTTTGCCGCTTCCCCGAGGCAGCTCGACCCAGGGCAGGCAGTGCTCCGCTCTTTCCCCACGGCGCCCCGGCGCTGAGAGCCGCAGCCGCTCCAGGAGCGCGTCCCTAGCCCCGGGAGCCTGTTCTGCACCTATGGAAGGGACACGCAGCCAAGGGCTGCTGCTTGGAAATCGCCCCCGGCCGCCGCGGGAGCCACGCAGGCTCACCGCAGCTCGCAGCGCACACGCTCCGTCCGCCAGGCTGATGCTAACAGCGAGCCCGGGGTACAGCGGCAATGCTGTCCCTGTTATCTGTGTGTCTCTGTCTCCCTTTTCTATCCCCCTTTCGGTAGGAACCCCTCTCTTTCCTTATCAACAAACAGTTCTCACCCAGAATATCGCCGTGTTGGCGCTTTATTTTTATCTGAGGAGTCTATCAAAAACAATCCCTCCCAACTCCCCTTTTACGGCGGGACTGGGCACGGCCCCTCTACTCAGCCCTGGTGCGGCCACATCTGAGCGCTGTGTCCTGTTCTGGAGACGTGGAGATCCTGGAGCAGGTCCAGCACAGGGCAGCAAAGATCTCTAGGGGCCTGGAGCATCTCACAAGGCAAGGCTGAGGGAGCTGGGCCTCTTCAGCCTCAAGAAGAGAGACATTTTCAAAGAATACAAATAACTTAAAGGCAGGTGTCCAGAGGATGGGGCCAGACTGTTTCGGAGGTGCCCAGTGACAGGACAAGGGACAACTGGCAGAAACAGTAACACAGGAAATTCCATATGAATATGAGGACAAATTGTGTTACTTTGAGCAGCATTGGAACAGGCTGTCCAGAGCAGTTGTGGAGTCTCCTTCAAAATCCTCCAGGATGCAAACCCCAGCATATTCACCCTCTAGGTGAATATGCTTTACTAGGAAATGTTGGACCCAACAACTCCTTCCAGCCTCACCTGTTCTGTGATTAATTTTTGTTTTAAATCCCCTCTGATTTTATTTTTTCTTCCCTTAATGTTTAGAAGCAGAAGTCTGTTTTTTAAATAATTTAGTATTTTACGTTCAAGTAATATTGTGTGTTTTCCAGCTATAAACAGAAAAAAAAAAGTTTTAAATGTTTTAAACATTTCTCAGTATTTGAAGAAAAGCTGTTATCTTCAGAATTATTTTTCATAATAATTGAAATTATTATTAGTTCAATCATTAATTTAGGTACTAACAATTAATCAGAAAAAAACTCCCCCTTGTTTCATTGATTAGATTACTTGCTAATGATGAGTGCCTTAATATATGAAAGTATGTTAATTATATCTGATTAATCAGAGTGATTTGTCATCACAGCACTTTTATACTTTCATATATTGCAGAAGAAGATGCAGCATAGTGTTTGTGTAGATAAGATAAAAATTTCACAGTATTTTGCCCTCCTGGAAATAGGAATTGCAGAGATTTTAAAAGTCATTTCCTGTTCATACCAAAAGAAAGGAAAAGATGACTTGAAAAGAGTAAGACCGTGTTAAAGTGCTCGCATTGTTAAATGGAGTGGTTAATAACTGCAAAAGAAACTATTTCCAGATGATTTCAGATGGCAAGTTCAGTAAGCACAAGTGGAAATAAAAGAAAAACAATGCAGAATAGATATTAAAAAGTACCTTTTCACCTGTAGAATAGCAAATGCACAGAAATGTCTAGCAGAAAGGGATACATAATTATAAATATAAGGATCAGTCAAGGAACAATTACAACATAGCCAAGGAATAACGAAGTTCATAAAGGTGTATTTATAAAGGCCCACAGCTTTCCTACCCTGTTCTCCATGTGTCTTCCGTTTTTAGTGTATTTTCTTCACCACAAAGTTTTCAACTCTGCCAACATTTTTGATTTAAACTGGCAATTTTGTTGATGCATTGATTCTGTTCTTGGTAAAAAAAAAAAAATACATAAAAAAAATGAAAATAAATCAAATCACAAAAAAATTTGCAATTAAATGAATCCTTCTCTGCAGAAGCCAGGAATATAACTTTATAGAATTGATGAGTATGAAAACTACTGTGATATTATCTGATGTAACTATACATTCACTGAAAAGACTCAAATATGTCCTGGCAGAATCACATAGATTCAGCAGCACTATTTGTTCCACAACAGAACAAAGAAAAGAATACTCTTTTTTTATTCCCATTTCTGTCTGTCCTTTTTTACCAAATATATTGGTTCTTTTTAGAATTTGCTTTTGTGTATTCAGACAAGCATCAAGAAGAACTGGAAGGTGAATGATTTTGCATAATAATGCTTTATATTACTCTATAAAAATTAACCAGGTTTTTTCATCACATTCATTTCTTATAATGTTCATATTTATAGATGTTTAGATATGAATGGAAGATTGTTTCCTTTCCTGCATTTTTTTAAAGTGCTTTATTTTTCTTAGCCATTTAAAAGATGCTTGTGGAGTAGGATATACTATAATTCTGATTATGCAAAGGTTTCAATCCTTTCTCTTGTATAAGTACTTCAGATCATAAACATCGGCAAAGCTGAATATTTATGAGAAGGCATCTTTTTGCGTTTTTAAAATTTTTCTAATTTTTTTTCCTCTGTATCAGGTATCATAACTGTTTTGATCCATGGTATTCTAAGCACTTTTAGAGGCAGGTCATTTTCAGATTTTCTCTCTATCTGAGTATGAGCTACTCACAAAACTATACATGTGAAGAAAATGCAATAAATCTGATTTTCCTAGTAAAAGAGTTTCAGTGATTTATTTTTATTCATTTCCAGGGGATAACACAATTTCATTGAAAAAAGTGTGGAATAATGAAAGAGCTAACATTTTAATATGACATTAATATGAAGTTTATGTCATTGACAAAACAATGCAAATTACAGAGACAAATGAAGAGAGGGAAAAGGGTGTGTTTTATATTGCATGTTTAAAAATGAGACCTAAAAGAGTAGGATTCAATATGTTCAAGTAAATAAGTATAATGTTTTTGTTTAGTTCTTAGCCAAATTAGGGAAGAAAAAAATTATATATAGCAACCTTAATTTTTGATCACTTTGCTAGCAAATAAACAATAAAATGTCTTCTGTATGTTCCTATTACATGTTACATATGAATATAAAAATGGTTTTTTACCAAATAAGTGTAAAAAATCAAGGCCCATATCCCATTTCTGAGTTGGATTAGCAGTGATATCTGAGGAGATCTAGGCAGGCTTCTAATGATTTCCATACCTGTACACCCTGCCAGATTCAGAACAGCTTTCTGTGGCTTAGAAAGAGCAGAATCCAAGTCTTGCACTTTCCTATGTGATTTCATTCAATAAACTTTTGAACCCAGGTAAAATTTTTATATTCAAAACAACTTCTGGAAAGCTATTCCCTGTGGGAAGCAAGGCTATTCCCTGTGGACCATTATGCAGAGGAATGCCTTCTTTATTTTGTTCTAACCCATCACCCCCAGATTCATATATATTCCTATACTGCAAGAAATAAACAAACTTTCCTCAACCAGTCACACCAAGTAACTCTCAAATGAGAAACTGTTTATTATCTTCCTGGTCATTTGTCTTTTTTCCTGACTGAAGAGACAAATCTGTTAATTTGTCCTTGAATAGAAATAATTCTGTATTCTTCTTGTACCTCTCAGCAACTTTCTCTGCCTTCTCTGTCTGTTAAATGTTATTTGAGAACAGGGCAACAATAACTGAATAGGATATTTAACTTGCAGACACATTGTGGACTTGGAGTGAAATAATGCACTTCATTTGGTTTTGCTCCTTTCCTATTTCATCCTATTTCACTTTGTAACTTTTTTAAAGCTATTTTTTAATGTTAGTTTAGACTTTGATGCAGAATGTTTGTTAACAGCTTCCTATAAGTAATACTATGATTCCTTTTGTTTCTCATGTTTGTTCTTTAAATATTCAGAGTTAATGATGCAAAAACAGCTTATGACTGTGACCTTGGGGTAGACACTATTAGAGAATTAATTCTAATGAACAGTCTTGACATTTTAAAGTTCAAAAAGATGCTGCTTAGAATAGAAAATTAAAGAAAATAAATGAATATGTAAAGTCATGAACATGAATACTATGTGTATAGGTCTGGAGCAGTTTAAAGATAGCTGCTTGGAAGTTTAACAATTTTAAATTAAAGACAACTATTTTAAGCTTGATTGAGGATGAGTTTCTAAGAGGTTTTAGGCTTAGCTGTTGCTATAAATTGCAGTTTAAATATCTGAGAATGCATATACAAACAATCAAAAAAAAAAAAAAAATCTATATTGGCCACCACTCCAGTTACTTCTACAAACACCTCAGGTGCTCTCAATGCCATCTCATGTATTTTATGTATTTTAATAAAAAAATAACCATAAAGAGAACAGACCAGACACTGCATTCTAAGGAAAATTAAACAATCTGTTCTCCATTTTTCTAAGACCTTATGACTATATGTCTATTAGACAGACTATATGGAAAAGAATCTTCCACCAGCAAATGTTACAATTCCTACCACCACAAAGGAGAAAGAGCAAATCTATCTCAAATAATATTGCAAGAAGCGTTTTCCTAAGCTTAATTCTTTATTGACATAATGCTATTAGTAGACTTCAGATTTAATTCCCTGATGTGTTGTGCTAGCAATTAAGAATGCAAGCAACAGGAAACTTGTGGTAGAGATCCCTATTACTTGTGCTAAAACTTTAGAAAGAAAGAAATTAATAAATTCCTCCTAAAATCTCCAGTGTTGCAGGGGTTTGTGATCCTACATGGTAGATGTAATTCTGTGGCATCAGGGCCTTCAAAACTACCACTACCTTATGGAGAAACAAGTTTGATGTACGACTTCATCACGGTATCTATCACCAGCCTTGATAAGATATTCAAAAAGTAAAATGCCTTCAAAAAGTAAAATGTGTCAAGAATTTTCTCAAGAGATAAATAACAGTTACTTTGTTTAAATTTTCTTCTTTGCTCTTTGGAAATCTGAAGGACCACTGGTTTGTTGTAAATATTCCACCTGGAGTGAAGCAGGTAAAAAGGAGTATGAATATCATGGGTCATAGCCTAAATTTCTGTCTGACAAAGTTATCTGTATTTCTTCTTGTTAATAAGACAAAAAACAATCAACTGGAGAGAAACGAGAGAGGAAGATGCACAGGGACTAGAGATGCTCCTGTGGGATTATAGTGTTGACAATGAGGCCAGCAGACTTCAAAGCTCCTGTACAGGAGCCACAGACAGAGTAGGATGAGATCCAGATTCCAAAGGATGTGTTACCAACCCTTCGTGCTGAGACTGCTTTAAAAATCCATAGTAGTCAGTGAGTGCTGAGGGAAGTACAGAACAGACATAAAGAAAGTCAATTTCTGAGATAAACATAGATACAAGATAAGTAACACTAGAAATGTAAGCAGTGAGGAAAATAAATTAGGATCCAGGCTTCTCTTTTCTTTGTGTTTTTGCTTGCACAGCGAAAAGCCTGACCTCTTGTTTCAACTTTGTTGCAAGATGCCTGCCTTTAACCACTGAATAATAAATCTTTTCTATACAGTTCTGTGCTACAGGGGAAAAATTAAAGTAAGAAAAATGTTGAAACCACAGTGCATCTACTCTAGAAGAGATATTAAATTTCAGAAAAGAAAAACATGCACAAGCCTTCAAAAAAAGTGCTCCTAGGGTGCTGGGACTGATTCTTGCAAATTGCTAGAGGACCTGCTTATCTTCTGATGATAAATTTTAGGTAGATGATTAATAGCTTCTGTGGCTGTAAGCAAGCCTTAAAATGTCACATATACTTAAGTAGAAATTGCAGAAAACCAACCATTTTTTAGATACCCTCCAGTAATTTCTAGGGATGGAAAAAAAAGATTAGAGGACCACTTGCCATTAAAAGGGTATAATGGGGGTTAAAATCAGCTCGTCCCTGTTGAATATTTCTTTTAGATATATTAGATCATGAATTTTTTTTTTTTACTGCCATCACAGGACTTGGCCTTATAAATCATGGTGCATAGTTGCTCCATGATTGAAGCCCTGGAATCCAGTGGTCATATGTGTAGTCTGCAGTGGTAAAGAAATCCTACATGGGTTATGTTACATTTTTATTGGAAAAAATAGAACTGAATAATGGCATAGACAATTTAGGGAAGAATTTTTGTTAAATACAGCTTTTGTAAAACATCTCAAAGCCAGATATATTTAGATGTACAAGGCCATTATTGATGACAATGCATCAGTATGTTAGAGACCCTCAAACTGTTCTAGAAAAAGCTGACATGTCTACTTTGTGCAGTGTGGCTTTGGTGAAGTCTCAAATTAGTAGCTACATTAGAAGTTAATTCAGTCTTTTGACCTCTATTCTTATGCCAGTGTGTAGAGTCTAAAATCAAGCCATTGTGCCTTTCTTTGGGAACTGTGTTCTCTTACACAGGACAGGTAATGCTTGACACATTGTTCCTCTGCAATTAATTACTTATCAAAAATTTTAGGAAAAAAAATAGTTTTTCTAATGGCTCTTTAAGACCAAAGAGTTTCCCTTCAGTTATGATTCCATAACAAACATCACATGTTGAAGAAGAAAGACCGCACATGCAAGTGTGCCAGTGGCGGGGGGGGGAAAGTCACAAGAACACAACTATTCTGAACACCTTTTCACCATAAAAAATTAGAAGACATTGTTTTATTGATGCTGCTTATTAGGTATGTGACAAGCACCTGTGCTCTCACTCATGTTTTACATTGCAGGCAAAGTACACCACTGAGAGTCGGAGCTCGAGTGTTGTTGAACATTACTGCCAAAAAAACAAGTCTGCCAGGGCTTCAGCTTTTAGTCTCAGTGCACCTACAGTCATATTTATCTAGTAAAACTTCCTACTCACTCTAATCCAAGAACTCTGCAGGACACCTTATGCCCTGGCTTCTTTCCCAGCTGCTGCTGCATTTCTGCTCAGGGAAAGTAATTTCTGCAAGGAACAAAGTGCTGCAGCACTTCCTCTGTTAATCAAAAGATGTGGATGGGTTCATCCAAAATTTCCAGGATAAATATTGTCTTCCCTCAGTAGCTAGAATTGCAGCTACAGTTACAGCTTTGCTGCTGTGTCAAGGGTCTGCAAATGGCAGAATTTCAGGCAGCCCTTCCCACGCCCACCTTAATGTAGAGTACCAGTGAATTTTTCCCAACTCCAATTTCCTTCTTGCGCTAAGCATGAACTTCACATGTGGTCCATGCAGAGTGTCACCATTCTCATGGCAACAACACTGGAATTCCAACACATTGGAAAACAAAGTATAACATGTCTGCCTATCCTACTGTTGGGAACCCCACCTGGGTAAAAGTATCAGTCATCACTGTTGCCACACTGACTTGTGTTTGGAAAAGTGTAGGGAATCTCTATCTTATCTCCTGTTCAAAGCCACAGACAGAGGTTGATTCCTTCCTTATACTATCTAGAAACCACTCTTGGTTCAGATTAAATTTCAATCTCTGTTATTAAACCTGTGAGCAAGGTACTTGAGATTTTTTTTTCTTGATAAATAAAAAATGTAAGTCCTTTTGTTGCAAAGAGAAACCCAGTAATCTCAGCAAGTGTTATTCAAGGCATATTTTAAGCCTAATCTAAAATGGATTCTGAGAAAATATCTGGATTCTTACGGGCCCTCACATCCCTTGTAGCAAAGGCTGCCTGCAGATATGCAGATCCTAATAAAGAAGCCGTGTTACATCAGGTTGAGGGACACAACTGGGTGAAGCTGAGCTAATAATCACCCCTGTGCTCAGCACTGGTGAGGACACACCTTAAATCCTATGTCCAGTTCTGGGCCCCTCAATTCAGGTAAGAAGTGCTGGAGCACAGTCCAGAGAAGGGCAACAAATCTGGTGAAGGGTCTGGAGAGTAAATATTATAAGGTACAGCTGAAGGAGGTGGGATTGCTTAGCCTGGAGAAGAGAAGGCTCAGGGGAAACCTTATCACTCTCTGCAAATACCTGACATCTGGGGGATGACCTTTATTCCCAGGCAACTAATGACAGGACAAGAGGACATAGCCTCAAGCCATGCCAGGGGAGGTTCAGGCTGGACATTAGGAAGCATTTATTCACAGAAAGGGCAATTAAACACAGGAATGAGCTTCCCTGGGAGGTGGTGGGGTCACCATGCCTGCAGGTGTTTAAAAAAGGACTGGATGTAGCACTAAGTATCATGGTGTGTTTGATATTGTGGCGTTTAGTCATAGGTTGGATAAGATGGTCTCAAAGGTCTTTGTCGATCTAATTGATTCTCTGATTCTGTATCAAGTCTTAAAAAAGCTGGGGCTCTTAAAATTTGGTGGTTTCTTGTCTTGAATTAATTGCACTAAATGTGGTCCCAGAGAAGAATATTCACCTGAAAATTAGTACAATTATAGTTCTTAGGAAAAGTCCTCCAAAGCTCTAAATTAAGGAGATTCTTAATTATTTTTAAAAGCTTGTTTCAAACTCAAACCAAAGCAGTAATATTCAAAAAAGCTATAAATTTTGGCTTTGGAAAGGAAATTAAAAATCTGCTAATTTTTTAATAATAGCTTTCTCAATAATCAGTATTATAAAGCAAAATTTTGATTAGGTACACATTTTTTGGGTAAAATATATTAAGGTAACGTATCCAGGTGAAATGCATCAGGGATGCATTTCATTTCTATACAGTTAGTTCACAGCATTCAGAATGGACAAATCACCCCCCAGAACAACCTTTGGTATTCATGACATGAGACTTTTGCCAATGTAATGCCCTAAGATTCATGATATTCATCTTCTCTAGCCTTTAGTTCCCTTTGGAGGAACTAACATCTGGAAGAATTGATTGCAGAATTCCTGGTTATTAAGAAAAAAGCAGCATGAGTGATTGGCTTCTGATCATGTGAGCAAAAAGAGGGCTGTGGAAACAGATGGATATTCTAATCATATTTGATGTCTTTACAGTTCAGGTAGTTATAATCAAAATCAGAAAAGAAAAATGAGAAACTTCTTGGAGCTCCTGATTCATACTTCATTCTCAGGAGTTTTGCTAAATTGCAGTTATTTTCTTTGAATTTTTTCATCCTTGGCATAAGATTCTGTAGCCAGCAAAGAAAAATTTTAACTCAGGGGTCTTGTCACATCCAGCAGATTCATTTTATCTTTGAAGTGGATCTGTGTCTGTCATTAATGTTATTTTCTAAAAGACTTTAAAAACATGCAGATTCTTTTGGGTTATAACTCCTTCATTCTAATATAGTATTCAGACTGCATGGAAGTGTATTTAGAGAATTACTTTACCATCACCCTCAACTTCTGTCAAATATTTTACTGAACAACCAGAAAGCTCCAAAAAATATGAGTGAATTGAAATAATGTAATTTATGTCTTCCTTTTACATTTCTTTGTCTCTCCAGAAAGCCTTTGAAAATGTTAAAGTGACTTTTAAAAGTGACAATGGGGAAAGTCACACCATCTAACTTTTATTATTTTATACTCTTCTATCTTAACATGGGTTAAAACTGAGGTAAATAAAAGAACATTAGCTCAATGTCTCTTTCTGCTTAGGAATCTTAAAATCTAAGTGGTTGAGGATAAAAATAAATACAAATATTATTTTGTCTAGTAAAACTTAGTTAAAACCAATTTTCTGCTCCTTTTCATAACATGAGAGATATTAAGGTAATCATCTGTTTAAATTGCAGTATGACTTTTCCTTCTCTCAAACATTCCATTCTGAAAGTGGAATGAACTCTGCTTTCTGCCATATGCATTGCTGTGGAGGAGTCTTATCTCTGGAGTCTTACTTTTCTTGTCTTTTCTAGTTTCATAACTTAAGAGCCATTAACATTTTCAGAAAATGTGTGTGTTTTATATGTTGCATTCTTTCACTTTTTAGACTTTTGAGTATTTCTAGAAAACAAGACTTAACATTCACTGATATCAGTTTGTTTGTACAGGGGGAAGACAAAGGAGTAGCCACTTTTGCAGCTTTGAGGGAGAGTGATTAGAGATGTGTGGGGACCAGGATGAGAATAAGAATTAAAATACCAAGCCAAGGAAGTTTAAAACTGATCCTAACAGCCAATTCATATCAGGAACAACATCTAAACAACGTAAATCAGAAAAATATTCAAGACAGACTATTTATGGAATAGCATCTTTCTTAAAAAAAAAAAAAAGGTGGGAGAAAACCACTGTGAGAGTTGATTTTGGGCCAGACATGGAACAATATATATAAGAAGGCATGTTTTATTTCAGGATACATAATTTATGTAGTATAAGCTTGATATTAAAAGTCTTACACTGCCAGGCTCCTTAAGCAGGAAGAGAAGCAATTTTGTCTATTTCTTCCATTCTGACACATCCCCTCCCCATCTTTATGACAAGGATATGGAAGTGTGTCACTTTCAGGACACAAATGACTTCCTCATGAAGGTTTAATTTTGGCAGACCTGTTGAATTCAATTCACTTTTCATGTGATAGTATTGTGTTATTCCACACACAGCAGAATAGCGCATATTTAAAAAAAATAAAATACCTGAAAAAAATTTTATCTTTTGACTCCAGACTATTTTTTTCTTTAAAGGAAAAAATCATTTTTAAGACACATTCCTGCCATTTAGGGAATGCAGAATGATTCATTCCCAAGACTCTGATTCCATAAGGCATGGAATATACCCTTGATGAGATGGCTTTAACTGTTCCAGCCATGTCCCCTCCCAGCTTCTCGCAGCCCCCAGCCCACTTGCTGTCAGGATGAAATGAGAAACAGAGAAGACCTTTACGCTGTGCAAGCACTTCTCAGCAATAACTCTTCCCCCACCCCTCCCCCAAGTCTATATTAGCAACACAGTTCTCAGCACAAACACAAAATATAGCCCCAAGCTGACTACTTTAAAGAAAATTAACCCTATCCCAGTCAAAACCAACAGACTACTACAGTATGAATACTCTCAATATTACATCTGAATTTTCCCCCCTGGTGAAAATATACCAAAGTTAACGAAATTAATCAGTTTTTGGTTTTGGTTCCTAACTTATTCAGTCTTCATTAGCTGGAAGTATCAACAAATTGCTAAATGTTAAATTACTTAGTACTTAAGTATAGTGTTGTTCATTATTTCCAGTTACTGAACTAATATAAGTGAATAAATTACTTTTTTAGACAGTTTGCTTCAGGTGTATGGCAACTTTTTATTTCTCTAGAGTGTTGGTCAGAATACTCCAGGTTAGTTCAGCTGAGACCAGCAGCTGGGGTAAAAAGAATTATTCAGCTTTTGCTTATGACCTTTAAATGTGCACTCAATCATGGAATTCTCTGTCCTGAAATAGAGGGAAATTGATGGTAACTACAACATATGTCACTAAATGTTGCCTATTACAAGATATGCACTGAGGTTTAAAAAAGTTCATAGCAGATTTAGTGAAGTAAATCTGAGGCAAAGATTGTTGTAGCAGTTCTGGTACCATCTTTTTGAGTTCTAATGACACATTCAGATTTTGTGATCTAATATCTGGATGGGTGGATGCATTTTCTTTCTTTGGTAAAGTGCTTGAGTGCTGCAACATGTTGACATGAAAATTAGGTGCAAACACGTTTTTTCCCCATTGTAATAGTTTGCATTTCCACGTGTCTCACTGAAACAGTTGAAATTTTCAGAAAACCTGCTGCTAACAAAGTGCTTATACTTTATCATACCTTTCAGTATAGGATATGGAAGCTTGCAAGAGACATTTTGAGTCACCATTAGAAATTAAGTAATTATTAAAACCCTTTACATTAAGCATTTATAGGCATACCTTTAAATTGCTCAATGACATCTACAGACAATTATTTATTTCTGATAAAGTTAAGTGAAATCAGATTGTTCTGAACTTTATTTTAGGTCTAGCACTCTTTTCTCATATGGAATTGGAAAATAGTAGTAACATTTCCTCACCTAGGCCTATTACAAAAGTAATTTACCTCCACCTACATTTTTTTACCTTTTCTATTTGACTTGCACATTTTTTTTTTTTTGAAGATGTGCTCTCTTTTCCTGTTTAAGTGCAATGTCTGGCAAAATTAAACCCTTTCCTTTAATGGTAGGCTTAAAATTGAACCATAATGTAGACCTTCAACCATAAAACAGGGTTTTGTTATATACGAATCTGAAATCAACTTTTCTTATCGTCTGCTTGACCACATTATCAGCTCTTTTTTTTCCCAGTATTTCTTTGCTCATTTATAACAGGGTAAAAATATAAATGTGATTTTACAGTTTAGTATTAAAATACAATTATGAATTATAATATTGATAAATTTGAGTACGTTCATATGTTAGGAAGAGTAAAGAATGAAAGTAATGCTTTTTACTGTTGTAATTTTTTGCCTAATACGATTGAAAATAAAGTACAGCTTTCCAAAGCCAAAAAAGTAAGGTAATGTCACACTGTTTTAGGACATGTTTTAGGACTCAATAGCAATTCATTTCATCTAAGTACCAATCAGGGGACTAGACTTTATTGCTCAGAAAGGAGCTGATACTTTTTTTTTAATTATTAATTAACTTGTATCTGAAAGCTCAGATTTTGATTGCGACTCAGCTATTCCTAAATCTAAGTCATTCAAATTTTGCTATCAATTCCAATTGGAATATATCCACATAAACTCTAAAAGATTTTTAAATCATGAGTTGAAGCAGAAGGAAGAAGCCATCCAGAGCCTGCATCCAATCCATTTAAATAGCTCACATAGTCACATAAAGGTATTCTTTAATGCATCCATTACTTTCAGGGTGTGATTGTTGAATCTTCATTTTAACTTGACTGCAAGGGCTTCCAAACAGGAAATATCTTTGCTGATCTGTGCAATTTCAGTATTACAATTACAAATAGCACTGTCAGAGAGCTATGTGAATGTCAAGCATAGAGGTGCAATACTTTTTTGTGATTAATTATTATTTCTAGTATTTTCACCAATGTTTTCTTATTTTTCCAAGGAGAGATTGTATAGTATTTTTTAATAAATATTATTTGGATTTGTGTTTCCCTTGGGAAGTAATATTTAAAAATTATTACATGTTCAGCTGTAACCTTTATATTACAAAGTACTCCTTTGTATAACTTCCACCAAATAAAATGATTATACTCAGATTTCTAACTAAAATTCTTTTTGAAATTTGATAATACTCCATTTGGATAGCTACCGCAGGATGTTAAAAATGTTCTGTGATCTCAACATCAGTTAAAGAGTGCTCAGACTTTACAATCATGCTTCTTTATGTTATTTTGACTGCTGCACCGCTTTGTCACTTCTAGACATATAATTTGAATTCTGTATGACTCAGCATCTCAGGAATTTTTCAAGGCAACCTATGTATCTGAAGTTCCAGCTTCTCAAAAAAGACATTGAAACTTGTGATGTTAACAGTCATGGTAGAATCTAAAGAGAAACAGATTTAAGTGAACAAATTGCATTACTGCCATTAGCTTTGCTGTAATTAGATATATGTGAAAATATTAATAAGTAGCTGTTTGAAGCAGTTGTTTGGAAAAATATGTGGATTCATGTGGGAATGTGTGTGTGTAAAATATACACACATATGCATAAAAAGATATATGTGTAATTTTGTACATGTGTATTTATGTATGTTTGTTAAATGATTTTCCTTTGAAAAGTCTTGGAATCAGATCTTAAAAAAATGTAATCTTGAATGGATTATCTGAGATGGGATATCTCACAAAATTTAGAAGATATCTGTAACTATTTTATAGATTGCTAAACAAGTGTGATTAGAAGAAAAATGAAAAAACCCTGTTTTTCTTTGCTAAAAGAATATGTGCCTAAATTTACACAGGCAAAAGATATGGGTTTGAAAGGCTGAAGTCACAAAACAATCTTTAACATGCTCAAGAGTCTACAATTAGTATATTTATGAGATTAACCTTTACCAGATCTTAAATCAGAAACTTTAAGAGGGAGAATACAAATAAATTAGCTAAAAGGATGATGGGGAAAATAATATTCATAACATGAATAATGCTAATATTAATATGAATAAGAATAGTAATTAGTAGTAGTAGCAGTCATAATGGTGATGATGATGATGATGATGATGATGGTGATGATGATAATTATGATGTTTAGGGGCCTGGGGGGTTCTCCACAGGGTGCAGGTGTATCTCTTTTCCACCACAGACCTCCATGGGCTGCTGGGGCACAGCTGCTTTGCCCTAGTCTGCACCATGGGCTGCATGGGAATCTCTGCTCTGGCACCTGGGATACTTCTCTGACCTTTATGTCTGCGGGGTTGATTCTCTCACATATACTCTCTCCAATCTTCTCTGCCTACATTTACTGCTCTGCAATAACTTTTTTCCCCTTCTTAAATATCCTATCATGTGTTGGCATTACCACCACCACTGATGGGCTCATCTGTGGCCAAGGGCAGGTCCATCTTGGAGCTGGCTGGCACTGGCTCTGTTAGACTGTGTGGAAGACTCTACCAGCTTATCACAAAGCCACCCTTGTGGCTCCCCCACTCCCAAAACCTTGCCACACAAACCCAGTAGGGTCTTTGTTGTTGTAGAGTTGTGAAGAGATCTCTTCTGTCACTGGGCTTATCTTGAGTGCCTATGCATCTGCTGCTCTGAAATTTTCACTAATTGCAATTAGTGCTTGATTGGATGATTGAGTTCCTATCCCTCTCTTTTTTTACTAGGAGAAAGTATGAGTGGGAGGTTGTTGATATCTTAATATCAGAATATTTCTGTCTTTATTCTTTTGTTGAATTCTTACACCTAGAGGGAAGCAACGATTCAACTCAGCATTGGATTTTAGTGTATTTGTAACAAACTGATCTAAATTTATAAGTTTTAAAGGATTTTAAAAATCTTTGACATTGTCAGTATGGTTACTCATTTCTACGTTTCTTCAATATCACTCCAGTAAACTAATTTTTTTTTGTCAGGGTAAGGATGAGACTTTTCAATGAAGTACACAGTCTGGTCGAACCTTTATATGGGAGAAGGAGAATGAAACAGCAATTGGAGATACTCATGATTCCTGTGAAATGGAGAAACAGCCAGACTATGCACTCCTAGCAGTGATACCAAGAATACAGGATGTTTTGACAAGCACAGAGACATCTTTGCACAGCCTGAACTCTCTACTAAGACTTTAGAGACAGTTGCTTGGGCCTCAGTGCTAAATTTGTTTAATTTTAATAAATTGTTAGCTTTGTGGGCATTCAATATACTTATAAGTATGTAATTTCTTTAATTTAAAATGAACAGCTATGGGGTCTTCTCTGCAATGAAACCTCTCATACATTTTATGGACCATGTTAATCATGAATAACTGGGATATGCCAGAAGGCTTGTAATATAAAATAGAGTGGGTTTATGACAGCAATCAGCTGGCCTGTTACACAATAAATACATGTCATGGGTAGAGAACATTAGGGCACTTTCATGGATCCTGCCAAATCACTGTTTACTTTAAGAATGAGATTTTTGAATGGTTTGTACTGCAAAAGACATACTAAAACTAAGGAACTGTTGATTCCAGATAAAAGCCAGGCAATTTTCAAGAAGAAAAGGAAACCAGAGAAACACAGATACTGAGGGGCAGAGTGCTTGTTAATAAAGGTGATTGATAGAGATTTTTGCTCAGGGTACCAGTGTTCTCAAACAGTGATCTGTTGATGGCTGGAGGGTGACAGAAGTCTACCTTGCAATGGCCAACATCATCTTCAGCTGGATAGGATGCTCCTGATCTTTCTGGATGTCCCATTTGCCCGTGAATGCCCACAAGACAGTGGACACTGTCTGATGGGAGATCTATGAAGTTGCATCTTGAAACCAGGAAGGATATCCATAGATCCTGTGCAGTAATAGCAGGTCTATGCACAAATCTCAGGTTTTCTAGGTCATCAAAAATTGCTCTAAATGTATACGCTTTGACATTTTAATTGCTTTCCTACATTTATGTATCTAAATTTAATTCCACATAATCTGATACTGAGAAATACCATGAGGTATTCATCTACTGTTTTCCTCTGGAGGTTTTATTTAATCTGGGCTTCTTTTTTTTACTGTGAGGGATGTCAGGATGAAATGAACCCAGTCTTAAAATGCTGGCTTTCTTTTGCATTTAAGCACTACAGATGACCACATGTTTTGACAAACAGAGCATTTAATCTCAGAGGTTGTAATTACACAGGCAAATGCCACATAATTTACAGCAGTATACATATCTCTGGCAGATTGTGGAAAACATAAATATTTCCAGACTGCCCTGAAGGAAATAATGTTCCAACATTGTAGCAGGAGTGTATCTCAGTGTAAAACTTCATAGAAAAGAAAGATGAACGTATTTTAAACCTCAACTGATTTCAGTCTCCCACAGTCTCATATCCCCAAGCCCCAAGACACGTATGAAAAATTGTGAGTGTTCAAGCACTAAGATGTCAGTATAGAGGTAGTTTGCACAGAGCTCTTTGCAGGGATTATTAAGTGTGTTGATTGTGAAGCCCACACTTCTTGGTTCCTCCTGAGGGCATGATGGTTTTAAATATCTCCTTCTACTCTTTAGGAGCTGACAGTGATTGCTCTCTATCCTGCCATAATTCTTTGAGTCATCAGGATTTAATGCCTATCTCTGTTTTAGAACTGGTTGTCTCGAGCAATTGTAGGTAGCAGTGTTGCAAGATCTTGTTGAGCTGGTCCCATAAATGTTAGCAACATAGGATGTTTTTATAACCTTTATCTCACTCAAGTTTTGCTCCTGTGTGTTCATATGCCCTGTCTATCAGACTCTCTCATGCCTAGGTCCATTTTCCCTTGGTGAGCTCCTTTGGTGTCATTGACAGCTTCAGCTACTGTAGACACTCACCTGTTTGCCTCTCCAGGCCACAGCACCTCCTCCTTTATTTATCTTGCAATGCCAAAGGCACCCAATTGGTGCTCTGCCTCGAGGGACACCATAGCCATGCAGGAGTGTGACAACTGTGCACCAATAAGGGGGGACCTGGCTCCAGCCAGAGCCCCTCAAGCTGAAGCCAGTGGCCAGGCAAAGCTTAGGGATGGTGCTCAGAGTATATTTGGCCGTCTCTCTGCCCATGGGGGGACTGGGGGCACCATTCTGGCCTCCTCTGCCCAGTGTATGTGGGACAGTACTGCTGACCTTCCTGTCTCTCCTGGAAGCCTCCAGCACGTGGTCAGAGCTGGCCAGCACCATCACAGCCATTCAGGATGCCCCTTCCTACGCCTCTCCAGCTCCTGAACAATGCAGCAGGTCAGGCAAGACTGGGCCAGACCAGAGGCTGGGTCACCACCATCTACAAGGCTGGCCATAAAAATCTTTCCAGATGGTTCTGAAGAGCCAGCATTCTTTTTATTGCAGTTCCTGAGTTTTCTCATTTTTACCTTTCTGGCTCTCTCCCCACATCCTACTGGGGGAAACTGAGCAAGTGGCTGTGTCAGATCTTGCCATCCTCTTTGTTGAATAGATTCACTTTCTTAGTCAGCTATCCTGTCAGTATCTTGAAGAGAGAAGAAGGTTTAGTGCTTAAATTTTTTCTGTGATTTTGATTTTGTTTGATATGTTTTTTTTTTTTTTTTGCATAAATAAACTCTAGAAAAAGAACTGGTTTTGCCTGTGTGTACATGCCTGTACATAAACAAATGTGGGGATAAGTCTTTGGTGGACAAGACTTTTCCAAATAACATTGTGATATAAGAAGATAGTATATCAAAACTATGTACCCACCTAAAATGTCTCTCCTTCAGAGAGAATGCATGCCATGCTTGGCTGATTGCTTACCTTAAATCTCCTGTCAGAGAATAAATGGGAATAGATCTTTTCTGTAAAACAGAACAAATGTTGCCTCTAGGTACAATACTATGACATTTTATGAAGACTCATTTTTTTCCCAAGATGTCAGATTCTCAGTGATTTATTATCTGAAATTTTTATTCCCATGTTCCTTTTCGTCTGTTGGATTGTTTTATATGCATTGATACCCCCAGTACTGTTCCATTTACTTAAAATATAGGTACTTGGGTTTACTAAAATAATAATGAAAAAAGCCTAACATTAAACTACTAATGATGTTCAAAATCATTTACACACGCCTTGATATTGAGAATATTGGATTTTAACTAATCACTGTTAGCCCAACTACAGTTTAAAAACCAGGGCTTCAGAAATATAATTTTCAAAGATGGTGAAGTCTGTTGAAAAACAGCTATGGTACTGTCACATAAATTCTTTCTATATCTGGGGTTCTAGAAAGCTAAAACAACTATGAAAGAATTTTAAAATCAAAAGCAACAGAGCAAGCCATTTTCCTTGATGAAATTTTAGGCAATGTGACTTAGTTCATTCCTTTTTTATGGAGATGCTAAGAACTCTTGACATGCTTGTAAAAATGGAAATAGTGAGTAGTAAGGCAGGGTTATGCAGAACTCAAGGTAGTATCTGTGCTTCTACACCAATATCTGAAATAAACTTCCACAAAATAAATAGAATTGTGTAACTTTACTTGGAATCATCATAGAACTCATTTTGGAGGTATTTAGGCCAGGCATTTCCCTAGTTTCTTTTCAGGAATATGTTATGAGATATTACAAGTAAATGCCCAGAAAGCAATATGATGGCAATGAAAAGTAAAAGTATTTATAAGTTTTTTGTTTTAAAACCAGGAGGAATTATCTGTTAGAATAGCTGACCTCAAATGGGCAACTTCTTATTTCATGAGTTTCAGCAAAGCTAGCAGTTCCCAATAAACTCTGCTTGCTTGGTGTGACTGATCAATAAATCAATACAGTGGAAGAAATATAGACAAGGACAATACGCTCTTCAGTCTCAGGGGAAATTGTGGGGAAGGGCTGACCACAGCTGTTGGAAATAAAGCTGAACTTATGTCAGCACAAAGGGAACCAGGGGTGGCTTTTATTTTAGCTAAGTGGTTACAACCACTGACTTGATCAACCAGTTATATTAGCTGACCTAATCAAGCAGTTATAGCAGCTCAGTGAATCAACCAGCTGTCACTGTTTGTCCTTGATTTAACCAAAAGATGATGAATGCCTTCCTGAGTTAGTTAGACCATTATGAGGGGGAGGTTATTGTATAAATTATTTACTTCAATGTGCAATATAGAAAATAAATAATAATAAAAAAATCCACGAATGACCACAACATATCAGTAACAATAATTATAAAAATAGCACAAAATAGGGTAATATTTTTTACAACATAATTAAGTACCAGAGGAAAACATATTTCTTTAGAGAAAGTTAGGTATTAAAAAAAAAGTCACAAATTCTCTGTATTATGTAACAAATACTGCATTTGATAGAAGGAAAATCCTTTAAGTTGCTAAGTTAGGATCATAGAACAGTCTATTTCAATCTGGAGGAACATAAAGCCGTTATGTAGTCCAGCTGCCTGACCTCTTCAGGGCCAAACAAAACTCAAAGCAAGTTGTTAAGAGCAGTGTCAAAATGCACCTTAAATGTTGACAGGTTTGGGGCATTGGCCACTTCTCTAGGAAGCCTGTTCCAGTATATGGTCACCCTCTCTGTAAAGAAGTGCATCTGTTGTGCCAGTAGAGTTTGATGTGAATTTGAGGAGCTGTTGACAGCTAATAAAATGATCATGCTTTATGTGACAGGAAGAAATGTTCCTGTTTTGTCCTTGTCAGCTGTGTTAGGTTACCGACACAAATAATAATGTTTCTATAATGATAGAGAGGAAGTGACAGAACAGCTGTTGAGCTTAAAACCATAGGCTTCTTTGCAACATATGGATAAAAATGTATTTCATATCATGATAGATGTACCTAAAAATATTCAGAGGACAGTAATTTTCTTACTGAAGCCAATTTAAGTTACTCAGCAAAATAAATGTGTATATTGACTTTATTTTAGGAATTAAAATTTGTATATCTGGAAAAGAAAAAGATAGAAATGTTCTATCTTCTCTAAACATTTTCTTCAATATGTCATCTTGATAAGTACCAATATGTATTAATTATGATATGTTAATCTGATTGTTATTCAAGGGTGAAAGAAGATGTTCAAGACACATATGACAAGTTTGACTAAAAGAATACCCACTGGATCCTGACACAAGAGACTCTTCACTCAGAATTTCTAAAGGTGCTTCTGACCAGAGTAGCTCATAAGGACCACTTCCCTAAGACAAGTTATTGACAATTGATCCTTGTGTGGCAGATCTGTTTTAGCCTGTCACATGACCACAACATTGACTATTTATCTAATGATACCCTTTCTTTCAGAGATGTGCTGACTCATTTCAAACAGGTGTGATGAGAAGAAAAACATTCATGTTTTAATTTTGGGTTTGGTTCGGGGAAGTATTGCCTAGATAAATTGTCAAAATGTAACCAGACCAGTAACTCTGAGTGTTTTTTGTCTTGAGAGTCATTGGACAGCATGCATTCTTCCTGCAATAGTACTTCATCCTTAAAAGGTAGATCAAGTGAGGAAGTAGAAATTTTCCATTTGCCTTAAAGAAGTTGTAGTCCTGCATATACAAAATAATTCAGAATTAATTAATTTATGGAGAAGGAACAAGGTTGACATTCTAACTAGTTGAGTTGACATTCCTTAAAGGACAGAGCTCGGAGTCCTTTTCTCTAAAATCTTAATAATTACAAATTAAAGAGGACCCATTTGCCCTAGTGTAGGTAGGGTGAATATGGCAGAAAGGGAAAAAAAGTTCCTCTGTCAGGAAGTTCCCCTAGTTCAGATGTAGACAATGACATACAAGATCACTAAAAGGACAGGATGCAGAGACAAGTCAAGAACACTATAGGACAAAGAATTCTCTTTAGATAATTCAGAAGATATGAAAGAACTAAGTAGAAAGCTTTGAGCAGAAATGGAAGAGGGGAAGAATCAGTTCTAATTCCCTCCAAGGCTATAGAAATGGTTTTCTGTGTAAACACAGGTATGGGGTAAATTATTATTTCTTCAAAATGGTTAACAGCATTGAAATTTACCTCCGAACAGACCTTATTAAGCAACTGAAAAACAAAATTAAATAGCCCTTTATATAACTAATTTGTTATCAGAAATATTCAGTCTTTGCTTACTTCTTTAAATTATGTGTTAAAGAAAAATATTGCCTTGAACAAAGCTGTTACTTGCATTAATATCTGCTAAATACTTCCATTTCATGTGTAACAAGGACCTATAGAATTTGCTTATGAATAGGCAAAAATCATGTAAGTAAAGTCACTCCAGATAAACTTACTACTATAAAGTATGGGTGCATATCTAATAATTCATTCCTCTGTCTCAGAATGCTTTGAATGTTGTAGTCTCATACATTATTTACTGATTAAGTCATTCGATTCTATTACTGTGAGAGGACATGGACCATGGGAATTATGCTCTATACATTAATAATGAAAACAATTAAGCTTCATTTTGCTTGAATGAATCTCACATTATTGAATCCAGTATTTGTTTTTTTCATATAAGCTGAAGTTGAATAGAACTGAAGTATCAGCTTTTTAAACCAGAGCTACTGTAAAAATGCAGATTTTTCATTTAAATACTTGCCATATAAATACCTTTGACTAACAAAACAAACTGCAATTTTTTATTTAGCTTTCATCTGAATTTTGATATGTGTAGGAGGAAACCCAGAAAATTTATTTTAAAGAAGAACATAATTTTTAAAATAGACAATGGCCACACACAGTCTTTATTCATGCCCAGAGATTTTTTTTTCAAGATTGCAATGTCATAACTTTGTGATGTGAAAATATTTCCCTTTTATTAAAGCTATTGTACAAATTGTAGTAATAAAAAAAAGAGGCAGTAAATTGTGTAATCTTTTGACTGAACTTGAAGTATGGAAAATTATCAATAAATCCACTGCAAAATGTGACACAGGAGTTGGAGTCAAAGGAACAGACATAGCAGTTCTAAGGAGTGTTGTAGAATAAAATACCCATACAATACTCAGTGACCTCACAGCCACCCTTTTCCTCTAGACTTCAGTTTCCACTTCACTGAAGCATTTTTCAGTTTTGATTCCAATTCATTTTAACTTCTTGTTCCTGGTCTTATGCTTCCAATCCTACGAAGTGCTAGACATCTTTCTCAGGAGGCAATTATTTTTAATTTTTTTTTGCCATGGCTTGTGATAGTTTCTTCTGATACAACTTTTTACTGAAATAACAGATTACAGTTTGTTTCTTTGTGATTCTGCAACACTAAAGAGTACCAAATCTCTGAGAAAGGAAGGAGGCTTATGTAAGAGTAATATATCCCAGCTATAGTTTTCCAGAAGTCTAGTGGGCTCCTTTTTTTTTCACATAACAAGATTCTCTGTATAGCACAATAAATATTGGTTTGATTAAATTTTAAGCTCTGGATATTGATATAGGAAGAAAAGGAAAGAAGAAATAATTCATCATGCAGTCTTTTTATTTAAGCAAAGTGAAGCCTAAATTCAATAAAAAACGTTACTTCAATTGTATTCATGCTCAAAAAAAAAAAAAAATCTGTCTTTTTTGTAGCACTGTTCCTAACTCCAGCATTTTACAGTCACCAAGTGCATCCTGGCAGAAGTGCAGATCAATATAAATTGCTGGTCTTTAAAAGCCATGTCTCCAATTTAGCCCTGGAGTCTGGCACAGACTTAATAAACTGTTTTCTTCAGTTTTGCCTTTATAGCACAATCTCTGGCATTAATTACAGCCAGATGTATGTGACTTGTAGCAGTTGTCAATAAATCCATGAACTTTTGGACACCTCTTCATGTACCTTAGATTCTAGGTCATGTGAATGTCATACATAATAATTAAATATGGAGTTCATAATTTATGAGCATATAACAATAAGAGAAACAGTAATTTCTGCCTTAGTTTTAAGTATAGTCAGGTCTCTAATATGTAGAAAGCAGAATGAAATACAATCTTAAGTTTTTGGCAACACAGTCCTGCTTTAGGCCTGTAGGAATACTGGTGTGTTTCCAGGAAAAAGCTATGTATGTTATACAATATATTTTAAAGGTCTATTATTATTTTTAGTTATTCCTAAGCAAAAAACAAATTTTCAGAGCATCAGTATTGACCTTTCATATTTTTAGGTGTCACTTTAATCCAGAAAGCACATAAATTTGTGAAAAAATCCTGATATGTAAAATCTTTTTCCAGTATTAAATGATGATTCAAAAATGAGTGAGTTTCCTTTCCATCTCAGGGGTTTTAAACAATTCCAGACATCCATGTTTTCTCCTTAGTACATCAGCTTATTCCAAATCATAATCTTGTTTCTCTCAGCTGTGAAAAATTCTCCCATTAGACTTTTCAGTGTCATTCATTGCCTTCTGTCTTGAATATCTGCCTTGGTAGACCAGCTAAGTTTTTGGTCTTTGCTCTGACCTTGAAATGGTGACTCTTCTTGTTTACCATCCTTTTTCCATACTGAAGGCCCATTGATCCCAGACATAACTGCATAGACTTGCTCAAATCCATCATCATTAGTTCTTGTGGTTGCTGTATTTAAAAAGAGAGATACTGGAACTGTGAAGACTGTTAATTATTCCATCTACTACTTGCAAAGAAACTGTGTCAAGAAGAAAGATTTGGGTCATACCAGTTACCCCATTTTGGTCCCAGGATCAACACCTTCCACTGCCTTCAGTCATCACTGAGGGTTTCCATTTACCCTTCCCCTGAAATTATCACAGGATCACAGAATGAACTAGGTTGGAAAAGACCTTTAAGATCATCTAGTCCAAACTGTGACCTAACACCACCTCATCAACTAAAGCATGGAACTGAGTGCCACGTCCAGTCTTCTTTTAAACACATCCAGGGACGGGGACTCCACCACCTTCCTGGGCAGATGATTCCAGCAAGCAATCGCTCTTTCCGTGAACAACTTTTTTTCTAATATCTAAAACATCTACCTTTTCAAAGACTGAAACATATTCCCATAATCCAAATTGCTTAATCCATGGCATTTTTGGTCTTTTGTGATTACCCTCAGATGTCTCAGCCTTTCTGAACTGCCTTTGTCTCCAGTTTAAATTTCTGTTTTGCCATAATTTAGACCCACTCACCACAAATTGTCTTGGTCTTTTGTCAATGAACTTAATCAGGCTAGAGCTGCCAGTACACTTCAAGGGATCTGCTGATCCTCCTCCTCAGCTACACCCCTAGAAAACCTACAGATCAGTCAATCCTTGGCCTTGGCCACATTTTTTTTCTTGCTGATGCTGAAAGTAGTACCATCCATGCCACTTGTCTTGCACCTAATTTCTCAAATCTATCATCTTCAAGAGCACCAACATAGGCTGTAACTAAGAGTGTCAGGCCAAGCTGAAACACCTGGGAGCAACAGCCTTGTGTTGAGCCTCAGAGTGTTGGGAAATTTCACTGGAGACAAAATTCACCTTGTTTTTTTTCCATAGTTCTAACCACATTTTAGCCCTATGCTTAGGCATGAGTTTTGAGAGGAAGCTACTGGGCTGACCTTAATGGACCTGTTTGGTTTCCTGTCTTTAGCATGGGTCCCAGTGTCCTCAGCTTTCCTTAATCCATACATCATTTCAAGCATCAAACATAATGAGATATGTTCTGGTATATTTTCCCTTAGAAAATATAATCCTAGCCCAAATCTTGACCATAAACTCATTTTTTGTTTCTTATTTTGTTCCCTTTGTTTCTCAAAAAAACCCAAACAAAACTAAACCCCAACTCAGTGTATTTTTGTATCATTTCTGTAATATTTGAAATTGTAAAAAGAGGGAATTTTTTTTGTTGTTATAAGTTATTTGGTTGTTAACCATTCTTAAATGGTTAAGATTAATTCCATTCATTCTCTTTATTCTTTGATTATATTCATTCTCTGCTGAGTTTGACTCTTAGAGAGAACAAGTCTAGTTTCTCCCACAGAAATATTTTCACATGCTGCAGTGATACCTGTTTTTCAACTGTTGTGTAAACTGTCATGTAAAACACTTGTCGCCATGTAACCAAAATGTTTTCCATGAACTTGGTTATTGCTGTTCAGAAATCTGATCAAAGCAAAAATACAGATAATACTAACAAGATTGTTTTAGTACAACTTCGATTTTATGTCCATCTTTTTTAGGCATTAATAACCATCAATTCAATTTTTCATCATTAGTACAGAGGGTCTACTTTTTGTTATTGATGCATAATAGTTGTAATGATAGGTGATAGATCCAGAGGAAAATCTTCTTTTCCTCTAAAATATCATTGGTCTTTTCTAAAAATTAAATTTATACTTAACTGATGACCAAATGCTCCTTTAAACTTAATTTCATATGCATGCCTTCAAATGCAGTAGCAGGATATTTGGGGGTTTTTTTGTTTGATTTTATCTTGTCAGTTGGATTTTAGCCAATTGTGTACTTTCCGTGGAACTAGGGTGTTTTAGGGGTAACAGAGAACCTTCTGTCTTGATAAGAGTCCTTGGGGGAAAAACAAAAGCAAGCAATAAGAAACAAATCCAAAATGATGCCTGACTTCTTGTCTTCAAAGTAGTGTATCTTTATGTAACTGGAATGAGAGTCTAAATCTGTTACCAGCAGACAATGGCAAGGCCTCAGGCAAGTAATAAAATCAATCATGATGATTGTATTTCAGTCCCACTTCCCTGGGTACTTCCTCTCAACTGTAAGGGGGGAATGGCATTTATTCTTCAGTCTTCCTTAGTTCAAGAAAACTGCAGATAAAAATGAGATTGAAAAAATGGACAGAGGTAATTTATTTCAATCCCTTTTTTTTTTTTTTTTTACTTCAGAAGCAGCTAGATCCAAGTTGGTCCATCCACTTTGCAGAAGCCTAGGATATCAGTAAAATAGTTCAGCAGTGACACTTTGTAACGCAATTGTTTAAAAGAATTATGTATATAAAGAAAAAGTGAAACCCCAAATATAAGAGAAGGTTGTGAAATAAAATCATAGTATTGTTACTCAAACACAAAATACTCTAAAGGGTACTCAATTACAGAAAAAAACCCATCAATTTACTCAGAACTTTTTTTTAATTTGTGCACAGTTAAGATAGTAAAGAATAACATAAACTAAACCAACTCAGAAATTGGAGAAACCATAGTGAAATGTAGTTGAATAAGTTTTAGATTTTTTGAAAGGTATTGGGAAATTGTAACATTTAAAAATTTAATTAAGATTACCTACTTCTGCATAGGAATAGGTTTTTAACAGATTTATGAAGGACTTCTGTAGCAAGTCCTCATTGGGAGTTGTCTTTCTGAAGTGACAACAGTGTGAAAAAAATAACAGCTTCCTGAGGTAATCAGACTGATCAATCCAAAATATGAATAGATTTAGCCTTGTGAAAATCCACAGTACTTTGGAGAAGTCAGTGTACAGTTGCTGACTTATTCATTCTACTATATAAAGAGTGTAAAAATTTCATGCCAAGTAACCAAACAAAAAGAAGTACAAAAAGGGCAATTTAGGCTGGGGGAAATATATCTGACATAAAGAAAGTTTCCTGTACATTTAGTTTCATAATTTCATGCTTGAGATTCCAGTGCATCATGGATAAGAAAAAGTAAAATGGTGTTGAGTCTAAGTGAAATGGAAAGCCATTTGTACATAAACTCTAGTTCCTTTTTTCCTTTTCTTTTTATTATTTTTTTGCCTAAATAATGAAGAAAAATTGGAATAAGAAATATGCTTAATGGTGCAGAAATAATTTGAATACCATCAAAGATAATATACAATGAACACTGAGCTTGTCCTCTTCATTTCTGACTCAATTTAACTAGGGGATGTTACAAACTGTATCTTATATTTGAGGTTCTAAGAAATATGAATATACGTATTATTTAATGTGATAAAGGTTGTGAGGCTGAACTTGATGGAATCTATCAGTAAAATAAAATGCATAACTTTAATATATAGCACTGGGTTATACATATCTTAATAGAAATTCCTATTCTAATAATGTTCAGTCAATGAGTGGAGGTACTGTGAGATCAATAATGACCATCATTAACAAGCAAAAGACCAAGTAACAGTGAAATTATTTGAAATCATTATTTTACTCATTAAATGTCTGTCAGGATTTGCAGGAACTAGTCAGTGGGAAGAATGCAGGCTTAAATTACGGCTCTGATGTGTTAAGGAATATTTAGTCTCATTGTTTAGCTGTTTATATTAATTGTCAATTGATATTAACAGTGGCAGTGATATTAGGTCAATGACTACCTCTTTTAAAATTTATTCTGTTAAAATGTTGAAAAATATTAGCAATAAATACATTTTAAAATAAGCTTTGGACTCATGCAGATTCACGTGTTTAATGTGAGAATGAAACAGAACCTTTCCATATAATGGTGAAAAAGATTTTTTTTTCTGATTCAATAACAAAAAGGTTTGATGGGCATTATGTATTTGGAGAAGAAAACGGGGACCAAATAGCTGGAAAAGATAAAAAATTAGTGGGAAAAGATAAAAAAGCTTCACTCTTTTTTGGGTACTTAGGCAATATCCTGTTATTAAATTGGTATATTTTCTTAATTTTAATTTTACTATCATTGAAGAGTTAATTTTAGTTTGGGTTTTTGTGGTTTTTTTTGTTTGTTTGTTTGTTTTGTTTTTAAGGACAATAATTGTTCATGTAAAACACCTCAGATTGAAAAATTGAAAGCTGAAGGTTCTAATAAATAAACAGTAAATAACTTTGATTTCATAGATGGAAAACTAGGCTGTTGAAACAATGAAGGGTTTAGCTATCATTAGGTGAAATAAAACCAAGAAAACTGACAACTTAACAATAATTTGTTTCAACTAGGAAAGCTAATTTTTTTTCATTCTCTAAGTGGATTTATCTCACACTTTTCATATCAAGAAATATGAACATCATTATAATACTTTTTAAAATACATTTTATAGAGCAAAATGTTAAAAGGGAAGAAAAATATGAGCAAATCAGAAGTATTTGGAATTATGAATGCTGAGAATTTTATTACTACAAAAAAATTATTGTCAAATGGACATTTAATAACAGACACAGGCTGAGAAAAGAAGAAAGAAAAAAGGAGAGACTAAGAAAATTAAGAAATCAATCCTAAATATATAAAATCAGAAAATTACATGACTTTTAAGACGTGAACTTTTACCACAAATTTCATCAATGTAATAACATTTATGAATGATGAAATTTTATGGAGGACTATAATAAATTTATCTACATATAAAAATGAAAGAAAACAAGTACTAGAAACAAAAAACCATCTAGCTGAAAAGGTATAGAATCCAGTACATTTTAAGAAAGACCTGGAAAAGAAGAAATGTCTGCTGAAAGAAATTGTGTAACTAAAAGAGAATTACAAAATTGGCCTCCTCCCGTCCCCACTGAACAAATATTTAATCAAAATAGGCGTGGAAAAGTCCATATTCTGAAAGTGCACTCAGTCTTGTACAGTTAGTAAGCTCAACATATTTTGTTGTCTCCTTTTCTCTCTGTCCCTACATCTCCTCAGTGGAAGCTTTACATAAGCTCTAGCATCACTTTAAGAAAGTTACACGACCCAGCTCTGCCCCATTGCACTCTTAGATTATAGCAGTTTGGAATATGCAAATACTCCTCTGGGATTATTAGGTAAAGAAGCTGTTGCTTTCCCCTAATAAGATCTTATGAATAAATCAAAACTCAGAAAGACTGTAACTGCTAAGGAAGAAGACTAGAGAGGGTTTTGGATGTTCCAGGCACATCTATGCACAACTGAACTAGCTAAGAGTTAAACAAGTATGACAGAATATTATTTCCTCCAGCATTTAATTATTGCCCAAGCCATAGTTTAAAGGGTAAAAAACACAAACCAAGCTCATTTTGAAGATCACCCCATGATAAAAAAACTTTAAAATCTATCCTGCTGACATTATCCCCATGCTTTAAAACGTTCATTTTTATACAAGTCATATTTCTCTGTGCATCATGATGAATCACACTTTCAGGCTTTATTTCCCTCTTTTTTTCTCTTTTTTTTTTTCCTTTTCCATCAACTAATGATTACATAGTGCTATCTCCACTGGTTATTGGCTTTTTCTAATGAATGTTCCTTTCTCTGGGGAAGTTATTATCAAAATCAAATATGATTAATCATTGGTTTTTCACATCATTTTCTATAAAAATTCAAAGTCTTTACTTTGTCCTTCAATATTTATTAACAATCTTATACAGTGACTGACTGTATGACTTATACATGACTTATACAATCTTATACATGACTGACTGTATCACGGTTATGGCCCAACAACATTTGCCCCTTAAAAATAATTTGTCTACTTAGATGCTTCTGCACTACAAAATCTAAATTCCAGATAAACATAACTGGCTTGCTAGGCAGTTTGCTGCCTAAGGGTGCTGCTGACAGCTGTATTGTAGCTATTTTCATTTTGATTTGCTTTAGAACGTTAAGACCTTCATGAATGTTAAGGCACACAGGAATAGGTTCCTATTAGGCATATTTTTTACTGAAAAAATGGCAAAACAAAGAAAGACATTCTATATCCAGTAAAAAAAATTAAGGTCAGTATTAAACATGATTTGTGTACTTGAATGTGTCAGATGGCATCTACACCTATTTAATTTTGTTTGATTGCACATTTTATTGAGTTTCTTCATATTTTCATTTTAGGTAATCATAGGTAGAATCACTTTTGCCTGTGGCTGGTGAAGACAGCAGCAACAGACAATTCTGTTTTTAAGCATTTCTCATTTGGTAAGCCCCAGAGACCCTGGTGCTTTTCTGCATCAATGTTCATGGGAATAGTTGTGGGTCCCTACTGCAGAAGTGAGATGCAAATGACCTCTTATACTTCCATTCTCTCTCTCCAGGCTAGGAGGGCTAAATGAGGGCAGGCTGGGGGTATCAAAGTCAAGGGACTCCACCTTACCTATTTAAATCTCACTCTACCACTCTCTCTGGCCACGCAAGTTAGAGGAAACAAAGATGATGTGGTTAGCACTGACTTCACTGGCAGCTAGACTCAACTTTCTCCAATTTGTGGTCAAATAAATAAAAGTTAATTAGAATAAGACTTTATTGGGTGTGCTGAGTGAAATGCATGTGTGGCTCATATAATAAGGTAGTGTAAGAGCATATGGTGGCTCTCAGATTGGTATTCAGACATCAGATTCTGACTTACTTTCATGCTGAAACAAAAACAGACCAGAACTCCAGAGCTGTAAGAAAATAAAGAGTGAGCACTTTTAAATACTTAGAAAAATTACTCCTTCCTATTAAGAAAATAATTATAGATGGTTAGCACACATGAAGAGCAAAATTACTTTGTTTCTAAGATGCAGTTGCAATCTCTAGATATTGTACTGCAGCATCATTGCATAAATATTTAAAAAAAAATTCCCAGTAAGATTATTTTTCTGCAGGGACTAATTCTAAATAATTCAATCATAATTGCTATGCACAACATATTGCATGCTGATTGTTCTATTGCACAGTCTTTATTTGACTAAGTCAAAAGAGAAAAATAAACAATGGGTTGGAGAAGAATAGGATTTGTTAAATGATGTTGTATCCAGGAAGCAGAGCAATACCCTTTTAAGTCAAATGGTTACATTTGCCAATCTAAGTGTAGAACATAAGTAGAATGCAGTGTATCAATTGATATAGTTAATTGCAGTTTTGAAATGTTGAAAACAAAGATACTCAAAGGCACAATTTCTTACTGGATTAGCTTGTTCTTATAAAAGGTTTTACTGCATAAGTGGTTCTTTATTTGATATAAGTTGAATTTCAGAAATTATTTTAACACTGTGTAACAAAAAGTTGTGTAAATGTCTCAGACTGTAAAATTTAGTATCCCAGTGTATAAAATCTTTCAACAGACTTTCTCAGCAAATTAATGAGAGCAAAACAATTAGTGTGAAGAAGGAATCCTGTCACCTTTTTGTTGCCACTCAAATGTTTGCATATGGGTAAATAAGACTGTTGTTATCCAGTACAAGGACTAGAGTATCCTTACTGAAACAAGATCATCACAGCACAAAACAAGTCAGTTTCAAAATTCCTTGGAAAATAACTATTTTTTATTTACTGTTTAAATAGATCCTAGAGGATACCTATCTAATATTATGGGTGAGGGTCTCTGATGGTCAGAAGATAAACAATTACTTTGAGGAAAGACAGAGAAAGAGAACATTAATGGTACCTTTAAATAAAAGTATTAATGCCATGCTAACATTTTGTGAAAGATTGTATTATCCCTAAAATAATTTTCAAAGTAAACTTCATTAATATTTTAAAAGACTGGGGACGTTAGGTTTCTGTCCTAGTAAAAAGGTTTATTTTGAAAAAGGTTATAAGGATGGTTCTATTACAATATAAATTACTTGTTACCTTGGTATGAAATTCAAGTACTCATATAGTAGCATATAGCTGGGCTCTCTCTTGATCACAAGCCAGAGCAATTCATCCAGAAAACATGTGACATGTAAATATAGCAACTTTGAGTTTTATAGTAATCTTTTCCTAAATATATTGAAAAGGTTACTGTGCTCTGTGCTTTATAACCACGAATTAAGAAAGAGAATGTAGTAAGCAGTAACTAGTCTACATAATTTGTCTTACTTTTGCATAAAGAAAGTTTCCTCAGTCACAGAAGGAGATCCAGGTGTTTCTTTAAAATACAGGGGATTTTTGTTATCTTAATTTTAGTGCATGTTACATTTTGTTTAAAGAAATGCTCCATACAACTAGATGAATAATACTAATTTTTCTAATTGCATATGAAGACTAGAATCAATATCTTTGAAGATATTTAATAATTCTGTTCCACTGCATGTATATTTCCATACATTTATTCTTCTGTGATTCAGAATTCACTAATATTATCCACCAGAAATCAAAGACATTAACCAGGTTTGAAGGAGAAAATAAAGAAATCAGGGAAATTACTGCAAGCCTGTGGTTCTTCTCCTGTAGGTAGAAGATGATATAAATATTGCCCATTTAGAAACTAGTTTTAAAAAGAAGATTGGAATGTTGTAGAAGAAAGAAAAGTCGTAGAAACAAACAAAAGTTGTAGGAAAAAAAAAAGCTTGCAATGAGGCAAAATACATCACATAATTTGAGGAAATGTATAGAAAAAGCAAATGAGCCTTATCTCTTAATTTTCAGCCTGAATTATTTGTATTTAAAAAATGTGACATTTCCTGTGTTCTGTTTCGTAGCAGGCTTGCACTTAGATGATCTTCTGTAATCACCTCTTAAAAACAACAACAACATCAACACAAGCAAACAAAAAACCAAACAAAAAACCAAAACCAACCATATTTTGATTTTGGAGTGGAGAAAAGAAACTCCAAAATGTTTCAGACATATGAGCACTGAGCTTCTGATTGATTCTACACATCAACTGTAGTGAAGGTCTAAAAGTAGGGTCAAGGTCTTTCAACTTTGTTGTAAACTGTCCTGTCTACCATGGTGGTGTTTTAGACTTTATATCAATAAGATTTGACTACATTTTCATAACAACATTGTACAGGAAGAAATGCATAGCTGATTTTATCCTCTACTTATTAATGAAGATTTTGGTTTTGATATTGAAACTGATACAGAAGTATGCTGGAAGGATAATACACTAAACAAAGCACATCCAAAAATGTCACCTTTGAAGTGGTAAAATTAAAAATTCTTTTTACTCTATGGCATTATTGTTTATGTTGCAATGGACCTATGAGGTATAAAATTACTTTTTCCATATGAGTTGAAAATTACAGTCTCACATGGGTGCATAAGGAATGAAGACTTTTATCCTACTCTTTCTTGTGAGACAAACCATCAAAGTTACTGCCAACTAAGGAATTCAACAATATAAGCCTAGCAGAAGAGCATGGCTTTTTGTGATGTGGTTATGTGCCCTGCAGTACAGATTTGGGGTTTTCAATGAATGGCTCTGTGATAATCTTAAGAGACAGCCATTTTCCATTAAAAAAAAAAAAAAGTTAATCAGATTACTAGAGCCAATCTTTTTTATTATTCAAGTCTTTTCCTTTTCCTTTTCCTTTTCCTTTTCCTTTTCCTTTTCCTTTTCCTTTTCCTTTTCCTTTTCCTTTTCCTTTTCCTTTTCCTTTTCCTTTCCCTTTCCCTTTTCCTTTCCCTTTCCTTTCATAAGGATCTAATAACCCATTAGGAGCCATAACTCACTACTTATCTAAGAAAAAGAGACATCTCCAAGGGTTGATTTACCCAATACATATTTCCTCTAGAGATTGTCATATCTGATCAACAGACTTGATGTTTAAGCTGCAAAGAATTAATACGTTTGATGATCCTTCCAAAAATGGCTTCTGCCAGTAACACCTCTTCAAAGTACTCCTCACACTCCTCCCATATTCAAGGGACCTAGCATCTCAAAGAACAAAATAAACCTTCTCTGGAGACATGTCATGGTAACAATTGAATCACATCTTTTTGCTAGATAGATGGTTTGTGGTTTTGCACAATTTTTGACTTGTCACTTACAGGATCATAGAATCCATGTCAGTTTTCTTCTTGGATCCATGGAGATGGCTTCAGAAGTGAGAAAAGGGATACCAGAATATCTGAAATGCTAAAATAACACTGTGCCAGAAGAAAGAATGCTCAAACCTGGAGAAATCTCAGCCACCTGCTTGAGCCCATGTCCATGTCTGAGCCCTAGGGTTGCAAGAACTTTGTAGCTCCTAGATCTGAAGCAATCTGGACCACAAGCAGACCATGGGTCAGAGTGAAACCTGGGCAAGTCCAGGAGCTCAGCATGTTTGCAGGGCCAGGTGCAAGCCAGCCTGGGAGGCAAATCTAGCTCATCTAAATTATAGTAGATTTTAAGGGGAAGTGCAAGAGAATAGCAACATGGCTTTCATAACATCATCTGTCTCCAGTTCTTTTTGCTTATGATTTTTTTAATCAAAATCTAGCTGCTTCAGCTTAGCTATAAAAAAAGAAAACTTGCACACAATAAAAACAAAAAAAAAAATATGGAAAAGGACCTCAAAATAATTAACTTAATCATGAAATGGGAATGCAAGAATTCACTTTTCAGAGAGTCATTCTGACTGTCACATGGTTATGTATTTCCCTCCCTAGCAAAAAAATATGAGAAAAACAGAAAAAAAATTGCAATTGCCCTTGACAGTCAGCATAGCTGTCTTTATCTGTTTGCAGCAAGGGATCCAAAAAAGTTGTTGCAACTAGAATCTCTCGTCTTTTCTAAAATTGACATCCTGTATATTTTTTGACAGAATCTGGGGCAGATTGCTTCAGGAAGCTGTCTGGAATGGAAGTTGGCTCATATCTTGAGAGAATATGGGAGAGGTAATTGTAGACTTGTCTTTTGTGAAGCTACAAATAAGGAAGGTTCCAACAACCATACTTTATGGCCTGGAGAAACTCAGAGAATGTGTAACTACAGTAGATTGGATGCAATGTGAATACTACAGGCGGTAGAGGAGGAGGGGAATGATACAGAGTCCATTTTCTTTGCAAAAGTGTTTGTCCAGGACAACTTGGGCTCTGTTTTTAGTCATTTCAGCAGTCTTCAGGCACCCAAAAATTCAGGGAACTGAGGTCTTGTCCTATTTTTAGTTAAATTATTAAAAAAAAAATTATAATAATGCAGCAGACTCAGCCTACATTGACTTTACAAAATTATTCTGGTATTATGCTATATGTATTTTTTTCTATCACTGTTTTCAAAAGAATTGTACCATGAAACCACGGTGATAAAAAAAATAATAGTTGAACTAAAGAAATGACTGCAACATCAAATGGAGCATCTAAGTCATTTTGTCAGTTCTCATTTGACCTTTTTTCACAGCTGGATTTTTCTTAGACTGAGAGACACTACTGAAATTATGTGCTATGCTTTCAGCCAAAGTGCATAGATTTCATGACCCTGAATAGTTCAGATCTGTATCCAGTACTCTGTTCTTCATCCTTTTAATGGGATTTTTTTTTATCATTACCATACAAGTGCATTTTTTTTTTTTCAGCAAACAAAAATTTTTTTAACCCTAAGATCACTTCTTTTTTATGAGGGTCTACTAACTCCCAGAGAGAAATGTAGAATATTGAATCTGAGGAATTTACTTTCATTCTGCAAATTTTTGCATATATACATGAAAAAAATAGATCTATTAGCATGAATTGGATTTTTAATGCCCTAAAATTTAACATTTATTTTAAAAGTAGGATCTTTCTTACACTGATAGCACAGTAAACACCACATTGCATGTTCAGGTGCACTGGAGTTTAAAAATATGATAAAGTGGCATAATACCCCAGGAATATTTATCTCTTCTTATGAAGATGATGCTGTGTAAGTAACTGTATGACATTCCTGCCTCTTTGGGGATCATATGCAGATGATTTGCACAGATACATTAAAAAGCCTTAGACAATTGGTGTTTGATATAAAAATACAACCTAGTAAGTCCTAAAGTCTTCACAGAACAAGACAGAAAGGTCCCCCTGAATAATTATTTCTGAATAGTTAAATAGCCTGAAGAGAGATGAGGATAATGCATGTTTTACTCTTCAGATAAGCAGAATACAATGACAAGCAGAAAGAAATTGCTGTTGTTTTCCTTCTTCAGTTCCATATCTGGATTGCATATCTTTTATGTGAAAAATAAAATGCATATTAATTCTTGTGAGAAATAATTTAGATACAGAGATATACAATTTCACAAGCCTGAGGAACCCGAGGCTAACACCTATATCTTCTCTCCCCTTGAGAAGCTGTATGCAACTAGATCAATACAGCACAGATTATGACTGGAATTGTATCTGATGTTTGTTTGGGGTTTTTTTGTACTTTTTTTTCAGTTCATTGTTTTTGTTGTTTAAAATCTGCTCCTCAGACCCTTTAACATTTGCACTCATTTGTTTTTACTTAAAAGAAAACTTAATGGAAATTTATTTGATTCTGTGTGCTTGCAGGTACCTGGTTGTCTCCACAGTTATTCAACTGACAGGAGACCTGTCCTAGTTTAAGTTCATCTCAATATCTTTCTTGAAAATATGTTGGGGTTTTGGTTTTAGGTTTTTTTGTGTTTTTTTTTTTTGTTTGTTTGTTTGTTTGGTTTTTTTTTTATTTTTGTTTGGTTGGTTTTTTGTTTGTTTTGTTGGGTTTTTTGTTTTTCTTCTTTTTTTTTTTTTTCATGGGTTAGGTTTTTACTTAGTGAAAGACTTTGAAAATATAACTAAATAGATTTGTCAGTGCATGTGAACGCTTCCAGCTGGCTGGTTTCAGCACTCTGAAACTTATCCAACTTACATACTTTTATACACCAGCTCCTTTCCAGTAGAAATTAGGGTGCAGATCTTGGCCCATTTACGTCTCACTTCAAATCTGAAGCAAGTATGAAGTTAGTGTGAGGAAATGAGAAGCAATTTTGTCTCTCTGAGTTAGGTCATAGCTTTATTCAAACAGAAAAGCCTTATGAAATTGGGTAAATCCAGACGATGTTTCTCCTGAGAAAAGAAAAGCCATTGGAATTGTGCAAATGACAATTGATACTTGGACTAGTGTTCCTGCTGTTTTGTCAAGGAAGAAATATGCTTGTCTATATAGACCACAATTGCAACTTCAGCTTGAATAGCACAGACAGAATCACAGAGAGTTAAACCTTGAATTAAAATATTATTTTAAAATAATGAAGGACGAACATTAGGAAAATGAAAATTAATACCACTGTCAGACCCAGAAATCCTATTCCTTTTAGAACACATCTATAATAGAAATTAGAGGCCATCTTTCTTCTCTAAGTGCAGCTCAGCATAAGCTTTTGCAGCATTGCCTCTGGATGATGGTATAGAAATCTTGATTGATTAACAATTTTTTCATTATCACTAAGAAATATTTTATGTTAGATTTTCCTAGGAGCAAGAGATTTCATATATTATTGAATTCCCTTACTTCAAATCTCTGTATTCTACCATCTAAATTAAGTTTTAATAGAAACCTTATAATTAACCAATTAAAGTATGAATAAAAGGAATTGACTCTCTGGCTTACTGGGACTGGAAATGGCACTAAGTTGGACCCATGCAGACATTAGTCCTACAAGGATGTGCAACATGAACACAGTGTTCCACATATTCCCCTCAAGACAAAAAATTGATGGGAAAGGAAATGTTGAAACCTTGTCTTCTCTGTTTCTGGGTCAGAAACTGAGATAGTGTGGGTTTTTTGTTTGTTTTTTTTGGGTTTTTTTGTTTGTTGTTTTTTTTCCTGTGTCCTTGTCTTTTCTAACCCTAAGCTATGGAGGAAAAAAAAAAATCACAACTGAGCATAAATTCTTTACAGTTCATATGCCATCTCATGCTCAATTAAAATGTTGTAGTAAACTCATAGCAATTCAAGATGTATTTGAAAATCCATGGGATTTTGACCCCTTGGTTTTGTAGCACCCTGGATGACAACTGTGTTTTTTAATGGAGTACTGCATCACTAAGGAAGGGTTTCTCACAAAGTCTACAGAACAGCCAGATTTTCCCTGTTATAGAATGTTTTTTCTCTCTAATTGGGGAATAATGGACAATCTTTCATAAACAGTAATTATTTCCCCTTGAGCAATCAGAGAAAATGCACACAGATTACTACATGCAAAACACAGACTATTCAAAGCAGTTAAGTACACATTGCTCTGACTTCCAGCTGGCCATGAATGCTTTGTAATTATCAAAACACCCAAGGTTCTTTTTTTGTAGTCTCTGATTTGGCTTCCAGCTTCCATAAATGTTTTGCAAAATTTAGAAACTGTAACAACAAAATCTTGCTTATATAAAATTTCGGGCCTGCATAAATGCAGTTGTTACACAGTTTATGCAGTTTAAAATTTCCATAAATATTCAACTCTTTTTTTTTTTTTTTGCATGCTGCTTCAGGCCATGTTAGTTATGCCTAGAACACCACATATGCTCCTACAATCTGATACCTACTAAAACCATAGTGCTAACTTTTCCACAGCTGTTAGTCACAGATACACAAGTTTTGTGATGGAGCTGCAATTCATCTTGATCTTTCCTCTGAATATGCCTGCTCCCCTTTCTTACGTAAGAACGTAAGGTGAAAGGGCTTTTAATATTGTGATTTATAAGAAAATTAAATTTAAAAAATCCCCCTCTTTCATAGAGACAGAAAAACCTTAAGGTCTTTTGAATTCTCTTTTAACAGTGTAAATTAGATGTAGTCAAGACAGACTGTAGTATGAAGGGCATGCTAAAAATTCCACTGGATCATTGCAATATGACATCTCTTGTTTTTCTTAAATTAGCAACTTTTAGGATTTCTGGAGAAGGGCCCCCCCCACAGTCTTGAACAGCATGTGTAGCCAATCTAAAACATGATTTCTGACATGCCTCTGAAAAACTGAATGCCTGTTTTCCAACTGGACTATTCAGGTATTCTCAGAATTTGCTGTCTTTCTCATTCCAGAGGTTTCTACTTGATTTTGACCAGACAGAAGACAGACTTCCTCACTAGGACCTAGTGAATTCTTTAATAGAACATGCCATAGAAAGAGTGGACAAAAGAACAGTGGACAAAAAAGATGTACCTTTCTTCACACATAGAAAAGAAAAATGCATAAAACATGATGTTCTTAAAAAGATCTCTTGAAAACCTATGTATTGGTCAAACACCTTGTTTCCACTAAATAACTAGGAAGTGAAAACACTCAGTCTCAGAAAATATTTCATCATTAGTGTCTCTTGCTATTTTTGTAACATAGCATATTCCAAAAATAAAAATATGCCTGATAAGAGCATAGAATACTTTCTTCTTCTTTTAGGAATTTTGGATCTCAGCTGACTTTAACAAATATTCCATAATTAAGTTAATATATTTCCCTTAGCACACTTCTGTTCCTACCTTCTGGATTGCTCAGAAATAAACTACTATTAATACAAACCTAATTATATTTCTACAGAACTGAGGGGAATTTGTAACTCATGGTCTGATATTCCAACCAACACCAGATTGTAAAAAAGTCCCTGTACAGTTTTCTTGATGGCCTCCTTTAGGTACTGGATGGTGCTATAAGGTTTCCCCTGAGTCTTCTCCAGGCTGAGCAAGCCCAACTCCATGAGCCCGTCTTCATGGAAGAGGTGCTCCAGCCCTTGCTCCAGCCCTCTGATCATCTTGGTGACCCTCCTTTGGACTCGCTTCAGCAGGTCCTTGTCCTTCTTAGGTTATGGGGCCCAGAGCTGAGTGTAGAACTCCAGGCAGGATGCCATGAGGTGAAAGAAGCAGAGGGAATTACCTCCTTCAACCTGCTGGCCACTCTTCTTTTGACACAGCCCGAGATATGATTGACTTTCTGGGTTGCAAGTGCACATTGTTAGTCCATGTCAAGCTTCCCATCCACCAACAGTCCCAAGTCCTTCTCCACAGAGCTGCTCCCAATCCATTCTCTTCCCAGCCTGTATTTGTGCTTGGGATTTCCCCAGCACAGGGCAGGATGTTGCACTTGTACCTGTTGAACACTATGATGTTCACACAGCCCCACCCTTCAAGTCTGTCAAAGTCCCTGTGGAAGGCTTCCCTTCCCTCCAGTGTACACACAACTATCAATCATTTGGACATGATGTTAATGGAGACATTGTAAATTATCTTAATAGACAGGGTTGTTACTTAACTAATCTTTATACATTGAAGATCAATTTCACAATAGTAATGTACCTTTCTATGAACAATGCTGTAGAAATACACAAAAATTAAATGTTCACTTTAAAATACCATTCAAATACAAACACACTTGAACAGTAAATGTAAATATATTATGAAGAGACTCACTGAAATATCAGTTAATATTTAAAGTCAAAACTAAAATATGGCCAAGTTTCTTTCTTATTACTTTGACAAATTAAACTTGATAACAATTTTATATGAATGAGAATTTAAGACATCAAACTTTACACATTATAATTTTAAATATCCATTAAATATTTTTGAAACCTCTGAGGCAAAACTAAGTAAGCTCTATTCATAAAGGAAAACTCAGCTAACTTTTTGTACTAGAAGGGTAATGGAAACTGGTTTTTTTTTAAGGTAGGTCATTATAGAGCATGCATGCTTAGGATTTTTTTTCTTTTTAAAAATTCTGCCAGGATATGCTGTATTTTAATAATGCATAAATGATTCTTTCTATACAATACAAAAAAGGCAACTTCTTGACACTTTGGTTTCACCCTAAATTAACAGAACTGAAGATACAAGAGTGTCTAATAAAAATTCAGCATCTACTTTCACTGCCATATCCCTTACATGCTAATTTGGAGGTCAAGGTAGGTGGATATAAGTTTTAATATTTTTAGCTGAAGAAAGTTCTATTATGCATTAGGCAGTCAACTGAGCCTTATTAGAAACAGTGCTGGAAAAATTTCAAAGAAGCTTTGGACTTGAATAAAATTAAGATAGTAGGGAACAGACTCTTTTAAAGACACAGATATATTTCTCATGTAATTCCTGGTTCAGAGGAGATGGTTCAGATTTTATAATTGAATCTTTCCTTTAGGAATGCATACATCTTGTGGACACATTTAATGGTACTAACGTGAATATGTATGGTGTTTCAGTCTCTGCCATCTATTTCACCCACTGAGTGTTCATCTCAAGTTTGGCATAATGGTGAGTTTTTCTGTCCTCATTTCCTCTGACTTTGAAAGAAAACTAACTTTTGGAGCTAATGAAGGTTCAAATCCAGACCTTAAATTACACATTCTGAGCACTGCATTTTATTTTGTGCTGCTGATTTTGTTTCCTTTCTTCTCCACCCCAGTCACTTTAAAAAAATGCTATTTTAAAACTGAGGTTTTATGGATGTGTTGCTAATCACTGCTATTGACAGAGAAGCAAGTGTTTGATCAAAATAGTAATAAAAAGGAAATCAGAGTGCACACAAAAATCAGAGATTTTTTTCATTTTGGCTGTGTCCCTCTCAACAGCCAATGCACCACTGCTTCACAGACATTTCATGACTATGTTGCCTGACCCGTGAAATTGCTTTTCTACTTAAGCATATGTTAACAAATATTGATTTATTGTGTCTTCTCTACACTAAATGGGTCAGTGGTAATGCACAATAGATTAAATCCTGTGGTGTGGAGGTAACAGAGGGCGGTGGTGGTATCTTTTTTTTTCTTTTTCTGTTGTTTTTTTTTTTTTTAAACAGAATATTCATATCAATTCAAGGTTTTGCTGTTTATATTAAGGCATGGCATAATTTCAGTATAAATTGAATGATAATTTTTTCATGCAATAACGACAAATCAACTAAAAATCATGGTAGATTTTTAATGGAGTACATGAGAATAGAAAAATCCTCTATAGCTAATAAAATGACAGGCATTAAAAAAGAAATTATTGAGATATGGTTGTTAGGTTCATAAACCATAAGTCAACTTCACTTAAAATGTTATTTCCTTCATATCATATGAACAATCTTTGAATTCTATAAGTTGTACATTATTCATAGTCTAGGTCAATGAGCTGGGATTGTTGGTATCTCAAGAACTTAAGAAAGAAAGAATGCTATAATGTTTCTACATTATAAATGAGCCCAGGTTTCCACTGACTATAGCAAGAACTTGCTATTGTCACCAATATTGGCACCTAATACAAGGGTAGTGAAATTGAACTAAATTCCATTTCAAAGCTTGATGTTGAATCACACTGTAACTATATTTTTCAGTAGTCACTAGTGAACAGAATCACAACTTTCTTTGGAATCCCATATACTGTTGCATCATATTTACATGAATGGAATTAATTTTCTTCATAGCAGCTTTCATGGTGAAATGCTTTGGATTTGTGATGAAAACAGGGAAAATAACACACCTATGTTATAGATTTTCTGAGCAAAGCTTATACAGAGTTGAGGAGCTTTCTGTTTCTCACTGCAACCTCTCAGCAAGGTGGCTGGGTATGCACAGGTATCTGCAAGATGACCTACCTGGGACAGCTGACTCCAGCTGGCCAAAGGATATCTCACACAAGACAGCATCATGCTTGGCACATAAAGCTGGGCAAAGAAGAGAGAATTGGGATGTTCAGAGATACCATTTGTCTCCCCAGGTCACTGTCACACCTGATGGAACTCTGCTCTCCTGGACATGTCTGAACACCTGCCTGCCAATGGGAAGTGGTGAATGAATTCCTCCATTTTCTTTGATTGTCTCTGCTTCTATTGCTTTCTCTTCAGAACTATTTTTATCCCAACCCATGAGTTTTCTCACTTTTACTCTTCTAATTCTCTCCCGCGTTCCACCCAGGGAGAGTGAGCAGTTGTGTGGTTCTTAGTTACCCCCTGGGGTTAACCCACAACAGCCAGTGTGATACACTCAAGCTGTTTAGGCAGCCAAATTGACATGGTATCATTACCTTAATGCAAGCTTACTCATGACAGGTTATATTACCAACTGAAGCTTCTATTTTGAGGGAAAGAAAGGATCATGTTGTGTTTGAAGTTAGGGTTAAGATGGCTTTACAGTTTTTGTAGGAAGAGACTACCTTTTCTCAAAGGCATGGTAAAACTGACACCTCCTCTATAAAATCCTGTGCAAAAAGATAATGATTTTCATAGAATAACTTTTATTTGCTGCTTGCTTTTATTTTCATACCTTTCCAAATTTAAGACAAGAAAGGATGTTTTTCCTCTCCAGTTTTGTCATCCTTTTTTCAAAAATTTAAATTAATTACTTGTGATGTCTCTCTCTGCATCATATGTGTAGAAACATAGCTTACAATTCAGTTATGTTGCTATTCTACTTATATATATGCAAAAATTTTGCCTTTCCAAAAGCAAGCAATAAGGACACAGAAAATTATGAAAACTTTCCAACATGTTACAACTCTCAACAAGCAAAAGAAAATATAAACCTTTCTGTCAGAACATGGTGATTCAAAGTATCTTTGATAGGACTTTTACTGAATTATTTTTAGATTTTGATTTCACAGAATGGGATTTGTTTGCCTAAATGCACCTCAATAATTACAGGAGAATATAGGCCACTGAGAGAAACAGGTACTTCCAGAGAGAAAGAGTGTAATTTAGATTCTTCTTGTGTAAATTGCTCTCTAGAGGTGCTGATTTCTTTCCATGTTTTTAGAGAGACAAGTGTGACGAGCTCAATGGACATACAGTCTATGTCTGAGATGTCTGTACACAGCCAATTTGTGCCATTTGAGACTGCCTCAAATAGCCTAAAAGATCATATATGAATCACAAATATGACAAAAGAGTTAGGTATCTTTATGAACCAGTGATTATTCCCTGGCATCTCAGCAGGCACTGCACACCTGTGATTTAGGAATATGACTCACAGCCCGAGCGTGACACAGCTCTGGATTCTGAAACCTCAGAAAGGGTGCCTATACATAAGCACACATGAACATCACCAAACAATAAATGGGGACTATTGAATACAGAAAGTAAAGAATGAATAAGCTGCACATACATTGGCATTTATTGGTATCCAAGGTGCATTCAAGTGGTTTTATTTCATCTTGTCATATAAGTGATAAATATATCTATGAGAATTAGAGAGATTAGAGATAATTAGCAATCAGTGTGATGGAAGCATTTAAATTACATGAATCAGGCCAGGTTTCAACTTAAAAAAAATTATTACATCGCATTTATTGACAATGTACTTTATGTTAGTAGTTCTTACTTATTATCAGTCATGATCATTGTTTAAAGTTGTTAGCCCTTAGAATTTCTATACTCCATGGACCATGAGTATACAGTACCACGGAGCTGATGGGTGTAAATTGGCATTTATAGCTCACTTCCTTGAGGATTTTCGTTGCCCAGAGTGAAGTAGCTGAGCTTGAAAGGTCTTCTAGGGAAATTTAATCACAGAAAGGCTTGGGGAGAAGGAACCATAAAGATCATCTAGTTTCAGCACTCTGTTATGTGCAGTGCAAACACAGGAGGGGGTTCCACTGACTTGATCATTCTGCACAGGGCCCCATCCAACCTGACCTTGGACTTCCAGGGATGGTGCATCAACAACTTCTCGGGGTAACCAGAGTGCCACTAGTCAGTGAGTAAATAATATCTTCCTAGCATCTGATCTAAATCTCTCCTCTTTTAGGTTTAAACCTGTCCCCCTCATTCTACCACTATCTGCCCATGTAAAATGTACCTTTCCCTCTTTTATGTAAGCCCCTTCAAGTACTGAAAGGCCCTGATGAGTTCACTCTGGAGCCTTATATTCTCCATGCTATCTTATTTATTGGGGGAATAATTTTTTTTTTATCTTCCCTTTATGATACATGTATCTGTAGAATCCCCTCTTACTGTTCTTCACAATTGCCAAATTATTCTTCACCTCTACCTTAGCATTTCTCATCCTGTGCCCACACAGAATTTCTTTATTCTTCTCAGGATATAAGACCCAAATTGCATTGCCTGTGCTCTTCCTTCCCACACTTTATTTTGACCAGAAGAAGGTGTTACTTTCACCATACATTAAAAAAAGGGTAGACTCTATCTACAAAAATAGTAAAATCATTGTAACCCTAACTGCAAACACAACATGTTCCTTGCTTTCCCTCAAATGAGAAGCTTCACTAGGTATCATAACCTGTCATGAGTAAGCTTGTGTTGATGTAATGATATCCTGTCAGATTTTTGAGTTAACTCCAAATGGCAATTAGGCCCCACACAGCTGCTCACCCACTCTCCCCAAGTGGAATGGGGGAGAGAATTGGAAGAGTGAAAGTGAGAAAACTCGTGGGTTGAGATTAAGACAGTTTGACAGGTAAAGCAAAAGCAGCAGAGACAACCAAAGCTAAACAAGGAATTCGTTCACCGTTTCCCATTGGCAGACAGGTATTCAGCCATCTCCAGGAGACCAGGACTTTGTCACAGTCTACAGTTACCTGGGAAGACAAATGGCATCACTCTGAAATTTCTCCTCTTTTGTTCCCCCAACTTTGTGTGCTGAGCGTGATGCCACATGGTATGAAATATCCCTTCGGTCATTTGGGGTTGCCTGTTCTGGCTGTGTCCCTTCTCAACTTCTAATGTACCCCCAGCCTCCTCACTGGTGGTATGAGGTGAAAACAGAAAAGATCTTAGCTCTGTGTTTAGAAAGATCACTGTGCTATCAGCCCTGTTTTCAGTAAAAATCCAAAACATTGCCCTATACTAGCTGCTTTACACTATCCTAGCCCAAACCAGCCCACATAGCCATGCTTGTCTCTGGCCTCCCCTGCCCAATTTCTGGCACATGAGGATTAAGAGTTCTGTCATTATCAGAAAAAATGATAATGTCTTAAAAGAGCTCCCGGTAGAGAGCTGGGAGCTCTCTACTGATCTTATCTAAGTTGCAACACTTTTTACCAAAAACATATTAGCACTTCCCTTTAATCCTAGACATATTTATACACTTCTAGTACTTTTCAAGAGCTATATATCTTCTGAGTGTTAGTTGCAAGCCATAAACAACCATATGTGATCTTTGTTCCCTCTCAGGCAAAATCACAGATGAGTCACGATTATTTGTGCAGTTACAAAGTTCCAACACTTGGTTTTGAAAAGTTCTGAAGTTATGTTTAATGGACATGTATATTAACAGCACTGTGCAAGGAGAAAAATAGCTGAGAACTGAAAAAAACAGCACTGAGGCATCCTTTAGAGACTTTTGTAGTAAGAAGCTTTTCAGAGAGGACTTCCACAGTCATCAAAACCTTCAGAAAATACTTCCAAATTTAGCTGTGCTTGTATTTAGTGCTACTAAAATGGGCTGGTTTCGTCTTTCATATACTATCTCTTTAGGTGTGCAGGAGGTAGAATTGGAAAGACGGCAGTAATTCTAGCAGTTGTCTGCTTTTATAAGCATTCATTGCTAAAAGACACTGCCTGCTGCCGGGGTCAGCCACTGCTCATGCAGTGATTGCATTTTGAAAATCCTCCTGAAGTGAGGTTGGTTGTGGTGACAGCGTGAAAAGGATTCCTCTCAAAAATAAGAAGACTGTGTGCAGGTGTCTCTAGCAGATAGTCCAAAGCTTTCAAGCATGAATAAGCCTTTTGAACTCATGGCCTGACTGGAAACTGCATCAAGTGTTATGTTACACTTGAGAAAATCTCCTTTGAGTCAAAGATGGAGGATTCTGCCCAGATGTTTCTCTTTAAATTTTCTGTTTTGCAATAGAATTCAAAACTATGAAAAGGAACTCTTTAGCAAACTCATTAATTAGCAGTCAGGTTATAATTTTGAGATGAATAGAGATTAATGTTTTCAATGTTTTTCCTTTTTTCTTTTTATTAAATGAATATTTTTATATATCAAATCCCTTTAAAATTTTACTACAGTGACTTATTCACCCAGTTGGCAATATTGGACTTAAGATGCCCAGTTTGCTTACCTTAAATTAAAAAAAAAACCCACACTAAATATATTTTAAAAACAAAATAAATCTAAAATGATTTTTAACAAAATCTAGAATTTATTTTACATAATGGGGAGTGGAGTCAGCTGTCATAAATGGAATTCTGTATCTCAAAGCTGGGCATGTAATATAAACTTATATATAATATATAATTATTATATTAACTTAATAGTCAGTGAAATGCATTTTTAAGAACTGGTTGATGCTGAATTATAAAATTGTTTGAAGGGAAATATGGTGAATCTTCCCTGGAAATAATTGTTCCTTTGCTCTTGCAAGATCTTAAATGGTTAGTTTAGCTCAAAGGTTATCTAACATCAGGTGAGATGAGTTGTATTATGAATTTTGAGTCCAAACTCACAAAAAAAACCCCAAAAAACAACCAAAATAAGATTTAAATGTTGGATTATCCAGATACTCTTTGATCCTTTGATGCTGATATACCAGGACCATTTTTAGCAACCTTTTAATATCTTGCATCTAAATATAACTGTATGTGCTGCTGCCTCCTTAAATAGCAGTTTTCAAACTGCTCTTGCAAAATGGTTTGAAGTTTCCAGGAACTACCTATGCCTAACATTCATATTGGTTCCATGCCTTACCACTTCAGGGACAGTGGCCATTTTTGACTGGCTGCCAAGATGTGTGTGCTTCTTGTAAAGATTACTGGGTGTTATGCTAATGGTGAGCAAGCCTTGAACCACCTTTCATGTTGCCTTTAAATAAATCTGAAAGATACACTGAAGCTCATTCATATTATGGAAACTTTAATGGTTTGGTAGCTAAGACACAGAGGTCTCAGTCACCTTCCAAGCTTCATTTTCAAGAATATGTTTAGGAAAAGGAATGCTGAAATTTAGAGCTGCTCAGACTACTACTAAAGAAACAGAATAATGGATGAATGATAAATAATTAAGCATATAGTGCCAAGTCCATTATTAAAAATAAGTAAAAAAGAATTGGAATTTAAAGGTATCATTTTCTGAAGGTTACACATAATGTAATTCCTGCACAAATGCTATCACACAGAAAAGAAAAAATCAATTAAAAAATTAAAGTGTTATATATGAGGAAAATTAGTTCCTTCATGGAACATTTGAATTTTAAAAAAAAGTTGGCAAAAATTTCTATCTATAAAATAAAGTTTTATGTAAGAGAATATAAATAGCTGCTACAATTAAAGGGCAGAACTGTTCCTGATAGATTAAAATATATATAAAGAAATCTTCTCATACTTATGAAGACTTTTTCCTGTACAAAATTTCTTATACCTTTTTAATTGTAGATTTAACTTTAATTACCACAGAGATCCTGTAAAAATGTTTATGTATTCTTTAAATGTTGCTTTATTTTTTAATCTGAAGTTACATAGCATGAACATACTCAAATAAGTCTATACTTGTAATTTAGCATTCAGCTTCTTTATCCTCAACTTCACAACACACTGCTATAAGCACCTAAGTTAGGATCTCACCATAAAACCTCTTCCTATTTGACTTAATTAATTTTTTCTTTATTTGTCCAGCTTTTGTCCAGATCAGCAACACTGGTTGCTCCAAGAAGTCAATTGATACTGATTTTATGAGAAGATGTAACTGAACAATCCTATAAAGTGAAGAGAATATTCATCTTTTCAGAGAATTGTACAGCCATCATCCATATATATTCAGGATAACTTATGGCTATAAAAATGTTTGTCAGTTTTGGTTATCTACAGATGAGGCTTGTGTTAGTTGATTTTTATATTTTTATGCAATGTAATTTATTTCAAATTGATCGTGGTGGAAATATTGGCATCAACAATCCCAATTTTTTGAGAAATCAAGAAATCATTATTCTTTCTTTTTTTTTTTTTTTCCCCGACAGCCAGAAAGGAGCACTGCCAATTGCAAAAGTGATTTTTTTAATGTTACTATTTGGACAAAGGCTACTCTGGCACTAAGCATACAAATTTTTACTTTAAAAATAGCATTTAAAGAGCTGTTCTTACTAAAATTCTGCTGATTCTCTCAATAAAACCTGCATGCAGAATACTGACTCATCTGTAGTGTGAATATATCCCAGTGAAATCAATGTAGTACTAGATAGATAAAAACACCTCACGAAGATCAAGATCTAGTGCCAAGTGCGTACATAACTAAGGAAATAAAAGTTCTAATGCATGTTTGGCCCTGACCTTGTAAACACTAAGACATTTAAACAACTTAGCAAGTGTCTCTGCTCCTTAGTGACCCATGGTGTGGAAAATCACTCATGTTACATACAGAAGAAGAATGATTTTCAGTCCTTGAGACAACACTGGACAGACTGAGTAGTTTAACTCTGGCTCCATGCTAATGTGCAGTCATAGTTCAGTAGCAGAGCTGACATCTCTCTGCAGCATGTTTAGACAGGAATGTCTGATCCCCAAATTTCTCTTAATTACATAGCAAGAATGCAACACACCGAACACACTGCCTCTGACTTTTTCAGTCTTGACATATGGGTCTTTTAATGTTCTAATTTTAAATCCTAAAATTAAAATACCCCTTTGGAGTAGAAAAAAAAAATAGGGTTATAAAGGGTTTATGACAATGAAACCAATAAGATCTTTTTATTTTTTATGGTGATCAAAAGACATTCAACTAAAATGTCTTCCTGCATCAGTTTCTGTTATTTATTTTTAGATTAATGATGAGATGGGTGAGTTGCATATTTCTGATTTTTCAGCGTATTCTTTTCAGAGGATTTTAAAGGAAACAGGAGGTGAGGTGGAGAAAAATATAAAATACTACTTGTATGTTTACAAGACTACACACTTTAATGTGTAATAAAATAATCTTTGACGAGAACTTCTACCTGTGCTGGGTTTTTGGCTTCAGCTTTAATGAGTCTTTAAATACTATTGAATTATATGTCATGAAAGTCTTTTATTTGAAAGTCAGTTTCTACAAAACTGATTGGAGCATTTGAAGTTGGAGCATTTTCTTTTGGATTTGCAAACTTAAATGTCTACATTTTCTGTCTCCTGACACATAGAGTGCTATCATTAATTTTTTATTAATGATATTAATGATATATTATTTACCAATGACATTTTTGTGACTCTTCTGCAATCAGTGTTGTTCAATATGTTGAAAAGTGAGCAGAGTATCTGCCACTGATGGGCACTGGATAGGTATATAGTGCTGTTATTGGTGACTGAAGTTTATTCACAGGTTTTCTATGAATGTAACTTTGATACTCATTCAGTTTGTTCACAGAACACACTAGAACCTTATTTTCAAATGGACTGTATATTGCTTAAATGTCAATCAGAATGTGATATGTATTCCTAAAAATAAGAGCTTCAAAATCTTCACCATTAGTAGATGAAAAAATTTTGCACTTTTGCAGTTCAAATTGTCTCTATAATTCCCTTCTCACCACAGAAAGATTTGAAGGACTTTTCAGACTTACTGATGTACGTACAAACAAAATTTACTGACATTTTGACATGAGATTTCTAGAGATCCTTCAACTCAATTGAGAAACAAAAAATCAAGAATAAGAAGATAAGTTGTTCTAAGCACCTTCTAGTTTTTCCTTCAGTTGTAAGCTCATACCTATAGAAGATAATTACATAATATCTGAGCATATAGATATCTTATATAAAAAAACCACACAGAACCCCCCACCCTACTATGCCTTTTTACTAAAGGCAATCTTTTATACTCTAAGATAGAAATTTCTTGAGCAGATGAAGTATGATTTCTGTGCATTGATAAGTGGTTCACAGAAAAATAATCTTTTTCTTTTTCTGAATCTTTCAAAACACAGCAATGAGTAACAGGAGAGTTCTCAGAACATCTATTTCTCTTGTGTGATTCAGCTAGGGGGGAAAAAAATAACAACAACAAAAACCCCTTCAAGTCCTTTAGCTCATTTGGAGCCTTTCCTCGGTCTACTTCATATTACAAAAGACAAAATTTGTTTTCCCCTATTATTAAAAATTACACTGCATTTTAGAAGTACATCTCAATGTGACCATTAGTGAAATAAGTAAAATAAATACAATTATTCTGCCCACTCTAATTGATTTGGAGTATCATTCATAGTAATGTGGGCTTATTTTTTGTCTTTTTCTGTGCTGGAAATAAGAATACAAGTCCAAGTAAACAACAATCATCTCATCATACTACAGTAATAGTATTATGGAAATAATATGTGAAGAAAAATTGTAATTGAATGGAAATTTACTATACTTCATGCAACTTTGTTGAGGGAAATACATCTGTTAGTATGTACATCACAAAAGCATGAAAGAAAACAAACTATTTCTGTAGAAAAATGCCTTTTTTCAAAGATAATATGGTTATTTCATATGATACACCATAAATACTTTTCAGATGGCTGGCAGATTAAAGCTCCTGATTTTTAAATGGAAATATTAAAAAAATAATTTTAAAAATTAAAAATTAATGGAAAAATATTTTTTCTCAAAGAAAGACAAGGTACCAGTATATTAAAAAAAAAAACGAAAGAAAAAAAAAATATTGCTTCAATTTCAATGCTTAGTTTATTGTTTTGGTTTTGCTTTCCATAAACCTGATTGTGTGCAGATTCCTCAGAGGTATTCCTTTTTTGTTTCCTTGACATTTTGCCTTATAGCTATTCTTTTACATAAGCTGTTCTCTTTTCTGATAGTAATCTTTTCCTTGTTAAACTTGAGAGAGATAAACTCTAGGTAATGTTAAAAGGCATTGCCTCTTATCTTTCCACATTTCATTCTGGATCTAGAAATGAAACTACTCCATTAAACCAATGATAAATCCTTTGTGTGGAATACATATCCAATTCTTTTGACAGCAAAAAACCTTTATCCTTACAGAAAGACTAGCAACTATTTTCACAAAATTTTGTTCTTCATTGCTAACATAGACTGTGATCCTGCAAACACCCTGAGATACTATAAATCTATCTCTATGTGCAGTCAACATTAATTATAGGTGAAATACGTATGAAATATTCTATGAAAAGAGTTTATTGAATTCAATAAAGCTCCTACTGCCCCCCCTTTATCTCAGGATTCAGTGACCAAACTTGTTCTGATTGTCACTGCTGAAAGAGCAGTTTCAGTGTATCAAATACAGAGATCTGTTGGGAGCATGGGAGTAATATAATCAGTGCCTTCACTCCACCCTGCTTACAGAGGCACCAATCTCAGCAAGCCTCTATCCAAAAATCTCTTTCCCAGTTTCTTTCTGGACGCTACATCAGTCTTCTCCACTTTTCCCAGTATAACTCTCCTTCTGTGTGGAACAATTTGGGCAACTTTTACCATACACAAAGATATTCTGCAGGCAGGATAACACAGTTTCAAAGTACAAAGTAATTTCTTATGTGCCGATGCACACAAAGATAACTGAGAATAATGTTTCACTATGCTAAGCATTAGTATCTTCCCCATTCCCATATGGCACCCAACAAATCTTTCCCAGCTTGGCAGTAACTACTCGTGGTAGAAACTGTGTCTTCTTGAAATGGAGGCAATCACTGCTGCTCTGAAAGAATTCCCTCTTCCATTAGAATTCTGTGCATTTTCACATTTTCTCTTCTGTGTTCTGTTTTTGCTTTGTTTGTTTTTGGTTTTTTATGGGTTTTTTTATTTAAACCTTGAATTTTTATTTCAACAAATTTTTTTTTGGTCTTGCATAATGTGAATAAAATGCATTCTCTCAGAATTTAACAATTTCAGGAATTTTACAGGAATCAATCATAATCCTATAGGTCCTTGAGTATTTCTTACAAAACCAGATTTTTAGGCCAGAGAACTACTTAAAATTGCAGATAATTTTGATACAATATGGCAAGAAAGAAATTATTTCTTTCCTACTTTCCTTTACTTCTTTTGCAAAAAATAATGATAAAGCCATACTTTCTCAATATTGCAGGAGTATGTTAATTATATTTTCATTCTTCTTTTAGCAAGTTAAGCAAGACGTTTGCTTGGAGTGCATTTTAAAAAATTGCTTAGTAAAATTACTGAGGGAAATGAAGATGGAAAGCAATATTGGAAAAAGGCAGTGTCAGCAGTATAATAGTTTCTGGTATTTATCAACTCTTGCAAAGATGTGCTGGTATTAAAACAACAATATTGTTCTCTGGTGTCTCTTTAAAATGAGTGAAGTTTTCCAAAACCTGAACCTCAGAAGTATGAGGGAGGCTGACTCTCCATCAGCTGCACTGTATGTGGAAGACTAAATTGACCTTTATTTCATGAATCAGCAACCAATGAAATTACTGAGAATATTGCTAGGACTAGCAAAGATGAATATATGATAACCTCATTCTTGGGTAGGGGCCAAGTGCATGAATATTTTAGGCAGTGTGCTTTTAAACAAAAGCGTTGACAAGCCTGAGTTAAAAAAAAAAAAAAGATTAAAAAACCAATGGGAATATGTTTCTTGAGGAAGAAGTAATTTTGATGGAAATATTTTTAAGACTTCAAATAATCAGAGCACATGAATTAATAACTATAAACCTTTTCAGGTACATAAACCTGTCCTGCAAAATTCCTGGGTTGGGATCTAGATCTGCTGCGCCATCAACACAGAGCTGTGAACAAAACCCACGAGACTGCTGTTTCCTTCCTCCTAGAAATTATCCCTATAACTTTATGAAATTTGTCAGTATTAACTGGAATTAGACATTCTACTTTCTCTTGAAAATAATTTTGCTACTGCTGTTTCTATTTTGGAATCAGGTTCGATAACTGCAGCTATGATAACTCATGATAACTAAGTTGTAAACCTGTTGTTGATCTGCGTTGAAAACTGACGTGGAGTTTCAGAGTGGGTGGGGTGTGTGTCTGTCATAAATCTACAAAAATCAGTTAAACTCTACTATGTCTTTTAATGGAATGAGGACTGATTTCTCCCACAACACCTGTGGAGAGTTTGCAGGTTCTTTCTTTGGGGTTTTTGGGGAAGTTTTTGTTTTTTATTTTTTTTTTAAATATAACTTCATGAGTTATTTCATGAGAGGAAGACAAGACTGAGAGCAAGGCTGTAATCCCTTTTAAATGAAAAAAATCTTAACCCAAATATTACAAACTGAAATTAAACTGTGTAAGATAAAAATAAATAACTGATATGAATATATTTACCAACACAGAAACTTTTACATTTTTAAAAAATAAAATTTCTTTAAGATGTCCAGATTTTAGATGACAAATGAAAGATCATTATCTTATCTAAAGATCCAGTAATTGTCCAGTAAAATTCAAAATTTTACTGGATAATTACTTAAAAAATCTTATACTAGGGTAGAGATTAATTTATCTATACCCTAGTATAAGATAAAACCCAACCAAAGAAACAAAAAATATACTACCAACTACTAACCTAGCTAAAATGTCTTGTAAGCCTTTGTTGTTTTCTTCCAACTAATCACTAAAACAAAATGAGATTACAGTGCAATAATTTGATTTTTAAAAAACCCAAACCCTAATACATTTAATATTTCTTCTTCTATTTAATAACTTCACTTCATGGCAGCAATTTCTTCTCCAATCCATGGAGATTAGACTAAGGAATCTATTGCATTTTATACTTCCTTTACAAGTTTTTATTTTTCTTTTACTCAGTTCCACTGCATTTAGTGTTCAAAACACTTTGCATATAGATATGCACAATGCCAGCATGTTTAGTGTAAGTTGTATGGAGTGAACTTCACTTACTGTTTTTTGGTCATGTGTTTCATATTTGTTTGTATTTTTAATTGAACATTTTTAACAAATCAAATTAAATTTACAGTATTCATTTTTCCCATTTCTTATGCAGCTAAAATTTCATCAGCAGTTGAAAAAGTTTGTTTACTTATCATTGAGGATAATAATATGTTGAAAAATTAGCACAGTAGTTATTTAATTAAAATATTTTCAATTATTATAATTTATGGTTTTGTTCCTAAATATTCAATTAAACTACATTCACTTTGATTATTGTGTCTTAATTTATCTTTTTCTAAACAGATTTAAGCAAATAATTCTGGAGAGAAATTTCATTAGTAAAAATTCAGAAAAAAAATTAAATGTCAAATTCAGTCTTTGGAAGTAAACCAAGGAATGGATGAATGAATTAAAAGAAATTTCAAATTGCACAAACTTTACAAACTCAACGTTTCTTTTGAGATTTGGAAATGTAACATACTTGTAGAAAGGCTTCTTTAAGGAATTTTCTTGTCTGTGAAAACAGTGTCTTGGCTTAGGGAAACATCATGAGCAAATCAGGACAGCAGAGGACAAAGTTTCATGACAGGAAGATTAATGAATGGCTGTAGGCAAACATGCCAGCTAGAACTGGAGCTTTATGTCCTATGAACATTGCAAGGAGACAGAAAATATAACACTAAACTTGCTTCAATAGTTCTGCTTCCAGACTGCATCATAATCTTACACAGGTAAGTAAAAACTTGTGATCTTCATCCCTCAAGTCTCTCTGTTTGCTCACACTTTTGTCTGCTCTGGTTGCACCAGCATTTTCTCAGTCCTGAGTGTCACTTTGTCTATTTTTTTGTGTAATTATTGCTGAGTTCTCTTCAGTATGTGACACCATACAGTGCTACAAAGAGAGGAAATTTTCAAGATGGGTCTAGCAAAAAGTGGAATCAGAACTTTCCATTCCAGAAAATGATACTGGGTCAAAAGGAAATTTTAGTGCCCTCTCTCCCTTACATCCTGTTTGAAAAGAAAACAAAGCCACTCCAAAACTTTAATAATATTATTCCTCAGTTAAGCTTGAAGGAAGATTGTTTTGCATTTGACTATTTAAATTCCTATTGATATAGAAGAAAAAAATAAATTAAAGATTGACCTTTTGCATTAAATTTCATCCTGAAATCCCAAAAGTTTAAGATTTTTATGGCTTCTATTTTGATCGGTTAGACTTATGTCCATGACAAAGATATACAGTTTCTTCAGCCACATCATACATTTCATTCAGGCTAATACAATATGTGTTTCCTGGGTCTAAATACATTCATTTGGGTCACACCAAAAAGCTTCACTGTCAGCACATTGGTTATAGCAATGTACTTGTTATAAAGTATAGTTTACAACATACATGTAATATTAAATCAATATTTAATAATAAGCACTGTGTAGTAATAATTTTAAAATTATTAAATTTATGGAAGTGCCTTATGTTTGGTACCAACATTTACTGGTGATTCCAGGTTACTCTTTTCATTCATGTTCAAAACAAAAACAAAAAAAATAACCAAAACAACTTTAATTAAAAAAAGAAAAAATACAAAGTATTTTCTGTAGCATCCATATGGTTTAGTTCCACTGAGATCTGGATTTTTAATTTTTAATTTTATGATCAAGTCAAATATTATTTTATTGCAAAACTATATTCTCTACAGAGAAAATACAACTATATTCCCCTAAATGCCTCAGGTTCAAAATATATGAGAGTCATGCTCATAGTTGCAGGTGTCTTTTTAACTTATGCTTAGGCCCATCAATTTATTTTCCAGCACAACAATAATATTTTAAGGAGACATGTAATTGTGTTGCATTTTGAAAGCATTGTAAATTATGCACAATCAACAAAGCTATTATGTGACACTGCAGAAGGTACAACTAATGAAAATGTAATCACCAGACCTTATCATTTTAGCTGAAGTTCTAATTTAATAATGCAGTTCCATATCCCCAAGAGCTTTCAAACATTTATTTATCTTGCCAATTTCCATTATCTAATCCAATATAATTGTGTTGGTTCTCCTAAATTATACTAATAGCATCCTGAAAAGGTCTACAGTTTCAAAAGGTTTATGACAATGTACACATATACATCACATTAATATGGCCATGCTGTAGTTTCACTCTCTAACGAAGGTTTTTGGAATTTATAATTTAACCTTGCTGATGAGCTTTTCTGTGACCAGGCCACAGATTCAATTGGTTTCTTACCCCCATAAAACCAAGACTGTATCAAGAACACTGCATTCTCTTCACTTCAGCTAGTGGCTCATTTACAGTGTGATTTTCCATCTCTTGATGTCCCAATTCCAAATCTCAGTTCAGCTTGAAACTTAAGACTATTTTGCACTCATAAAAACAAAGGCAAGGATCTATAATTATTAGTAAAATATTTCAGAAATATTTCAAGACATGACCTTAACTGCTGAAGTTATGTGCTGACAGAATCTCCTCTTCATGCAACTCTCTCCCACTGCCTGTTGGGGCAAGGAGGGAGGGGAAAGTGAGGGGTCAGTGAGAAAGGCTGGCTGTAGTTTGCCCTGATCACACAGAGAACTCTGGTTTGAGCCCCTTTTACCCTCTGTATCTTTCTGGAATATTTCTAACCTGAAAACTCCCATACTGAACAGCAACTAAGTACCTCACAATCACTCATTCCACACTAGTGGGATCAGCAAGAGAATTGGAAGGGCACAAGGTACAGAACACGTGGGTTGGGATGACAGTTTAATACGGAAAGCAAAAAGCATGCAAAAATGCAATGCAAAACAATAAATCAGTTCACTGTTTTCCATGGATAGGCAAACATTCAGCCATTTCCAGGAGAGCAGGGCACCAAACATGTGACTATTACTTAGGAAGACAAACACCATCACTCCAAATGTCCTCCACTTTTCCCTTCTTCCCCCCGCTTTATATACTGAGCATGATGTCATATGGGCTGAAATATCATTTTGATCAGTTTGAGTCACCTACTCTGGATGTCTCCTCCCAATTTCCCATGCACTCCCAACTTCCTTGAAACACAGCAGTAAAAGCAGAAAAGGCCTTGGCTCTGTGTAAGCCCCACTCAGCAATTACAAAAACATCTCTATATTATCAACCTGTTCTTAGAACAAAGCCAAAACACAGCCCCATACCAGCCCCTGTGATGAAAATAAAATCTTCCCCAGCACAGAAGGAAATGCACAGCCAGTGGAAGCACAGACAGTGAACCTGGGAGGAGTATAGGGATACTGTTGGTATGTGGTGATGGAATTTAAGGCATGGAGGTAATTGGACTTGGTAAGGGATGTGAAAAATAGCAAGATAGGATTCTATGTATACATAGGTCAGAAAAGAGGAGCACATTCATCAGTTTTGCAGGTAAGACCGGGCTGACTGGTGCAATTGACACAACAGAAGGAAGAGAAGTCATCCAGAGGAATGTGGACAAGCCCAAGAATTGGGTGCATGAGGAACTCAACGAGTTCAACAAGGGCAAGGTGCTGCACCTGGGTGGAGGCAATCCCAGACATGAGTACAGACTGCAAGAAGAGCTCATTGGGAGCAGCCTTGCAGTGAAGGGCTTGGACAAGCTCAGGTATAGAAAGCTGGGTGTGAGCCCAGAGTGTACTCTGGCAGCCCAGGAAACTAAGCAGATCCTGGGCTATATCAAAAGAGGGGAGGCCAGCAGGAAAACTCCCCCTCTATTTTGCCCTTGTCAGACTCCACCTGAAATGCTGCATCCAGCTCTGGGGTCCTCAGCATGAGAAAAACATGAACCTCTCTCCAGGAGAGGACCACAAAGATGATATGTGGGCTGGAGCATCTCTCCTACAGAGACAGACTGAGAGAGCTGCAGTTTTTCAGCCTGGGGAAAAAACTCCAGGGAGATTTCATTGTGGCTTTCTGGTACTTCAAGGGGGTTATAAATAAGAGGGAGAGCAACTTATTACATGGGCAGATAGGATAAGGGGGAAGGGGTTTAAACTTCAAGAAATTTAGATTAGATGTGAGGGAAAAGATCTTTAGTCAGAGGGCAGAGGCACTGGTACAGATTGCACAGGGAAATTGTGGATGCCCCTCCCTGGAAATGATCAAGTTCATGTTGCACAGGGCTCTAAGTAACCTGCACTAGTGGGTAGCATCCCTGCCCATGGCAGGGGCTTTGGAAAAAGGTGATTTTCATGGTCCCTTCCAACCCAAGCTTTGCTGTGTTTTTTTTTCATAATGCATAAAATGAAAGTTCAATATGATAAAAGAACTCCTGCAGAGAATAAACACAAATAATTCCATAGCAATAAAATAACAACATTTATTCAAGTACATGTATGCATTTTATCCCTAGTTCTAAGCAGTAAGTTTCATTCTTGATATGTTATTTTGCTAGTCCCTTTTCCCCATGCTGCAACATCCTCATTCATTCTCTGTCACACAGAGATGAAAAATCCAAATAAGCAATCACATCCTTTTCTAGCTTCTAAGGAAACTTTCTTCCCATCTATCTTTGGTTACCATACACTTGTTAGAATCTTAATCAGCGTAGAATGAGAAGATTTTCATAAATATTTTCTGTAGCTTGAAGAGGAAATCCAAGCACTACCCCAAACTGCACCACATACAGTTCACCACCCCCACAGTACCTGCTCAGTCACCAGAATGACAAGAGCTTTTTAGAGTGCAAGCAAAGCCCCTAGATCCTTTTGCCTGGCACAGGTACTAAATGCCTCTGTTCCTGTTACACACCTCCACTCCTGCTTTTGTCTATGTGATTCCCTTGCAGCCTCGGGGAAGACAACACCAGAGCAGATAAACACATTGTAGCCTGTGTAGTTTCCCATTATGGAGCAGGTAAATGTTTCCTGAAGGGACTCTGTCCTGCAGAGAATGCATGCTGGAGCAGATTTTCCAGACGAGCGCTGCAGCACATGTGGAGGAAGCTGCAGAGAGGGATAGTTATGGCTGGACTACAGCCCCCACCCCCCAGTCTCCATTTCCATCTGCTGCCTTGGAAGAGGGAAGGTGGAGGAGTTAGGAATGAAGGAGTAAAGTTGAGCCTGAAAAACAGGGAGGGTGGGGTGGCAGTATTTCAGTCTCTGTTTCTCACCATGTTAATCTATTTTAATCAGCAATAAAAAAAAAAAAAATCTCCAAATCCAGTCTGTTTTTCCTGTGATGGTGAGTGGTCTCCTTGTCTTTATCTCAACCCATGAGCATTCACATCTTATTTTTTCCCTGTGTCCTTTCAGGGAGGGGGAGTGAGAGAGCAGGCAAATGGGATCTGGCAGCTGGCCAACCCAACACAGCAGTGGTTGTGCTGATAGAAGTCACAGCAATAACCAAGTGTCTCTAGAACTCTTAAATTATACTAATAACTCTACTGCTATTATTTTGGAAATGGTTAATTTTCTAAAGTGATACTTATATTCTGAATCCCTGTTATTTTCCTGAACTTCCTCTATACAGAAGTAGAGCCCCTCAAATTGCTATTTTCTGCTTGAAATTGGTTAAAAAAGCTTTTCATGTAAAGGTTAGTGTCATCCTTGAGACATAAACTGGGTTTTAAAAGAGATGTCAACTCTTTTAATGGATCAAAGAATGAACAAGGAGACCACAGAGTTGCTTAGCAGATAGGGCAAAGAGCCCACATGGAGATACACAAACCACAGTCAGCCCACAGAACCCACCTGACAAGAAAAAAGAGACAAGATTCAAAATATTTAAGAACGTGATGTAAATAAGTCTTCTACGGCTAAGTTAATTGGAAGAAAAACTAATGAATGCAACAAAAGCAATCTAAAGAGGAAAACTTTTCTGTTTTTACAGGCTGTTTCATCATTTTCTAGTACACGAATCCCTGAACAACTTATATTCCAGTTACATGGTTATGATGAGAAATGAAATACCCATAAACATATGAGATCATTCTTTGATCTATTGAAAGAGTTGCAGTCTCTTTCAAAACCCAGTTTAAGTTTCAAGGAGAACATATATATTAAATACACACTGCTGTTATAAGACAATTTTATTTAGGATTCCTTAATACAGGGAGGTATTAAAAATTAGAGAAAAAAGCTCATGAAGGAGGAAAATAGATCTATGGGTACATCCCTGCACATAAACTTTATACACAAGTGGGGTTTCTTTGTATGAGGACTGCTGATATTGGATGGTTCATGTCCTAACAGCAAAATTCTCCTTTATCCCTTCAACTAGAGTGGTGAAACACATGTTGTGTACCAACTTATGTTCTCTGCTATTTCCTGAACTGTATTGAGTTTTGTTTAGGAGAATACTAGCTGGTGCAAGCTGAAGCCATAAGGTTCATGTCAATAAATGAATGATAAAGGCAGTTGTGAGCCAGTACTCAAGCTTGAATCTTGACAAAGCTCTATTTATGAAGAAAGGCGCAACGTGCCATCCTTTCTGTAAAATCAAATTCTCTTCTCCAGGCTGAGCAAACCTTGATCCTTCACTCTCTCTTCACAGATCAAGAGCTGCAGCTCTTTAATCGATTCAGTACTGAGAGTACTTCTGCAGCTTCTGTTTGTAAAAGGAAAACAAACAAAAAACCAGCTAAAGAGCAGACTGATATTTGCAAACATGCATAAAACTCTCTCTTAGATAGGATTATGCTCCCTTGGGTTAACCATGTTAGCAGCTTTTCAGGAAATAAAATTAAATTTTACTTACACCATTACAGAACTACCGCATACTATGATAAAATAATAATGATTTTTTTTTTTTCATTTCGCCCTAATGTTTCTTGGGATAAACTGTTTGTTTGTTTGGGAGTTTGGTTTTGGGTTGTTTTTTCTTCTTGTTGTTGTTTGAGGGGTATTTTGGTGATTTACTGAAAGATGTTAATGGAAATAAGGCAAGTAGTTACAGGTACAAAAATAGGAGAACTGGCAGAAGAAATGCTAGCTAAGAGACAATTCTTTAGTGTTCCTTCACTATTCCAGATAAGACGTTGAGACTGGCAATTAGTGATTTCTCAGTCATAAAACAGCTTCTGTGCTGTTCTTCATTTAGCAAAATCACCTTATTACACAACAGGTCTGAGAAGTGGGAAATCATATTTTTGAGACCATTGTTAGTGGTTGAAATGTCTACATCTCTATACCACAACATTACATCTAGATAGAGTTATCATGAACTAGAGAAATTGGGTTGAGCATTAGTATATAAAAGCAAATCTGCACCACTTGAAATTCTCTTTTTTTCTTTTTTTCCCCACTCACTTGACCTGGTAGTCTGTCAGTGAGATACTTTCCTCTTGATATATCTTAGGTTTCCCATACTCCTCACACTTCAGTTCTTGAGACTCTGAAGCATTTTCTGAACTGAGAGATGCAAAAAAATTAAGTACCACTCCCAATCACAAAATCCTATGTTATATCAAGATTTAGCCAACAGTATATTTGATTGAAGTGTTTGAGGAGGAGGAGGAGAAAACTCTTCATTTAATTTGACTTGTTCAGGTTTGAGGGTTTTTGTAACATAAGTGGTGGCTTGGTTTTTTGTTTGTTTTCCCATGTTTACATTCTCGCTCTTTCCCTGATTTTGAGCAGGGTTTTTTCATTTTTCTTTTATGCAACCCAGTATTTCGGTATTTCAAATCTGCTTACCCATCCTATCTGGTTTTGAGTCAGTTAATAGATCTAGGTTGCAGTATTTGGCCACAGATGATTGCTTAAATTAACCTACCTATCTTAGGGGTAATGAATATTAAATTTATTGAATTGTTTTTCATTACCACTATCCTATAATGATCATAAATTACCATTATCTTGATACTTCTTTAAAAGAGAATGAAAAAAGTCTTTTTAAATACATAAGGAAGAAAATCCATTTTTGGATGCAGTGGGGATATAGTGACAAAGAATGAGGAAAACACTGAGTATTTAATAGTAAGATCAGTTCTTCCCTTGGTAGCCAGCCTCCTGAGCTGAAAGACAAGGACTGAAAGTAGAATGAAGCCCCTGTAATCCAAGAAGAAATGGTTGATAACCTGTTGTACCACTTAGGGACATACAAGTCTGTGGGATGGGAAGGGATCCACCTGAGAGTACTGAGGGAGCTGGCAGAAGCACTCACTGAGCTGATTTCATAGAGTCGCAGAATCACGGAATGGGTCAGGTTGGAAGGTACCACAGTGGATCTTTGGTCTGACCTCCTTGCTCAAGCAGGGCCATCTTAGAGCACATGGCAGAGGATTGCATCCTGATGGTTCTTGAATCTCTCCAGTGAGGGAAGCTCCACAACGTCTCTGGACAATCTGTTCCACACAATAAAGGAGTTCTTCCTCGTGTTCAGATGGAATTTCCTGTGCATCAGCCTCTGCCCATTGCCTGTTGTCCTGTTGCTTGACACCACCAAGAAGAGCCTGGGTCCATCCTCTTGGCACCTCCCTTCAGATCCTTATAGACATTGATGAGGCCCCCTCTCAGTCACCTCTTTATGAGGCTGAACAGGCCCAGCTCCCTGAGCCTTTCCTCGTAAGAGAGATGCTCCTGTCCCTTAATCATCTTTGTAGGACACTGGTGGAGCTGCTTCAGAAGCTCTGTATCTCTCTGACACTGCGGAACCCCGAACTGGACCCAGCACTTCAGATGTGGCCTCACCAGGGCTACGTAGAGGGGCAGGATCACCTCCCTCAACCTGCTTGCAATTTTCTTCCTAATGCAGCCCAGGATGCCATTGACCTTGTTGGCCCCAAGGACATAGACAGCTTGTTAGAAGGACACTAAGGTCCTTTTCCACAGAGCTGCTTTCCAGGTCAATCCCCAGCCTGTGCTGGTGCATGGAATTATTCTTCTCCAAGTGCAGGATCCTGCATTTGCCTTTGTTGAACTTTAGACTGTTCATCTCTCCCAACTGCTGAAGTCCCTCTGAAGGGATGCACAGCCATCTGGGGTGTCAGCTACTGCTCCCAGCTTTGTGCCATTAGTGAACATGCTGAGGAGGCATCTAAACCCTTCATCCAAGCCATTGATAACCAAGTTAAAAAATACTAGGCCCAGTATTGAATTCTTAGTGATGCTACTAGTGACAGGCTTTAGACACTTCCACAGTAAATGCTTTCAATCATTTACTAGCAGTCTTAGCTAAATGGGAAGGTCAAGGTGACTAGAAGTTAGTAAATGTGTTGCTCATTAACACCACCAAGGAAGATACAGGGAGCTACGGAGCTGTCAGCCTGACCTTGGTGCTAGGAATGTCGTGGACCTGATCATCTTCTGTGCCAGCATGTAGCACTTGCAGTACAAACAGGGAATTGAGCCCAGTTGGATTCATGAAGGGCAGTTTCTGCTTGATCAACCTGATCTCCTATGAAAAATTGACTTGCTTTGTGGATGTTTCTAACCCAAAATTTGGTAAAGTCTTTTACACCATTTCCCATGGCATCCTCCTGGAGAAACTGGCTACTCACAGCTTAGACAGGTGTGGTCTTGGCTGGGTGAAAAACTGGCTGGATGGCCAAGATGAACTATTGGTGGTGAAGGGAGTTACATCCAGCTGTGGCCAGTCACAAGTGTTCCCCAGGACTCAGTACTGGCACCAGCCCTGTTTAATATCTTTATCAATTATTTGGACAAAAGGATTAGTGCACGCTGACTCAGTTTGCAGACGACACCAAGTTGAGTGGGAATGCTGATCTGTTTGAGGAAAGGAAGACTCTGGGATCTGGACAGGATGGATCAATAGGCTGAGATCAGTTGCAGAGTGTTCAATAAGGTGAAATGCTGGGTCCTGCACAACAAACCCATGCAATGCTGCAGTGCATGGCTGTGGATAGCCCAAGTCCTGCTACTTGTATATGGCATAGGAGTACTGAGAAAGACATAGTAATAGCAAATTGAAAAAACTTTGCTTTGATCTATATCCAAGGGACCCCTATTTCACCCTCAAAACTGAAACAAACTCTTGGTGAATTTATATTTCTCTAACCTGTGTTTTGAAAACTCATACCTTTAGAATCATATCTTCCCAAGGCTGAAAACTGCTGTTGCAACAAACTAAACTTACATATTATGCAGTGACAGCCGAAAAGTTATGTTTGAAAGATCTTAAAAGTTCAGCTGTGGTTAGACAAACCTCAAGAAAAAAATAAAGAAAACGGAAAAAGAGCAATTTGAAAATTCTGAGGGGGGGGAGGAATAATGTCTCTGAATTTATTCTAATTCATAGTTTAAAGTGGTTAAATTTTTATTTTAAGAACAGGTATTAATACTTAATTAACAAATAGAACAATAACAGATTTATTAATAACATTCTCACTGAAGAATAGGTTACACCATTCATCCATCTTTGCTATATCTGTGTGGTAAATCAAAAATAACTCTGTCTCTGCTTTCAGTATATTGTCTCATCATTACTAATGTATTTTAATCAAAATTGTCTTTATAAGAAAAAATACTGATTGAATAAATTCTTCATTTCAAAAAAGAACTTAGAATTTCCATAGTACAAAAGCTCAAACTACCAACTATTAATTAAGCTCATGTTGCCCAGTTTCATGCTTTTGGGACTTGAAAACTTCCCAGGACAGAGAATTACAACTGCTCAAGGCAACCTGTTCCTTGGCTCAGCTATTTTTTTTTTTTGTGGATTTTTTTTTTTTTTTTACTAATATCAGGTCAGAACCTCTCTTGTTTCACCTTGTGATCTTTTTTTTTTTTCCCAACAGGTATTTTATTAAATTGTAAATAAATAAATAAATAATAGATAAATAAATTATAGTGATAGAAATTAGAGGGAGTCACAAATGCCTGTTGCAGCTGAGAAAGGACTTTAGTACTTATAAAAATGGAAAATTAGTATAAGAGATAATAAACCTAATGATCTAAAGGTAACCATGTCTACTTCACTCCTTTAATGCTAAAACTTTGCAAATAACTCATGAAGTAGTTTAACTGTATAAGCATAAAATCATATAACATCCATAGAATATATTAAACAGATCATGCCCTTTTACTCAGTTGCATGTATTAAGATGTCAGTAAAATAAATCATTAGGCTAATGTTAATTAAATATTAAGCAAAAAAAACCCAAATCACTCCAGCAGGTGGCTAGTTTATCTGCTTAAGGTGAAAATCAGCTTAATTTCTGTTTTAAGTTTTTCATGCTATTAGATTATAAATTGAATTTTAATAAAGTATACCAAACTTGTTAAGTTTCATTACTACATCTTAATAGCTATAGTCTATATTTGATCTCTATGCAAAATAAAAGGAAATTCTATGCATAGAATAATAATGACTTGAGCTGACTGAAAATATAATAAAGGGTGAGTTGAGACTTCATATTTAGGAGAGAAGGACAAAATTAAATAAAACTACGCATCTTCAAAACTTTCTGGATTATATAAAAAACCATATAAATATACTTCAAATATTAAATTGCAGGAAGGAAGAGAAGTGGATAAATAATCTTTCTCAAAGTGTGGTCCTGATAGCAGAAAGATTCCCCCCTTCCTCTGCAGCATTAAACACCTGTCAAGAACTGTGGACATAACTCATGGCTTGTATTAGCACTATCCCTTTTCTCACTAATACTGAGAACTGAGCTAATCAGAGAGTCAGAGTATGGAAAATTTGAAAATACAGCAATCCAAGGCATCTCTGTTCATGTTTGTTACTGTCATTTGTATGTGTTGCAGTTTTTAGATGCTGATGGGTGTTGTTCCAGGTAAAACTCTTACCAGCTATGTTTTATTGCAGAGTACAGATTACTGAGGAGAGTTTATACCCCTAGAGAGACAGGTGGTTAGAGGAAAATTGCCATTTCTCACATCTGTGTTGACTACAGAGTTCACAGTAAATTGCTACCCTAAAATGAACCTTTCAGAGTCAGAGCTGATGATTTTTTGCATCCTTACGTAACATCAATTCTGCCTGTAAAGAGATGATTGTTACTGTCTCATCTTTTTTAGAACAAAAGCCTAGAACTTCAAGAACCTGTGTTCTAATTGCAAATGTAATTTTGGAGTATGGTAACCTGTAAAACCAGCCAATTTCTGGCAATTCTTCTTGGATATAGCATAAGAATAGCCACTGATTTATGGCTGTAACCAATATCACTGGCTTGGATTGCTTGTGGCAGGGGTTTTGTTGTGTGTTTCAGCAGCATAGAAACTGATTGTTTCAGTCCTGTAGATGTCTTCTAGATGTCCCAGTTTCTTAACAGTCCACTGTACCTGTCAGTTGTAGCTGTACTTTCAGATTAAAAAATTAAAGGGTATCAATTCCAAATAGTCAGTAAGAAGTAGATTTCAGATTACTTGAATTTTTCAGAGAATTCTTGTTTTCTGTATTTGTCCATTAAATGGAGAATCTAAATGTAGTAGTTCTTTTTTTCCCCTTCCTTTGCTGTTGTCTCGCCTCTATGACCTACCAGAGATCAGGGCTAATTTAGTTTAATTTCTTTCTTTGTTCACTGTAATCTTAGCAAAGGGTGTGGGTCATGAATCATCAAGTTCTGAGCCAGTGCCACCACAGGTCATTTTAACCAATGCTTGTCAGTAGAGTAAAAGCCATATCTAAAAGATATTCCTCAATCTTTAATAAATCTTTTTACATTTCATTTTTTCTTAAAAATTACCTAAATATCTCTCTGCTATGGATTTGTATGTTTAACTATAACAGGTAGGAATTACAAGATATTACACAAAATGTGTGCAATATTTGAGGATACAGGGAGAAAGGAAACCCTTTCAGGCTGCAAGGTGACCTGAAAGAAGTTCTAAGTTCCTTGGTTTAAGGAAAATATCTTTTAATTCTCACTTGAGAATATTTTGAAAGAAATCTTATTTATCTCCAGGCTAATATTTTTATTCTGTAACTGGAGAAGATTTTTCTGTCTTGTGAATGTAATCTGGTGTACCTGTGCAAAGGCAAATTCTTCTTTGTCTAATTATTTTGTGTGCCTCAGTTTTCTTTAGCTGACAGTTCTTTTTCTGCAGAATTGCTTTTTCACGGCCAGTAGAGGGAGCACAGACCATTGGATTTTACTAGATAAAATAAATGAAAATAACAGCTGGATTTTATAGGCAAAAACCATTTTAATTTCATTAATTAGCAAAGAGTAGTTAATTAATATTAGATAAGCAAAATTTTAAAGCTGTTTAGTTATTATGGTCATTCTGAAAATACTATTATGAAATTTTTAGGTGAGGTGCCTGCCAGTAATTATTTTGTAAGGAAAAACATTACTGCCTGACATTAGTAAACTGATGGACTTCTTATAAGAATTCCTTTAAAATCAATTTTAACATAATCTAGAATCAGTCTTTTCCAACTTAGCCTTTAAAATATGCAATAATTTTACTCAAAGAAGATAATAATAATAATAAAAAGAAATTTAGTTTTGTAATTAATATTTCACATGGTGGTTTCCTATTAAAGTTTTTCAATGAAAAGATATTTTTGGTTTAACATGTGGAATTTATATTTTTGTGGGAATCACAATTTTTGAGTAGCTTAGAAATTGGTTCTTAAATTACAATATACTTGAAAATAACATTATCTTTTTTCTCCTGTATTTCCATAGCCTGTATTGCAATGAACTTTTATCACTCCTTTGCATTACAAGCTGTCAAACAGCAGGGTGTCTTATTTGATTGACTCTTAGACAGCTGCATTTTAAGTTTTGATTTTTTCTATATGTTATTGCTCTATCAAGCTTTAATCTTTCAATCAGGCAAACATTCCAAACAGAATAGTTTTTGTAGGAGTTACAGCTACTGGGAAGTTCTCAAGACATATAATTTCTGTAATAATTAATATTTTCTAGCATTATAGCAATAGAACAATGCAGGTTATTTGATTGCTGGTGGGTACTTTTTTGACTTGAAATTAATCACTGCCAACCCCCTGAATAGTCAATAAAAGTTATGCTAGGTATGGCTCCAACTCCCAAGTCACCCTCTCCCTCTTAGAAGTTAATGGCAATCAATCATAGATTGTGGTTTAATTTCACATAAAGGATCTGTTTGGTCATTGCTGGTTGTTTATGTTTGGTTTTTGGTGTTTTGTTTGTAAATATGGGCTGTAAACATACACATATATTAATTTCAAAGTAATTGGGTTATGAATAAAAAATTTAATTAGCAATAATTCTGTGATTTTGAAGGTAAATAATTTGAAAATTGGTCTTCTGGGAAATTCTGAGCATAGCCTAATATGGTTTGTTTCTGCTCTAGTTCTTTTAAAGAAACCTGGCTTTTGCTGTTTCTTTTTTGTACAAAAACAACCCCCAATACAAATATCACACGTAGGTTTTTCCTTAGTCTTATTTTTTATTAGTCTTATTTTTTTCTTAATTTTATTCTTTTTTCTTAGTCTTTTTCTTATCTATTCACATAGGTATGCATTTCTATATGGGTCTCTCTACTTTTATTCCTCTATAGCACTTAAGAAAGTAGTTTACTGTGGCCTCAGGGTCAAACTTTAAATTAGGACACAAAACTAAAGCTTTTGTACATATTTGTTTGAAACCACAGGGTGATGTTGTCATAGCTGAAGCTTTTAACTCTCAACATTGTTATTACTCTTGCTGCCCAAAAACTCACCTAATTCTTCTTTTAAGTCAGGCTGCTACCCTTTGATTTGTGTCTTTTTTGCTTTTGTCTATAAGACTAGGAAATGGTATCTAAGTAGACAGCAACACTCAACTTCGTCAGTTTCTGTCCCAGCTTATTTTCCAGAAAAAATGCAATGAAAGCATTGGCATTTATTTCTAACAAAATATTCTCTAATATTTCCAGGGGTCTGAGGATTTTTTTTTTCTGCCTGTGAACACCACTGTACTGTGAGCTTGAGCACTCATAGAGGGCACAGAGGAGTTTCAAATTTACCCTTGAAATTTTTCTCAGTGTGAGAAAACGATCCTTTCACCTTCTAGGGCTAACCTTTCCCATAATGTCTGACTATGATTTCAGGACATTCCACCAGTTTTAAGCTGTCATTTGAAATCTCATTGAGGACTAAAACTTAGAATATCTATGTATCTATGAAGATGTACATACACTTATAAGTTTTTAAAAGTAAGCACAACTGCAAGTTATTTTAAATGTTCTTCTATATTCTTTAAAAGTATTCTGAGGTTACATAAACAAGTAACAGCTATAGAGACTTATATTTTCTAGATAACTTTCATCATAAATACTTAAGCAACAGAAGTAATTGGCGAATGAACACCATATATCATAAGGTCTGAGTGCATTTACTTTCATTTAAAACAGCCATGGAAAATCGGTGTCTCATTTATATATTCCCAACAAAATGATTTTGTAGTTTTCATTTTGATTCAATTTATTAATTTTTATATTATTTTAGAAGACTAAAGATACCTGAATGAAAGTCTTTTTTTCTATCCAAAGCAAAATATTTTTCCTACTGTAAACACTTGTCAGAAAAGATAAAACTTTAGTTCACATCTAAAACTTAGTTCACATACCTGTAATGATAAGAGATAATCCTTTCCCCTCAAAGATGAAGATTGGGAGGGGGTGGAAACCAAAAAAACACCAAAACCAAGTAATTCAAGTTGGAAAGCATTGTCCCCATTTTTCTGATGAAGAACTGGAACATGCTTATCAATTAGTTTGTGTACTGAGAGGTTAGAGGATGAAATAAGGTTGACATTTGAGAGACTGAGGGAAATTTCTTTATATACTCTTCTGGAGTGGAAATAATACTCTGAGCATACAGACAAATGTTTGTGCAAACACAGCAGCAGATTTCTTACTCCGTTTTCCTGTAACAAAAACAGATGAAAAATAATTCTAATGTGCCTTTTAAAATACACTTATTAAATAATCATGAATTTCTTAAGAAATGTAAAAAAACCTCTGATCAGATCACCTCTGTTCCATAGATGAAACAACATTTTATAGTAATAAGAGAATATTTTATAGGTTTTTTTTATTATTTTTTCCTTTTTTTTTCCCTATAATTTTCCCTTTTCCTGTGCGGACATATTTCATGCAATGATTCCCAAACGATGATTTAGTCATCCTAAAATTTCCTGTTAAATAGCTGTATTCCAGTTTTACATTTCTGTTGTTGCTATCTAACACTGCTTCACTTTTTTCCTTATTTTTCTGCTATTTCAAGTGTGATTACCTAGAAATTTTTGCCTATTCCAACTGAAGTTTCTTCCCCACTTACCAGCCTAATTCTTCCAAATAAACAAGAAACAGACAACAGGTCCTAAACAAAATTTTTGTTCTAGTGTTTTTGTTAATAACAAATATTACTTTCCTGTGAAAAGCATTAAAATGAAGTCCAGCAGAAGAGCCTTTATTGTCAGAGGCATAGCACAAGAGTCAGAAACACCTCAGCATCAATCTGAGGCATTTTGTGTGTCTCTCAGGTGGGTGACAAGCACATAGCTCATTATGCCATATTTCTCCTAACTTTTGCCATTTTTGCTTTTCTGGAATGGCAAATCTAAGGCTTGGAATTTAAAATGAACCTGAGGCCTGTAGAAATCCAACTATAATCAAGTAATTTCCGTTAAATTTCCTCAGAAAAAGACAATCAATAATAGTTTAATACAGAAGAAATTGGTAGCTCCAGCTCCTATAATAATCTCCATTATGAATCAGCTTTAAAATGCTTATACTGTTCTTATCACTGACTGATAGTTTGACTATTAATCTTAGTAAAAAGAGAATCACAAAATGGTTTGGCTTGGAAGGGACCTTCAAGATCATTTAACTGTGCCCCTGTCCCCTGTGGTGGAGAGGAACCTGTCACATTTTTTCTCTGTTTGTTCTGCACCTATCAGAGGATAACTAGAGAGTTGATGGATTTCTGCAGTTTTCCTTTTTATTTTAAGAGTCATTAAACAACTGAGCAAGAAATCTCTTGGAAATCTCTCTCCCTGTCCATCTATTCTAAAATATGCCAGTGTGTTTGCAAGGTGGGCTTGATAGCAAGCTTACTGAAATCAAAAGAAGCTTTTCTCCCACCATCTCATTACCTTGCTTTTGACTCTAAATGTGTTTCTCTCTAATTTTATAATTAAATTTTCAATTTTATACTTAACTTTTATAGACAGAGACCTCTATTTCTTGTAGGATACTGAATTAAAGTCTAATTAAAAATTTCACTTCCATCTGCTCTTTGTTTACTAAAATTCTTTTATATTTTCTTGTAGTTCATCAAGATTGCTATATGATTGCAATTGGTTCAGCAAGTCATTACCTAGTTCCCTTACTATAATGGCATCCATACCATACTGACCTGTTATACATGCAAAAAGTGTTCCTGATACTTTCTTATCTACTATTATCAACAGTTATATTGATCTTCTGTTTATTAATTACTAATGCTCAGAAAATTTTCATCTTTTCCTGTAAAGATTTAAAAAATATAGGGTAGAAGTTTAGTTGTTTTAGAATTATCTATGAGTTACTTGCACTCATAAATACTATGCTTGTATCTCTACTGCCTTCCTTGCTTCCTAAACTTATATTCTGATCTTTTAGGGAACACTCCCTTGTTTGTTTGTTTGTTTGTTTTTAATTTACTTGGCAAGCATTAATTTAAAGAATTATCATAGAACATGATTTTCAGAAATTAGAGCATGGACTTAGCAAAAAATTATCAAAAAATACTCAATAAAGCATTTATTTTGTGCACCCTGGATTTGCAAATGCATGGAAACAATGAAACATCAGGACCCAGCTGTGTCTATAAATTAATGGGATAGGATGAAGCTCACAGTTAGCATTTTTCTGGGCCAAATGTGGCCAACCTTAATGAGTGTAAGTGATCAATGTGAATAAGGTTTGCAAGATGTATCTCAAGTGGACTATGGCTCTACCTAATCTATGATTACTTTACCCCCACCACCAGTACTTCTCCCCTTTTTGCCTTCTCCCATGATTTTTTGTAGAAATCTAGGCAGACTACTAAAAGTCTACTGCACATCCACTGCACAAAGTAGTAGCATCACAGAAGCAAACTGAAAAACTGGTAATTTGTTTGCTGCTTTTTAGTTTCTCCTGTTGCTCTACGTTGCGAGTTTTGGGAAGAATGATTCATATGCTAGACCCATGCTTACCTTGCCTGAAGTGCTCAGTTCTTCTGGTGCTTTTCAGGATGGGATTTTTTTTTTCATTGTCATCCACACTTTTACCCTAGCAGTGACAAGATACAGTGGTTTTGTTTTGATGGCTACCTGTGCAGCCATCTATGACTGTAGATAACATTGTTATTTTTTTCAGTCTTCTCTATGGGCTGCAGTCTGGCTTACATGGATGAAAGAGATGATTGCCCAAAAGTGTTTTTCTATCAGCAAAACATTGATGCACTTGTCTGTCTCATATATCTCACTGTGTATGTAATCATAAAAACCCTTCATTTTCACCTCCTTAGACTGTTTGGAGTCTGTTCCAAAATGGAACTCCTTATCAGACTTGGGAAATCACACCTCTTTTTTAAAATAATGCTTACAATCAGCAAATGGAGAGTTGAAGAATTCAGGAACATATGTGTATATTTATACATTCCTGCTCTACTGAGAGAACGTTGTTGACAGATCTGACAGCACTTCCTGAGAGTCACTGGAGAAATAGTAAACAAGATGGTTGGAACTTGTATATTATAGTGGCTTGAAGCTGTAACTATAATAGTAAAATATGTCTCTTTCTTTTTATATAATTTGGACTATTTTCGTGAAGCAAGGAGCTGTTCCAACAAAATGCCCATACTATTTACACACTATCTAGTCCATTTTCCCCAGCAATGGGCAGAGACATCTTCAGCTAGATCATGTTGCTCAAAGATCCATCCAACCTGGCCTTAAGCTGTTCCAGCGATGGGGCATCCACAGCTTCTTAGAACAACATTTTCAAGGACACCACCACCATCATAAGGAAGAATTTCTTCCTAATATGAAATCTAAACCTACCCTCTCTTGGTATAAAACCGTTGACCCTCATGCTGTCACTACAGACCTTGGTAAAAAGTCTTGTCATCTATCTTATAAAAATAAAAATAAAATTTAAAAAATCACTCACAGAAATATAACAAGGTTTATTTTAAGTGTTACCAAAGCAATCTGCATTATAAGAAAGAAAAAATTACATTAAATTGTAGGTTAAATTGTAGATAAAGATACTTTCCAGTGTCACAGAGCAGAAAAGTGATAACAAATGCGAAAAGGAAATAGTAACTAATGCAGAAAAGAATTTCTAATGATGTCATGGTCCTTCTTTTTGCATCTGTGGGATAATTCCTATTTTCACTGGACCTCAAGAGTTGCAAAAATTTTGTAATAAAAATTGAGTTTAGAAATAAGTAAATTAGCCACATTTCTAAAATAATTATATCTAATTTTTCCCCTCTTTATGTCCATCTCAAAAGAAATCTTATAATTTTCCTATTTATTATATTGCAAAACTTTATTCTTGAGCCTTATAGACTGAGCCATGCATCCTAACTTCTAATATCTCTCTTTCTCAAGCATGTGAAGAAGCAAATAAATCAACAAAAATATTTCCTTTGTCTAATCTAAACATTATCAAAACTAATTTCTCATAAAACCCTGATGATATTGCTTATTTTGAATCCTAATGTGAATATATCACAGGCCTTTTAAATATTCTTTGTATGCTGTTTTTAGCACTGGATAATTTTATAAAGTGGGAGTGTAATTTGTTGTCAGAATGGAGTTGCTTAAACCTATCCGTGCATCCCGTAATATGGAAAGAGTGAGATCAGTTTGACTCTTGTTTTCCTGAAAAGGAAAACTTTTTGAACTCTTTGCTGATTTTCTTCTGTTTAGAATAATAGTGGTATAGATGCCACACAATTTTATTTTACATGACAGGAAAAATGATTTTAGATGGATGTGAGAGACTGGACTGATTAGTGACTCAAACAATCTACTGAAGTGCCCAGGTGCAGAGGGTGTGCACACCCATCACAGGAAGCTGAAGCTGGGTGTTGAACAAGATGAGGGAAGAGGCTGATAAGAGGCGAATTCTGGGAGTTTTTTTCATCCTGCCAATGTCCTCCCTTACATAATGGCTCAGCTGTGAAAATTCACCTCCTGGAAAGTACTGTGACATTCACAGGTGGTCTGAGGGCATTCACTCCTTCTGATGGGGCAGAGTTGACTCAGCTGTGCTGAGATGAGAGGCAGCTGTGTCATCCACGTCATTACATCAGTCCACATGAAACTCCCTGCCCCAGGGGAGTTACCTGGGTGTTCCCACCTGAAACTGAGAGCATATAGAGCATTGAGCTTATCTTTTGTGGGCTTCTTCCACCTTTGATCAAGACTGTAACCATCACTTTCATCAACAGACAATGATATTGCAAAAGACAAGTCTTGTCATGGGATCCTGTTTAATTCCTTCTGGGTTTTTCCTATTTCTTTTTATCTCTCTACCTCACATTTACTGTTAAATAAAACTCCATACTATTGACTTTGGCATATGGTCTTGTTTGCATCTTAGTTTGGGCAGAAGCATCTTTCTAATAATTTTAATAACTGGATCTTAAGAGTGACAAAATGGAAAACTCCCCTTGAGGAGAGTCTTAGGAGATGAATACATTTGTAGTACTTCGGTTGAGCTAGATTATACTGCTGTGTGTCTATTACACATTTCAGAGGAAATTAGTGTGATATCACATAAATATAGCTCCAGCTAACAGACACTGCAATGGGATTGCTCACAAGATTAGTTTTCAGTTTAATTAAATTAAGTCTACTTCAGGTAAATAAAATAGATTTTTTTAGTAAACAAACCAATGAACAAGGATGAGGAAGTGAAATCACCTTTTTTTTTCCCTTCAGACAATACATTGTGCAGACCTATTAAATTGAGTCACTTAATTAATTGGATAACATATTAGTGTCAAGCCCTGCAATTTAGTGGCAATAATGTTTGGTGATTTATAGTTATGTAATTATGTAAATGCACACAGAAACACACATTGGCTATCACACACAAAACTGTATTAAAAAAACAATGCTGAGTTGTCCCTATATGGAAGATAACTTACTGCCCAGTTGCTCAGTTCCTCACACTTAGTGGAGTGGGAGACAGACTAGGAAAAAGTGAGAATATGTTATTGAGATAAACACAGTTTAATAAGTGAAAGGAAAGGACAGAAAAAAATCAAGTGTTTCAAAGATTAAACAAAACCTCACCACCTCCCACCAGCAAACTGATACCCATCAAGTCTCCCAGCAACGCCTAGCTCTGATCACAACTCCCATTACACACCCAGTTTTACTGCTCACCATGATGTCACGTGGTATGGAACATATCTTTGGTTAGTTGGGCTCTGCTGACCCAGCTGTGTTTCCTCCTAGCTTGCTGTGTGGCCCCAGCCCACTCATAGTGGGCCGAGTGGGGAAAAAGATGACTTTCATGCTGTGTAAGCACTGCTCAGCAGCAGTAACACTGGTGCATGAACCTGTTTTAGTCACGCATCCAAAACACACCCCCATATTGGCTTCTATAGAGAAAATTAATTTAATCCCATTTGGACCCAGTAGAAAGTGTCTGTCAATCATGTGTGTTCAAATTTAGATGACTAACATTTCACAATATCTGAATTTAGATATCTGCTTTTTTGGTTGAAGAGGATAGGCATATTTAATCTTGGGTACTTATGTGGACAGATACAAATGAAAATCTTGTATTTATTTTACTGTTTGGAAAATGGCATCTAATAATTTTATGGCTTTCTCCTAGCATAGTGGGATGAACTATATGCTTGGAATTAGTAGAAAGACATGGTGTTTGCACTCATTTTGCAGTACAGGGGCAGGATTGTCTGGATGTACCCTGGAATGAGCTGGTTTGAGCTTGTTTAGCTGTAATTACAAACTTTCTAGCAGTCAGGTAAGTATTATTTAAATTTGTTTTAGTTTAATTTTAGTTTATGAAAAACCCAAGATATTTTCTACCAGCTGAGCTGCCCATGACTCCAGATTAAAATGTGACATGGAAGAATGGAAATACAGGGAAAGTGTCTGAGGTCCCAGGCTAAAGAAGTTCAACTTGGTTTTGCTTGGGTAAAACTAGTTTTAGAAATGAGAGTATAAAAAAAAAAAATTGGAAACTATGAAGTGGTGTGTACTGTTTTCAGGTAACATTAAAATAAACACCTGCAGTCTCAAAACTGAGGAGAAAGAAACCAACATCCCTCTCTGATGGAGAGGCAGAAGAAGCTCCTTTCTTGAACACTGGCTGCCAAAAACTACAGGATTCTAATTACTGACTTGTATCTCTGACTGAAATCAACAGAGGACCTCGAGGTCACCCTTATGATCTCAAGAAAAGCTGGAATTTCGAGCATAGCACCAGGAAAGAGATGGCCTGAAGATACAATTCTATAGAAGAGTTTTAACTTTGTTATTAACAAAGTAATAATTTGAACAATTCAGCTACTAAAATTTAATCAATAGTAAAGTTTTTCCTTCCCTATCAAGTGTGTTATATTTTTGTTCATGAAACAATTTTGAGCAAAAGAAATTACTTAAGTATCCATGGCAGAAATATGGATAAAATTCACCTCTTTACTGCAGCATTCAGTTATCTATACCACAAAAATATACTGGGTGGGTTTTTTACATTTTCTTTTTGTCATTTCACTTACTGAATAACTTCATTTTCTGGTTTTTTGCGTTTTTTTAAAGAAACTTTCAGAAAATATCATATGCTCAGCTTCTAGAAACTTGACAGCAATTTCATTTTTTTGGGAAGAGTCTCTTCTGAGCACGAAATTAAAGCTAGGTTCTGGCAGAGAATTCATTCCATGGATGTCACAACAAACAATTCTGAATTTCTTTTGGATTAGTGTTCTTGAATTGATTGAATTATCAGGGTTATATTGAGAAGTGATGTTATCAGCATGAAGAAATCTCATAGTAGTTGAGATTTGATGACAACAGGCACACACTTGACAGAATAAATCAGTGATACAATCTGTTCTCTACCTGGCCATATACTCGCATAAAATATATAGCACTGTATTTATAGTTGAGGACTCTATAAGTCCATCAACTTTCCTTGGAATATTAATATATTATCTAGGAAGGAGCCTTACTGACATGATGTTTAAATGTAAATATATCCAAGCTAGTTCTCCCAGGTTTCTGTAAGGCTGCTGGAAATAAACACGCATGATTCCTTTTTTTCAATTCAATTTATTCTAATAGAGTGACCTTAAAAGTTGACATAGAAGCATGCTAGGATGTACAGTTTGCTCCTGTCCAGGCTACTGGCTTACCTGCCAAAGTTTACATCATTCTCTACCTGAGTCAAGTACTGACAAAAGACATTTAAAATCTTTCTGTGTTTCACAGAAATTTGCTGAGAAACTGGAGTGCTTTGAAGCCAAAGGACTGTAGAATAATTTAGGTGGTGAGGTGTCGTTGCAGGCCCTCAGCCAGGTAATAATTAGCATTGACTCCATGATTGTAGAAAGCTGATCAATTGTTTCATTATACTATATTATATTATACCATACTATACTTATTAAGAAACTGATCACCCTTACAGAGAGTCCAATAAAGAAAGATCCAATTGGTCAGTGAATCAAAAAACAGTGTCCAATTAAGAAATCACCCATTGGTAAACAAATGTCCATAACACCTTCCACATGTGCACAACAACAGGTGCAGCAAGTGGAGATAAGACTTGTTTATCATTCTTTGATCTTCTCACAGCCTTCCCCAGGACAATGCCTGGGAAAGTCATGCCTGCTGCTCTCTGTGGACAGACCTATGGCTACAATAGGGAACTTCAGAACTTCTCTAACTCTGCTCTAGACAGGGGCACTTGTGAGGTCAGACCAGGTAGGGCTTTGTCCAGTCAGGTGACAAAAAACCTCCAAGGACAATGACAGCATAATTTCTTACGGCATCATCTTCCACCACTAGGCACTCCTCAGGTGGGAAAAGTTTTCAGATCCAAGTCTGCTGTGTGCCTGCTTAGGGCCATTCTCTCTCATTCTCCAACTACACACTGCAGTGAAGGACCTGCCCGTCTCTGATATGGGACCTTCCTGCTGTTAGGTTCTGTCTCATCTCCAGGCTAACCGAGTCCCGCTCCCCCAGGTTCCTCTAAGACAACAAGTGGTACTGTCCCAGGCATTCCAGAAGCCTTCTTCTGATTTTGTCCCAGCGTGGATCAGTCTTTCTTGCCTTGGGGGTACATTGAGATCCAACACAACACTAAGGTCAGTCTTCGTATGCTTTCACGTAACTATTATGCAGTGCAGAAATGCTTTGTGACTTCTGCTTTAAACAGTTTTACCTATGCAAAAATTAATGCATTCAAGCTCATTGGTCTTGAATTAATTTTATTCTGAGATTTCTGTTCACATCTGAATCTCAAAGAATTTTGGAGATGTAAGCCCCAGCAGATTAAACCCCTCTGCATAATAAATCTCCTGATTTTTCAACAGCTGTAGACAGCAATGAAGTTTTTTCATTCCTTCATTAAAGTTTACCAGCTGGATTTCCAATATTTGACTTTTAAATTTCCAAATACCATCATTTACTCCCCCAAATTTCCTTTGCTAATTAAAGGGACAGGATAAATTTTCTAATTATATTTAACATCTTATATTGGAGTATTTACTAACACAGATGGCTTCGTTTAGCATATGGTTCATTTATTTGGTGTTACTAGTACATTGAAAATATATTAATTGCCCATGGTCAGTAGGCATTTTAATTACTCAGACTTCGTTTATTCAGTCACATTTTATTCACACATTTTTTGTGACTGTTCTTTAAACAGAAAAAGAGATAATTTTTATATTTTTTTTCTTTCCCCCACCTCCTTACATGCAGTATGTGTGTGAATATCATGCTACTACAAGACAGGGGATATTACAGATGCCGGGTAAATATTTGTCTATGTGTGCACCTTTTGGGAAGTTCAGTTCTTGAAGAATTCTTTGAAGGGACTATAGAATACTGTAAATGGCCAGTTTGCAGAACTTGTCCTTTCAGAGAGAATCCTGAGAAATCAGATTTATTGCCCCCAGAACTTTTCAGTCATAATTAAATGAGAGAGATGAGTTAGGAAAAAAACCCCAAAATAAGCATGTGTATGTATTTGCTTCACCTCTTTACAGCAGCAAGAGAGTCCTTCTAGGAATGAGATAGGCATGTAGTGGTTGATGAATGACCTATGTATTTCACTTGAGAGATAAACACTGAAGGCAGGGGTACCTTGCTTTCTTCTGATATGTTTTTTAACCTTTTTAATACCTGTACCATGGCTTCAAATGCTCTATTAAAGCTGGGCATGAAAACATTACTTTTTTAGATGATTTTTTTTTTCCTGGGTGCTTTCATAACAGAAACAAAGTCATATACTTAGATATGAATACATACCTTACATTCAAATTAACACTTGTCCTTCTAAAATTAATGTTACATGTATCCAACCATGTTTTGAATCTTATATTTTCTCTGAGAAGGAATTCTGGAGAAGGGTTATAGCTCCTTTTATTTATAGTTAACGTCTTGTTGGTCAAGGACTTTGAGAAGCTCTGGAGCTCTGGAGCAGACCACATGAACCAATTTTTTGAAAATAGTTTTCAGTGAATTATTGTTCATAGTTACAGAGTAAAATTATGTAACCTTCTAAGGCTAAGCAATACAACAAGCGGCTTGACTGTTAGTCCAACTTGGCTTGATTTCTTCAGGGACATGAGTATTAGAGCCATCTTTGATCTCTAGACTCCATGCCAAACATGACTTTCATCCTTAGCTTTCAGATACATGCAGAGCTCAGCTGCGTGTAATTGCTGTAGAAGTCATATAAATCTATCATTTGTTTTCAAACACAGGTTATACATATGAAAACTGTACTAGTCTTTGAATCTGATGCTTATTGTTATGCAATTTGCATAATTCAAGATATTCTGTTCACAGCGATTGATTGATTGGTTACATTAAAATAGAAACTGTGCTTGTTTCCTGTGTGTTGAACAGTTTTGATCACTGGCAATAAACAATTTTTGGCATTGACAGAATTTTAGTTTAGAAAGCAAATATGTGATTAATCCTGATGTTAGACAAGACTTGCATACAATTTTCCGTGGAAACCCTAAAACTGAAAAGGACTTCTCCACAAGTCTTCTGCTAAAGCCTAAGTGAGATTGCCTCAATAATCTAGGAGTTAAATTTTCTAGTGTAAGCACATTGTGTATTGGTTGTGCAGTGAATGACAGACTCAAGGCAGAAGAGAGTATACCTCTGAGCCTTGGTAATGATGCTGGCATCACAGAGATGAAGGTGGCATCATAGAGATTAAGATGGGAATAATGAGGTAACCCAAGAATCAGGTGGAAGATATGAAAAATATTTCTTCCTGGAGAAATCTGCTGGTGATGAATGTTCAGCTACCAAAACAATGGAAACTCTAGAGAAACTAGGTAAACGGGGAACCCTAGAATCAAATTTGAATTAGTTTTTTGGGGCTAAAATTTTCTGAAGTAACTCATTAAATAAAAACAGAAGTAGATTTTTCTCTCATATTTGGCTAAGGAGCCACTTGAAACAGTAAGAAAACATACACAACCCTCTGGGTTTTAGATAGTAAAGAATTTTTCTGTCAAAGTCCTGAGTGCATCAAGAGGCTTTAGCTGACCTGAGCAGCCTATAACTGTGTTTTTCCACAATTCTTTGCAACTTTTTCCCCAAGGCTGAGCAGCTTCTTTCAAAAGCCAGCTATGACATAGTGCAGTCATGTGACCTTGTACCAGATATCTATAAATACAGAAAAATTTCCAGAAAGAGAAGTGAAAAGTAGAAAGTCATATGCTGCCAAAGAGCTGTCAAATGCTTCACCTGGGCCCCTGTATGTGCAAATTCTGCCTATTGCTCTACACATTGCATTTAGGCTCGGTCCTTGCCTGAGCTACATCAGAGGTATGCTGTGTTTGGGCCTTATTTCTTGCTGATCTCAGCACTGCCTCGATGATTTGAATTCCCAGTTTGTCTTCAGGTCTCCTATGGATTTACTTGGTGATTGCCAGACATTTAGCTGACCCCAGTCACCATTGCCTTTCCTGCCCTGGTACCCAGACTTCACTACTGCGAAATGTCTTGCATTCTGAACTGAGCAAGGATCATAGTGTATTTCTCTCAATCTGTGCAGGAAATACCTGAGAGTTTTGATGGGGGACATTTTGCTTTGTGGTTTTAATTTATTCTATTTATAAATATGAAGAAAAGAAAATTGACAGGCATAAGAAGCCAACACACAATACATAAAAATGCATACCACCTTAAGTTCTTCTGCTTCCATTGGCTATTGCATGCAAATAAAATTTTAAGAAATAATAAAATGTAATAATCACATAATGAGAGATGCTGGAAATATGCTTTCAAGCTATCCCTGAAATTCGAGTTCTATTTAGTTCTTTAATCTTGTGTTCAAGGGGAACTTGATCTAATCCTTTACACAATTTTTGTACCCCAATTTTTGCACCTTTTATTTTTTTCTTCCATTTTAGCTATAGATTTGGTTTAGTTTTTTTTTTCCCTGACACACTGATGGTAAGAGGTCTTGGACTTCTAATGCTGAACTCATTTCCAAAATGTGCTTTGCTAGTTGTCCTTCTGCCCTACAGAAAGTATTGCTTCCAAAATTAGCATTTTCATAGCTCACTAATATTAAAGAGATCATGAATACATGCAGGGATTTGACAGATGTAAAACTGGGCTGCACACCATGTAGGAATGCTGATGTTTTACTAAATGTTAAGTGATTACCCAGAGTATAAAATCCAGAATTACAAGACAGTGCTGTTCTAATCTTCATTTTCTATTGCAAATTCTTTTTTAAAACTATTCCAGTCTGGAATTTATTCTGAAAATAGTTACTAGCTATAGCTTTTGGATTTTAATCTACATTGATATTATTGCGCATGTGGTTTCAGCAGATGCACTCCATTTGATAGTGGATAAAAAATTAGGCTGAATTGTTTTCACTTTCACATTTTTCCTTAAATCAGCCATGTGGAACCACAACCAGTTAGATGCACTTATGTCTGGCTTTCTTCACTTGAAAATAGTACCTTTTCTCTTTCTTCATGTCCTCTAATTCTCCATTTATAAAATATAAGAAACAAGAAATTAAGGCAGTCAAATCTCACAGATCTTTAAACTTTATTGTTCATGCTGAGTGAGGGCAAAATCTGTAACTCATTTTACATCTTTTCATTCTTGAAAACAAAGAATAATTAGAGATATGCAAATTTGCTAAGAATGCAGCTGTGCTGCTAACACTTAAACAAAGAAAGGGATACAGAGAAGATGGGTTTCCTTTTGGAACTGGTTCCTAAGGCTATCAGTCTTCTGCTGGTCTTTCCTGTCACCGTGTGGCATTTAAAAAAGACGAGTCTTTCAAATTGCTCTGTGCCAAATGTAAACAACAATGCTGCAGTGTGATTTGAGGTTTACAGTAAAAATGCAGAGAGCTGCTTTCAAGAAATTACCCCTGTAATTGCAGAAATTGAAAGCCAATGAGGTTTAGTTGGATTTTTTTTAATACCTTACTATTCAACACCAGTTTGCTTTTAAACTTTGTGGAAAAAACAACTAGAAATATTTTATTTTTTGACATTGCAAGAACTTCGGTCTAAGAATGATGTCTGAATAAATATATGGAAATTGCTGAAATAACAGCTTCAGAAGGAATGTACCAAAAACAGATATGATAGCTGGGAAGTAAATGGAAGTATAAGGAAAAAAATTGATCTTGATTTGATCTGACTAAACATCCAGGGTTTATGTCATCGTCCTTCACCTTGATTTATTGTGTCTTCAAAAATTGTTCAATAGCTGTTTTAGTGGGTGATGCATTTATAAACATCCTTGAAATCAGTAAAATACAAGTGTATGTTTGTTGTCTATGACAAGCCTATTCTGAGGCAACTGACCTGGGAGTTAGGATCAGAATGCAGCTGAGGAACCATGATTTCAGGACAGGTAATTCCAAACAGGGGTAATAAATGTCTTTGTTAAGAGATCTCCTGGTCTCTTTTACATTTTACTTTTACAGATAGACACAGTCATACCTTTGGCTGGTCTTAAAATTAGTTAACACTATGTGATACATTCTTCCAGTTATGGTATCTGAAGGTAAACTAATTTAATCTGACTTTTCATCTCTAGAAAACTTTATATACCTCCCAGAAACATTTTTTTATTGCTTGTGCATAGCTTCATGCAATATGCATGCAAATATGTGACTCGTATATGTTGTGCTGTACTAAACTCATATTGGCTTTGACAACTGGGCTTGAAACAGAATAACATTTTCTGTGCATCTGGCCACGTTATTTTGGGGAATGAGTACAAATGCTTGTGAACTGAGACTTTATTTGCCTATTTGAGCAGGGAAGGGATTATCACTACATATCACAGAATCACAAAATCATGGCAGGGTTTTGGTTTAAAGGAGCTTTAAAATCATTTCATTCCAGTCCTCCTGTCATGGGCAGGGCCACCTTTGCCTAGACAAGGTTGCTCAAAGCCTCATCCAACCTGGCCTTGATAATGGCTGCCATAAATATATATTTGATTTCAGAATTTTGGAACAGCTTTCCAGGTGTGATTTCATAGCTCTATATAGTTCATCTTTCAAGTTTTGTAGTAAGAGCAGTTTTTTAGCAAGCTAAAGGCATGAACCCAGTCAAGGAAAAAGCAAATGACTAGTTGCTTAAATTTGTTAACATCCTTTTCAAGAGAGTCAGTCCAAACAATTTAGAACTGAAAGTAAATTTTTCCTCTTGAAGCTCTACAAAACTGTTGCATAAAAAAATGCAAATCAAGACAAACAACCAAAGTAATTTAATTTATATCTATTAAGTCAAAAAGACTAAGTCATAGCAAAAACTGCTATTGGAAAACTAATGGCTGTTACTTCTCTGCAGCTTGTTTTTACTTGACACTTAAAATAATTACAATGTTAAAAAGCTGTAGTACCACACTAAGAAATATTTGACTATTGACTCAGAATAAATTGCCAAATACTGGATTAACAAAACTGCTTCCTGGAGCACTTAGAAGGGGTTTTATTACACAGCTGCTGAAAGCTCCAGACATTATGAAAGTCGGTCGTTCTGAAGAGATCATTGATAGAGGTGCTCTAAATACAGAATGAAATAGCAAAAAAGTTTAGAATGTGCTCCAGAGAATAAGCATAACACAGAAAAATTAGGTATCATTTTTCCTAGAGATCTGTGTAAGGTTAGTTGACAAAGCTTTTGTTGGTATATATGCATTGAGCAGTGACAGGAAGGGCAGAAGAAGGCACTTTGATCATTGATGAAGTAAGGGTATGTCCCCACACAGAGCAGCTTATTTCAGTGTTTTTGAGTTACTACTTAGAGCTTAAGTGAGGTAGAAGACAAAATCAGTTGTTAATAAGAAAAAATGAATCATACATCTAATCACTGACATGTACCACTTTTCTCCATATATTTTGTTTAAATATTTTGCCTAAATATTGTCCTTTACATGTCATGATCAGATTAAATGGAATGCCTAATGGGGAGTGTCAATGAATACCATAAGTCAAATGAGTTGATCAAGTTAATGAGTCATTTAATGGAAGATTTGGGGATGAATAAAAGGCGTATTTTCATGAATTGCAAAATGGGGGGAAAAAAGAAACATTCTTCCACTCTATAAGGTCCTCAGGTAAGTAGCAAGCAAAGATTTGGACAAAACCAGTTCTCATGAAACCATTTGTGAATGAAGACATATCTCTTTGTGACAGAAACAGTAAGCTGGGAAAAGACAAAAACACTTGAAACCAGAACAAGCACTTATGTTTATTGGTAGAAACAAAGACAATTATTCTTTGCATGTACTCTTTTGAGAGAAACGGTGGATAATCTAAGCAAGAAAAAGCCCTTTCTATTCATATTGCATCGTGGGACAAAATGGTATATATAGATATAAATGTAAATGTAAATATAAATATAAATATAAATATAAATATAAATATAAATATAAATATAAATATAAATATAAATATAAATATAAATATAAATATAAATATAAATATAAATATAAATATAAATATAAATATATAAATGTAAAATGAAATAAGACATTACTGCTTACATGCTTTATCCCAGCAGAAATGAGCTGAGAACAAACAAGTTCTTAATTTGGCCTTGTCTGAAACGTACTTCAATCTCTTATAGATCTTTTTAAAACTGAAGAGAAATGAACAATAAAGGTTAAGCATGATTGTATGAGTTATGAACATGTATTTAAAAGAAAAATGCAGAAGCAAATAGCTTTCTGATTGTGGAACACTACTGGAGTTTGTTCCTGCAGTCTCTGAGACATTTTCTTGTCCATTCATTTTCACATACATTTTTTCCTAATTTTGATTCTTATTCAGAACTGTACAGCAGCTTTGTCGATAAGGTTGCAGTCTGGTACTAATGTACTTGCTTAGCATTATTGCCAATCCCTCCTAGAAACAGAAATAATATCTAGAAGATGTGAGCCATTATTTTCTTTAAATATCAGCTTTCCATGTCCTTCAGCTACTGTCCTGGTGACAGCATTGATTTTATTCTTCATCATTGCTGCTAACAAAAAAAAAACCAAAACAAAAAACGGAAAAAAAGAATAATAAAAAAAAACCCCACAAAAAATGAAAAATATAGAAATTATGCTGTTTCTTGTAAAAAATCAGTTAAAACATACTAAGATTACACTCAAACCTAAGTATAGCAGTTAAATGTGTAATTTGTTTGACTAAAAGATGCATCAATTAGCCATCTATGCTGCCTTTAAAGGCAGAAAGAGGGACTTCTAGAAAACTCCATCTCATCCTAATATAAATATTTAACCCAGCTAACCCAATCAGTTATCACTGATATAGTTATTCTCTTTCCTTCATACACAAGGAACTTAGAATTAGTTGTATTTTAGATATTTAAAGTTAGGCAACATCACATGCTATTTTTTCTGTGCAAAGAGTCGATTCATAGAAACGTCAAAGTCACATAACATCTTCAAAGTGGGAAATGGCAAACAAAAGTTTGCTTAGAAGAATATATTGCTATGATATGGATTTACTTTACCTTGAGAATAAACAATAAATAAGAACCAGAAGAGTACAATGGCAAATGACAATTATAAATTCAATTACCACTGAAGGAATTAAATTGAAAATTCAAATGAAATAAATGGCTCCTGGTCATTGTGGGTCTGATGAATAATGGTTGACAACAAAAGGATTTATTAATAAGAAAGTGTCCAATTACTTATGCATAGATGCTTAGCACAATGTGGGGCAATACCAGGTGCTCGAGGAACAGGACAATCCTGTGTCATATCTGTCAGCTGTTATACTTAAAAATTTTGCTGTGGGCCATGAAGACTGCATCTTATTTTCCAAATCAGGAATGTACTGCTAATCTAATTAAAATCTTAGTTAGAAGTAAAACTTAAAATTCTAGCCAAAGACATATTATTAGTTTAGTTAAAGCAATAGTAACAATTGTTCAAAGTATATACAGGTTAAACAGATACAAGCTTTCTACTATCTATCAATTTCTTTTATGTTGTACTATGTTTTTCATGTCCAAAGGTCTTTAGATTCAATTTTGGAGGGGATTCAGAGCATGTTGTTTCTATCCCAAGTTCTTTGCTAACAGAAATGTAGTATTGGTGATTGTAGTCTCTTCTTCTTTGCCAAGAAAGAGGTATGTAATTTACATTTCTGTCTTCTTTCTCCTTAATACATGACATGCTTGTCTTTACTTTTTATGTTTGCTAGTAAAATCTATGCTTTGCTTTTGTCTTCCGAGGTTCTTACCATATCTGAATTTAGCATATGTTCAGTGACTTATATGAACTGCAAGCCTGAATTTCTGTTAAGATCAGTAATTGGTATTTGGTAATTTTTTTCTATAGCCTGAGATCTCCTGTATAGCCTGTGCTGTCTTTCTTATTATATTGTGCCTGTATTTGGTACACCTGCTTTCAGACACAGTCTTCATCTACATTATGTATTTATGACAGGTCATATATATTTCAATTCACTTACAATAACTGCTTTCTTGCATCTACTAATATCTGTGTAAAACATTGGCTATACCACTTAATTATACCCAAATAAAATGTAATAATTGGGAGTACTAGTTTAATTTATTAGTAGCTAAATACTCTATTTGATGACATAATAAATAATGGGGGGGAATAAATTGAGCTAACACAGAATCATGGAACACTGTTGTAATTTTTTGCATTAAGTCACCTTCAGCCTCATCTGGAGTGGAGGCAAACATGATCCATTGCAGGTCTTGAAGTGGCATGACATTTCTATTTTTGCATGACAAAAGACTTGGTATTCCTCATTGGCTAGTTCTAACAATGGGAGAGCATAAAAATAAATAAATTCACCCTGACCAGTAACAGTAGTGTTGGCACATGAAAGAGATTGTTGCAACAAACAAAAAATCTTATATAAAGAATTTTTATTTAAGGATTGCTGGATTTGTGCCTTGCTTAATTTACCTTACTGGGAAAAAGAATCTTTGTTTTGCAAGTTATTGTTTTTCTTTATTTTACAAGTTATTGGTTTTTTTACTCCACATACAGAATTGACTGTTAGGTATGGCTGAAAACTCTGTTTCTCACAATAAAATAGTTATGGACACTGTTAGGTTCTTGTATTAGTCCTATCATTTCCCAATCAGCTTTTCTTTTATGATTCAGGTCTCAAAACACCCCCGAGGTTTTTATTTCACTGGTAAAACACATGCCTGTAGACCACATTTTTGATTAGTTAGTATCTCTATATGGCATTTTTCAAACTCATTTTTATTGTAATCAAGAAATACCCTTGTTACATTGTGATATGAGATTCTTTATACTATTACTCTGTGGACTTTTTACCTGTTCATCATATTGGGTTCTTCATTTTTTTTAAGAGATAATTATTTGCATTATTAAATGTTCTCTCCTTTTAGCTGCAGTTTTATTTTCCACGGGTGTTCTTATAAAAAGTATGTATTATTAAAAGTGTATATATATTATTAAAAGTATATATATTATTATAAGTATCTATATTATAAAAGTATATATTAAAAAGTACATATTAAAGTATATATAAATATGGTTGTTGATTAAAAGAATGACTTAAATATCCTGTGAAAGAATAAAATGCGGACTGAGTGTTTTTGAGAGTGATTGTTTGGGGTTTTTTAATCTGTTAAAATTCTTCTAGAAACTCAAACTGAATCTATGCCCACTTTTTTTTTATCTTAAAATGTAAAGGCCTATTTTCAACTCAGACCAGAACTGTAAGAAAAAGAAATTCTTATGCTTATTTTCTAAATTAATCTTCAAATAAAACCTTATTTCTTTACTTATCCTTTCACTCCTAACAGCAGTCAGGGTTAAAATACTTTTAATTGGAAATTATTTGTAGAGAAGTATTATACCACTTTTCTTATTTTATTCTCTATATATCTTTACACAAAAAAACCCCAAAACAACAACAACAGCAAAACCCAAAAAGAAAACCCCCTATCAAACAAACAAACAAACAAAACCTCACCAACCCAACTCAAAACAACTCAGTTACATATGCTGTGGAGTCAAAAACTGTGAGAGGCTTGCAGGCACAGAAACTCCTTTGTGGGACCTACAGCTAATAGAATTCCCCAATTTCAAGTAACCAACACTGAACAAAACCCCCAAACAGACACAGAAATAAAAGCATGAATAAAGGGAAGAGAAAGCAATAGAAACTTTCTGGCCAGTGGCCTGCCATGAGGAGCAATGGGCAGTGCAGACAAGTCTCCTTCTTGGGGCATCCATTATTTCCTGTCAGAAATCCAGCATGATAACAATTCACACTCTGCCAAGGCTGGGCCATCAGGGTAGGAGTATTCAGGACACCAGGGCAGTGTCACTGTACAGCAGCCTTAGGATGTGAAGATGAGAGATCAGTAGGTGCCAAATGAATGAACAGTAGGATTCCAAATGACAAGTACATGGTCTTTAAGTGTGGTGCAAAAGGTACAGGAGCCTTTCTTTTTCCACCATCAGGTTGGACTCCCTTGCTCCTCACTGTGGATCCAGAGACCAGTTCAGTAGTATAATGGTTTTTATTTTTTATATCAATAATTAAATAGCAATGATTTATTTTCATTATTGAAATAGAAATTAATCACTAATTATTTGAAAAACTTCTTACAAAATTATTTTTTCATCTGTTTTAGCTATCTTATCTTTTTTTTCTAACTCAGATTATGATAATTTTTTTTCCCTTTCATATTGAGGATGAATGCATTTACAAATGAAGTTGAAAGAGAGAGACAAAGTCAGAAAAATGCAGAAACTATTTTGCCTTCAGGAAAAAGGCCATTCCTTTCTGTAGACACAGATACTTTAAAGATATTTTAATGAGAATGCAGTCATGTGTATACATTTGCTCTCAATTTATTTTGGGAGTAGTTGTATTTTGATGCCAGCTTTTACTGCATGCTGTGAGGAAGGAAGATGAAAGGCTTATACTACCTTTTATACAAGCAACTGTTACCTATTCTCTCTTCAAAATATTTTGTGCATTTTTGTCTAGAGCCTTTGAAAGTATAAACTCAGCAGAACATTCATTCTAAGGCATTTAGTAAACATAAACAAGTAAACATTTAATGTAACCTTTGTGGAGAGATGTTTTATGAGCTTCAGACCGTTTTTATGACAATTCTCATGGGTTTTTTTCATTTTTCCTTCATTTTATTGAAAAAATAATGAGTAATCATTGGCTTGCAGATAGATCAGGGTATTCTAAATCCTTTTTCCTTCACTTCTGATTCTAATATTACAAAGAATGCATTTCAAGCTTTAAACTTGTTGGAGAGTAGGTGTGGGAAAGGGTTAAAAAAGTGTGAAATCTGAATGGATTCTGAACTCCTTTGCCAAGCTTTGATCCCAACACATGCTGCTTTGGCTGTCACTACCTGTGCTACCATTGGTTTGTACAACTCCTAATGACACACTTTCACTTCCCACCACAAACAGAAACCAGGTACTCTGATCTTTGCTGCTGTTGTGTTCCACTGTGGATCTCTTCAGAGACATGAACCTTATATTCCTTCTATTATGTATTATAAGGCAATTCCTCTGCCTAGAAGTTGCCTGAAGCCACTGAATAAATGTTATTTGACTCAAACAAAGTTTCTGTGCTGGTTGACTGGATTTGTTTTCAGGAACTTTCTGAAAATAATTTGCATACTATTATTTTTGCAGTTTTAGAATGACTGTATTACCTATAGAATCTATGGCTGGATAATTTTACTTCGATATTTTTCACTCATTTGAAGGAATTTGGGGGGGGGTTTCACTCTTCCTTCTACTGAAGATAAATTCACACAGTAATACTGAATAAAAACCCTCTCAGGATATTCCAAGCTTGATTCCATTCACTAACACACGCTACAGGCTTCAGGTTTAGAATATAATATTTTTCTCCTCAGAAGATAAAATGCTTCACTGAGACTTAACTGAGGACATGAAAACTGAAAGCTTAGGACAAAAGGACACTTCAAAGGGCATACAATAAATAACGTTTCTCTTTGTGAAATATCTTTTTATATGAGGATAAATTCTTGGAGCAAATTTATGCTTCAATTTAGTGGAAAATCAAGGGTTAAGCAGTTAAATAATAGGTAGAAAATTACAGCCTAAAAATCCTTCAAATGCAGGACTGAAATGCACCTGAAAAATATACGATGTGAATGTGGATTGTGCTAGGATAAGTCAGGCCAGTAGACTGGGTAGCTAGGTGGAAACTATGTGAGGTCAGAAGGCCAGAATGCAGCTCCTTGAGGACAGACCCATTGATTTTCACACCCCAATTTGTGTGCAGAAAGAAGGGCAGAGCATTTTTGCAGTCGTGTTCCTGGAAGAACCATTATTCGAATAAGAAGCTGAAGAGAAGAAGGTTAAATGCCTGGGTGTCAATGATAGAAGAGCTTATGGCTTTTGAGGACAGTCTGGAAATTTTTTCACTTTCAGATGTGTGTATTGTAGGTTGAGCCATGTAACATTTGTTTAAATGTTGAGAGGTGAATAATGGCATGTTTTTTCTTTTTCTTTTTTTTTTTTTCCCTTAATCTCCTCTGCCTGTGCTTACAATGAGAAAAAAAATTCAATAGAAAACACAGTGTTACTCTTTGATTTGGTTTTGCATGAAAAGTGCAAACACTAGACATAAATTTTAGCTCTACAGTCTAAACTAAAAAAAAAAAAAAAGGTAAACAATGTTAAAAGCAAAAATGCATTGGCACAAAATCGTAACTTAAGGTTGTAAATCTGATGCTTCTGATTGTCTTTCTTGCTATTAGTCAGCTGATCCATAGTATTGACACTTGAGTATTAAATTAGGTCCAATCAAAGCAGTTTCATTTAGAAGAAATGTGAATTCCCTCGAGGGCTGAGGGGTCCTACAGAGAGACCTTGACAAATTAATAAAAGGAGCATTCACCAACCATGTGAAATTTAACCAGGAGAGGTGGCAGATTCTGCATCTGGGATAGGGCAACCCTGATCTATAAACCAGGGAATAAGGAGGGAAAGCAGTGACATGGAAAGGGATCTGGGGCTCCTGGTTGACAGAAAGTTGAACATGAGTCAGCAGCGCCCTGGCAACCAGGAGGGCCAGCCCTGTACTGGTGGGCATCAGACACAGCATTAGTCACACTACACAGCATAGTTTTAGAAAATATTTTTGTGTTTTTCAAGAGGTTTTTTGTGGCTAAACCACAAAGGGTACTTTTCAAGACTTTCTGTTATAAATAGGCAATGAATTGTTCTTTTCTGCCAAAATTTCTCATTCACTCAAAAAGTCTGTGGGATGCTTTATGAGATCTGATAAAACAGAGAATCACAAGCCTACTTCAAAATGAGTGACACAGTCAATAAGAACAAAGAAGAAAACCCAAATCTGAATTAATTTAAAAGTCCTTAAAGAAAAAAATTACTTCCAATAAGCAAAAGTACCAGTATTCTAATAATTCCATTCTATTGGAATTACAATCCTCCTCTTATTGATGACACAATCATTACTTAACCGGCATATATATTGAGCTTTTACTTTGCCACACTTACTGGAAATTCAAAACATATCCTTGACAGAAAATTTTGAAGAAAGAGGTAAATACAGTTTAAGTTATGCTGTGCATTTCATAATTTAAATTTTCATATGGCTATCTTCTGAGGACAGTACTGTATTTTGCAAAGACAAGACAGCAGAAGAAACACACACCAGAAAATATGTAAATTAAAATCTTTGAAATATTTTCTTAAGGCCTTTACATTCCCAATGAAAGCAATTTTTTATGTGAAACACCTCTGAGACAACAAATAAAAGGAGACTAAAAGGGACTGCTAAAACCAGTTGCAACATAGGTGCAACATAGGTAAGTTTTTCAAAGGACAGCTCCTACTTTATCATTATTGCCATCATTATTGTCATTATTTCTTGAAACAGTGATCAGGTTGCTCAAGTAACTGCAAACATGTAAAGGAAGTGTTTATATGCAAGTCTCCTGTGTCAGTAGGATTATGTTTAACTTCATTGATATAAGAGATTGAGTTCATTTTTACAGTGATGCAAACCCTAATGCTTCCATTCCCTGAGCAGGGAATTATTTTTTGTAGTGCAGAGAATTCATCCCAGTCTTTCAAACTCTCCATTTCTGTAAAGGAGAAGAAACCAGTAAAAGGAAGACATATTCTATGAGATCACTTTTTTTGGTGTTTACTACCCCTTTACACTCAAAGTGCCCTTTTTTCTCAGTTTCTATGCATTTTGGAAAACTGAGCTAATTTTGATACCTATTTGTTGCTAAAAACTTCTTCAAGCATTGTGAAGCTTATATTGTGGCCTGTGTTTGACAAGTACCCTTAAACATATCTAAAAATCTGATGCAATTTTTAATGGGCTTTCCTTTGAAGTGTTACAAGAAATGAAAAGCCCTCTACAGATCTTAACCCTCCACATCTTTTTTCATATCGAGTCAATGTGAGCTTGTTTAGCCGTACATATCACATTCAGCTCAAAAACACTTCAATTCCATATTGTACCTGAGCATATTTGCTAACTGCCTGCATTGCTATAATATGCATATTATAGACCCAGTCACTCCACTGGCATAGGGCAGCTCTGAGAACTTTTCTAATCATTAGCATGCTTATTTGTGCTTGTGTGTGATTTTTAAAATTATTATTATGTGTTTCTTCAACTAAAAAAAACCTGAATGCTGACAGCTTTGTTCTTGGACTTCAGGTACAGTCAGCATAGCGAACTCACCCCTCTTTCTTCACTGCAGAGATGAAGTGCTCATTCAGCCTTGTATAGAAAAACATTCTGCAACTGCAAATAAACTTAATACAACTTATGCCTACTTTAAGCACACAACCGTAACAAAAGAGATGGAAACATGCTTAACTTTCAAATGCCCTATCCTGTAATAGTATTAAAATTCCATGGACCAAAGTTAGCTTTATTAAAAACTAAACTGCTAGCTAATGTATTTTTTTATTACTTGCAGGAAGCTAAATATCTGGGCTGCAATCCATGGCTTCAAAACTGTAGCCATAGCTAATGATTTTCTGCTAAATGACAGAGCTTGGGCTGACAGTGTTATTTATTCAGCTTCTCTTTCAAAATTACCCCTTGGTCTTTTCTATTCTTGTTTGTTTGCTTGCTTGCTTGGTTTTGTTTTTTCTGTTTGTTTTGGTTTTGTACCCTAGTACAAAAGTTGTGATTTCTAACACAATATATATACAGCTTGGTGAGCATGCAGGTGATTACCCATCATCTTTGTGTTACTGATTTGTCAACACCGGTATCTTGACATTCTATGTAACTTCTATGAGAGCTTCTCTAAAAATAATTTTTAACTCCTATAAAAATAAGTATTTATACAGAATTCCTGAGAGATTACTTCTAGGTCTTTTCAGGGTCAGTGTTCCTCCATCACTTGCTCAAAAAACAAGAGAAAACCAGAGTAGTGCACATCTCCTCTTCCATCAATGGTTCCTGCCAAGAAATTATTGTCACAGCATATAAAATTGAGGTTAACAAACTGATGAGGTTCACAAAATGATGTGGGCTTTATATCACTTTAGCTGATTATGAGCTTTTGCATGCAAATAACAACAAAAGTTAAAAAAAATAGAAAAAGACTAATTGTTTGCTTCTTTCTTGTATTTCGCATTGATCCAAATAGCATCTTCCACTAACACCAGAGGGGAAAGGGTAAATTCTGGTAAGAAAAAGGATAAATTCTGGTGAAAGTGAATTCAGACATTCAGTAAACTGCCACTAAAACATTTCTCTTGAAACTGCTAAGAACAAAGAAATTTTATTCCTTTTGGTGAGCACTTTAAACACTGAGGAGGCAGGCATAGGTCCCCTCTATGTCAGTTTGTCTAGTCAGAATGTAGACTATCTTGCCTGAACTGTTTTCCAAAGTTAGATATATTTTGTACTGAACCAACCCATAAAAAATTTATTCTCATTTCCTCATGTTCAATCACTTGCATAGATGATGATCTATTTTTGTGTAATTTGTATTTACTACTGTTTTAGAAGGAAAATCCTCTTGTAAGGCAAAATCTGAGTGCTTGTATCCAAAGTTTGAGAGATTCACATTTTTCACTCAATAAAATGCTGTCTTTTTTTTCACTAAACTCAAAGGAGACAGGATTCAATAAAACAATTTATGATTAATAATTTTTCAAAATGTAAGTGGGCAAAATTAGTAAAAATTTTGGTTCAAAGTCCTTTTTTAGCCCAAAGATTATCAATATATTTCCTCTTAACTAGCCTGTTCTTTTGTCTCACAGTTCAAAAGTGAAACCAACTAATAAAATTTATATAAAATAAATAAATCAAGGAAAAAACAGCTACATTATGTCCCTTTGAACTGATGGAATCACAGAAAAAGGCTATGTTTTGGTACAGTTCTATATTTATTCCAATTAGATGATACAAACCACACAGGAAGAAAACACAATCTGTGTAAAGCTGTTCTTAAGAACATTCATAAGGTTATTCTTAATTAATATAAGGGTAGGTGTGTATAAATTAAATGTAAAGTTCTATTTTAGTGGAACTCAGAGATGTATACATCTTGTCAATGCAGATCCATATGAAAGAGGCATAAAAATAAAGTTTCCCTTTCTGAAATAATGTCAAAATAAGACATCATATAGGACACAATTATCTGTTATCCCATATTGCCAGAGTAGTAAGAGTGGCAGGAGAGGTTATCTGAATATAATAATTCCTATTTCAACCCAAGGCAAGAGTTATTAATCTGATCAAACCTGTCATTTATTTCATCAGACATTTGATACAGGTCTTCATTTTCTTACACTTATCCATCGATGGTTTACTTCACTCATTTGTGTGTAGGGCTATTACAATGTGCCAGATAATAAATGAGCATTCTGCAGTTGTATGCAGTATTTGCATATAAATTTGATGATACCATTATAAATTATATATTTTGCAAAGGTTTTTTATTTTTGCTTGTTTGGTTTGGGGTATTTCTTGTGTTTTGTCTTGCATGTGTGTTTCTTTTTTTTTTTTGTTTTGTTTGTTTGTTTGTTTGTTTAATTCTGTTCTGTGGACATATACTTTCTATGGTAATGACAAGAAAATTAGGTTAAATTAGCTGGTTTCTTTTAGTGCTTCAGTCATATTGCTCACTGAAGCAGCACTGTGATATAATGGTTCTGCATTTATAGCTGGGAGCATGCAAACTCCTTTCCCAAGGTTATGTCTTATCTTTGCTTAGATGTTTCAGTTCTATAAAAAAAAAAATCTATCAGGTAAAATGAAATTATTTTGTTGTAATGTAGAAGACTTCAAAGCTCTATTTCACAGTATCACCTCTTCTTATATCTCATTACCACTCTTCTTTGGTATTATGATTATGCCAAAAGAAGTATATACTATGGGCATTTTCTAGGCAGGATAACAGTCAGAATGGTGAAAACTCCCAGCATTAAACCAAAATAAACCCAGTCTTAGTGTGAGACATGAGCTTCAGAGACTGCTGGAGCAGGACTGAAGACCTGTTTGACAAAACAGGTTGAAGCCAGTTTTCCCAGGTATCTTCTGTAAAAGCAGAGAAAGAATTTATAGGCAAGCAAGCATAAGAATTCAGCCAGAGATTTCAGCTGAAAAGGCAAAGATTAAAAAAAAGGGACAAGGATTGGAAAAAAAAAAAAGAAATGCTGTCATTTTTCTTGTGGGAACTTTATGCAGGCAAGAGGCAAACAGGGATAAATTCTGGGCAACAGAAAAAATAAGGGATTCTTCATACAGGTTTTGGATAGTTGTAAAGTTAGATACTGAGGGTGAACATAGAGATTATGCCTATTTACCAGTATTCTCAACTCCCCCATGATGATGATCTTTAAATCCCTAATTTATACACTTTTTGTGTGTATATGCAACTGTATATAAATATTTATACATATTTTCCATTGCAACAATGTTGAAAAAAAGTGAAGTTCAAACTTCAGAAACTTAGAGTATTTATTTTAGGAGAGACCTTCCCTTCCCCTAACAAAGGATTTGGATTTTATTTTTATCATTCCGTTTCAGTTAAGCAGATTGCATCATAAAATGGTTTGGGCTGCATTTTCACTATTTAATTTTACAAACCCTGTAGTTGTCTCTGCATATAGAGGGAAAACCCTAGTTTGTGAGAAAAGACATTGAAAAAGGCATCAAAGCATTTTGCAGTGTGTGTTAATTCTTTATTAGTTCATTACAGAAGCTCTGTCTTTTAAGAGCCAATAATGTGGGAGACCAATATGCAGTGTTACCATACTTAATGTTTTAAACTTATATTAGTCTATTTTCCCTCATTTTCCTGACTGTCTTTTTAATATGGTTATAACACCTGTCCTCTGTGTAGGAGAAATTGCTTTCTTTTGGATCTATTTATCAGTTTTCACTAGTAAAAGGACTTTAGAGTGGTACAAAATTGCTTGTTTACACTTATCCAGCTGTAGGTACCTATTTTCCCTTTATGAGATTATTTGTGAAATAGCCTCCTGTCAGTAAAAAGAGAGAAAATGGCAAACAACAGAAGAAGAACACATCAGAAGATTCCCTGAAGTGGAGAAATACAGTATAAGGAATGAAGTCTTAAGCCTCTTTTGGTAGCACTCAGATTACAGCTATTAAAGGAGATAGAAACACACTTTAGAAGACAACAAAACAGCACCTTGCAGTTTCAAGATAAAAACTTCCCCTGTGAAGACCTTTCAAGGCTATATTGACAGTAGCCTAAGAAAATTCCCCAAATCAATTGGGGATGAAGAGAAATAGCACGATGAATTGTGGGATGAGGGGAAATAACATGTTGTATTCTTGGAAGACATTCTTGACTGTTATGTTTCAAATAAAAAGAGGCCTTTGGAAAGATGCAGAGAATCTACCTCTATAGATGTTTTTCTTGTTGCTAGAAAAAGTTGAATGTCAGAACAAGCCTAAAACAATATATGTATATAAAAATATGAGGGAAAGAGAGAACAAATGAGGAAAAAGCCATACAGAACAGTCTTTGTTCATGAGCAAAGCAAATTAATGAAATTTGAATGAACTGGAAATGATTTCACAATATAAAGTGAGAGACTGAAATACTTCAGTATTTTCCTTGGAAAGAGTACGTGTTATTTGAGAAATAATTCAATAAAGACTGAACCAATTTACATCCATTATAATAATGATGGTTGGCACTAAACTATTTTTTTAATGATAGTGATTCTTTTTGAAAAGTATATTACATTTCGGGTCTAAAGAAACAAAATTTGATGGTAAAAGACCTAGTTTGTAAGGTTGAAGGAAATAGAATTATAAAATTCATCCCAAGATTTGCATCAAAAATCAAATTCTCAAAAATCTCAAGAGATTTTTTTAAATTTTTTTTTTTTTAATGCTTCAATCTGACTAAGAGCTTGGGGATTTTTTATATTTGATCAATATTTCTAGGTAACAGAAGTATAAATTAACAAAGTTGCAAACAAGACAGTATATCAATAAATTTAAAAACATAAATCACCCTCTGAATAATATTTCCAATTCTTTCAATCATATAATAAGCCATTAATCTATCCCCAGGCCCCTGAGAAATTATGCATATTTGAATTTATAGAATATTATCTTTGTGTTGACTTTTTCAAATGTTTACATGCAGATCTAACAATCAAAAAGGAGTTTCAAATTCTTCTTTCAACTGAATATGATTAATTCATAGCAAGTCACAATTTTTTCTAGTTCTCTTTTTGTTGTGGATACAGCAGAAAGAAAGCTTCTTGTTTTCCTGATTATTTTCAATTCTACTTGGGCTTTGCTTTTCCTATTTCCAACTCTCAGAATCAGGCAATGTTTCAGTATTCCTTCTGGATATCCTGTCTTCATTTATACTTCCTATACTTTTTTTTTTTTTATTACTTTTTTTATTTGAGTTGAGTCAGGTGTCCACTATTCAACCAACCTGGAGTCATGTTGCACCAGTTTGACCTTCTGAGTATTGATCTGGATCATTCTTGTGCCTGAAGTTTGTCAAGAATCTCTCCTTGACATATTTACTCTTCAGGTCAGTTTCACTTAGGACACATAACCGAATCCAATAATTCATTCATTCATTCATTCATTCATTCATTCATTCATTCATTCATTCATTCATTCACAAAATGAAACCTGTTTTCTTCCAGTCCAAGTTTCTAATTTTTTTATTTAACTGACTTCTCTGAATAGCTAAACCAACATCATTTTTTGATCGCTGCAGTCAAGTCTGTCATCAACCTTAATATCTCAAATTTTTTTCTTCTTATTCATTTAATCAACTTGTTACTCAGAAGTGTCAAATTATTGTCTTTAACATCCTCTAGAAATCTTCAGATTTCTCTTATTTCTTTCCAGAAAATGCTGTGGTGAAAAAGTTCTTCATGAGAATCAGGGCTTGTGACCATCCTTGCTCGACCACCACCTACTCCTTTCCTCCCCACTGCTTTGTTATTTCCACAGGCTGCCCTCAGTCCCTTTAGTGAGGCAGCTCTTGGCACAGTGTCTGTTTGCTTGTTTTGGGGAGGGTATGGTTAGTACATGGCAATTTTTCTTGTCTGCTCCTTGTATTCTCATCATCTGTTCCAGCACAGGCTTTTTTCATGCTGAAGTGCATTGGGGAATATCCACCTGCTCAGGCATGGATTCCTCCATAAGCTCTGTTGTGCTTATCTGCTCCAGGGTGGAGCACCATCTTCTCTTCTTCTGACCATGGTGCTTTCTCCACTGTTTCCCCCCACCACCGCACTTATTTTTTTCTGTTTTTTTTGTTTGTTTTGTTTGTTTGCTTGTATTTTTGTGTCCCTTCTTCTATTGTCTATCTGACTGTTTTTTTCCTCTTTATTAAACACATAACCTGAGACACCACCACTTTGGCAGCTGGTCTGAGCCTTGTCCTCTGCTGTGTTGGTTGGAGCCAGCTGAGCCCATCCATACCTGGCACAGGGCAGCCCTGGCCACTGCTTACAGAGGCCCCTGCAGCTCCTGCTGCCAGTGCCTGGGCACCTGCACCCAGTGCATCACAAAGACTGACTGAAAAAAAGGTCAAAATTATGGCTGCCAGTGTCTCTTGGAGCTCAGGTAAAAATTTTGGGCTCAACACTGATAAGTGAACTGATATGGAAAAAAGAAAATATAGGGCTGGTCCTTCAGTCTTGTTTGTAAGGATGGCTTTTGAGAAATTTGTCAGACAAACTTAAAAATTAAAAATAAAAAAGAATTTAAAAGGATTAAAAAGAAACCAACCAAACATGTAAAACTAAATAAAATTAAATACTTGTGGTTTTTCTAACCACATAAGTTTCAGGGATTTCTAAACCAAACTGAAAATAACTATGTAAATACACATAAAATTATTATTATTAGTGAGCAAATATCACAGCCTAGAAGAAAGTTAGTTAAATTTTGCACTGGACTGTACATTTGTTGTTTTGAAATTCATCTTATGGACATATATGCCCTCTCCTCAGCATTGTGGGCTTTTTTATGTTTGCTTGAGAAGAAAGAAGCCTTGAGGAAAAATGTACAAACAGATTGCCTGATCAGCTGTGGAAACATACAGGGGAGGAAAACAATGTGCTGGTCCAGAGGCGCAGAATTTGATTAAACCACTGTTCTTCAAGCTCCAGATGCATTCCTTTGACTTTGAGTGCATCTCTCAGGCTTTTATGACATAGTTGTTTAATATTTTATGTGGGACATCGTGAAGGCAGAATTCTTCTATTAACCCATTGAAAACCAATGGGTTATAATCATAAAATTGAAGTAAAACAGGAAAAAAAATTACAAAGACACTTTTGGTTCTTCTAGCCATATTTTGTCTTTATATGATAAAAAACATACTGACATCCTCCTGAAAACCTAGCAGCCATAAATTTCCCAAGTAAATGCAGAGGGACAAAAATTATAGAACTTAAAAATATCTGTTCTTTTTAAAAATATTTTTTAGGGACAAAAAAACCAAAAAAACCAAGACAACCTTGTAGGATATACATTTATTTCACTTGAAGGGATTTGCCTTGGTTTGAACTCTAGGGCAGAAGGCAGCTTCAGGGTGAAAACGAAACCAGCATTCCATATGATGTGCACAAATTAATTAAAAAACATATTATGAGAATTCAGGATTTACAAACCCAGGTGTTTTTTTTTGGTTTGGGGGTTTTTATTCATCCAAAATCATAACTCCTTCAGTTTATTCTTCAGATATTCTTTAGATACTAAAAAGTATTAAAAAGAGAGAGAAAGAAATATTTTCTATATTTCTCTTTCTCTCTCTCTTTTTTTTTTTAAACCAGCTATGTTCTGCATGATTTTGGTAAAGCAAAAAACTTGGTAATTGAATATATGAAGGAAAGGAAAGGGAATAAAATAAATTCTAGTAAAATAAAAATTTTCAGACCTGAGGATATAAATTCTCAGAATAAGAAATTACAGAATAAGTAATTACAAAAGCTGGGATTTGAAATTATTCTCACAAATCACATTTTCCTCATTACTTTTAAGTAGTAAAAAGTTCCAAGAGAAGCACAGTGAAGGGGCTGACTCCACCTATTTAAGAAACTAATTTTTCTTTTTTCTTCCAAGCCTTCTATGACTGTCTCCAAAATATATTTTGCTAAAGGCTCTTTATAGACAGCAAACAGTTTAACACTAACGGAGTAATGTCTCCTATGTAAAGAAAATTCAGAGATGCTTATATTATCATCTTCATAATTTTATCCATTTTTCTTTATACTGGTTGTAATTAATTTTTGTTGTTGTTTACAGCCTAAACCCTAATGGTGGTGCATTTTAAACCATTTTGCCCAGGAAAACACTGGGCAAAAAATTGTATTGTCTTTATTACACCTGCATGACATATGACACAAAGTGTTCTAGATGATAGAATGCTGCCCTTACAGCACCTTCAAGTGTGTCTTTAACACTTCTTATGTGCATACCCACCACATTTACTCTATTATTCCACTACACAGATGTGCCCAGTAGCTAAATACGAAGTTTGCAACCCTGAACTTCTTTTTTCTCGCTGGTCCAATTTTGATGTCTTTGACTATAGGCTTTCAGGTTGTTCACCTTCTTCTCCTTGTTTTGAGGACTGCTCTGGCCTAACCATTTCATGAACAACATCACACATAAACATTCTCCTTGTCAGAGAACACAAGATACTCACAAGCACAGTGGTTTCAAAATGAGAGGACTATATGACTCTAATCTGCCTTTTCAGAAATAGGATCAGATCTGACATAAACTAGCCTAAGCAGCATTATAAACAAGTAGTCTCCCTGTGCAACAAAGTTTATGAAAAAAGCGCAAGGTTGATATCTACATAGGTAGGATTAAATTAAGAATAATTAGATGCTTCAGAGGAAAAGATAAAAAGGAAGTAGAGAGCAACACACAGGCAGGAACAAAAGAAAATTCTCTCAGGAAGATGTGTAAGCAAACTTTAATTATCTGGTGTTTCCTGTGGGCTAAGACCAAGTACCTGTGCTGTTACATGAGCTTAGTTTTACATCCGTGGATTTCCAGGTTCATAGGAAAATGCCAGATCTGCACTGCAGGGATAGTCATGCTTCTGTAACACAAGTTATGTTAAATAATGTCTTAGAAAAAGGGCATTATTCATCATGATCCCAACAGAAAGCCATTTAGACTTTTTAAGTTAGCATTTATAATGCCATTTGTTAGAGCTAACACTGCAGTAATGCAGAAAGTCTTGTGTCCCTTTAGATGATGAAAGCTCCAGGCAGTGCAGCATCAAACAGGACTCCTTGTGCAGTACATCATGCCGACCCCATCCATAACAGAGCTACTCCCCTTTCAGTCATTCAAGTTACTATAGGATTTTCTTGCAAGGAAAAAACTCTTTTGTCCTCTCTACAGCTGAAAGAGAAATTATGTTCTCATGAGAACTTCTTTCTGCACACTTAGATAAAGATAAGGCCATGCAGGTGGCATAATCACCAATAACGGGGTGATTATGCAGGTTGGTTGCTCTGTTAGCTGGCTGAGGTTAATGTGTGGAAACGGGATTTATGCTGCACAACTGGAGAACTGGAGCACAGGATCTAAATTCATCACAGCATAGGCTTGGGCCTGCTCAGGTTTACTCTACTGTGAATCATGCCTCCCAAAATACAATATTCTTCCACTCAGAAACACTACCAGGATCAAGGAAAAGCAGAGTTCTGTTAACACCTTGACGGTAGGTCTCCACTTGTTGATATTCTTGATAAAGGCAAACTATGAGTGTAAAAGAGAGAGGTGAATTTCTGTTGGTCCATCCTTGTCTTCCAACAGCAGTTTGATCTCTAGGCCAGAAGAGTTTTTAATTGGTCTGGAAAATTTATCAGCTGCGTCTGCTGCTAGACATTATTCCATTTGAAATCTGTAAGTCATAATCAGATTGCTAAAATGTTATTTTGTCCAGAGAGGGAAAAAATATCTGATTTGTCAACCCAACACAGTTAAACAGTGTGTCAAAATAAACCCCAAGACGATTTGCTCCTACAAAGTGTATTTCTTTGGCACAGCAACCTTGAAATGACAGTTTTCAGTACTCAGTGAAGTAAGGAGAGGCATTAACAAAACCTCTACCCTGGGCTTTCCGAGGACAGACTTCAGCCAATTCAGGACATTGACTCAGAAAGTCCCTTGGGAAGAGGCCCAGGAAGGCTGGATATACTTTAAGAAAGAAATCCTGAAGGCACAGGAGCAGGCCATCCTTATGTGCTGAAAAATGGGTCTGGCTAAGCAGGGAGTTTTCACAGGAACTCAGGGGAAAAGAGAGGTTATGTCACTTCTGAAAAAAGGACCTGTCAATCAGATAGTATTTAGGGATGTCATTAGGACATGCAAAAAGAAAATTAGAGAGGTGAAAGCTCAATTATAACTTAATCTGCCCACTTCTGTAAAGGATAATTATAGACACGTGAGAAGGAAAATGCTGAGGTACTTTACACCTTCTTTGCCTCAGTCTTCAGGAGGTTATTCTCAGGACAGCTAGTTTCTTGAGCTGGTAGACAGGAGTGGGGAGGAGAATGGATCCCCTGCAATCCAGGAGGAAGCAGCTGAGCCACTTTAATTCTCACAAGTGTGTAAGACCAGATGTGATTTATCCTAGAGTGATGGGGAAGTTGGTTGACAAGCTTGTTAAGCCATTCTCCATCATTTATCATCAATCCTGGCTAATTGGGGAGGTCTTGTTGGGACAGAGAGGCTGGAAAATGGCCCAGCAGAAATGGACCTGGGTGTGCTGCTGGACAGCCAGCTGGACATGAGACAGGAATGTGTCCAGGTGGCCAAGAAGTTCAATAGTATCCTGGCCAGTATCAAGAATAGTGTGACCACAAGACCTGAAAAGACATTCTTGCCCTGTGCTCAGCACTAGTTAGCCACACCTCAAGTGTTGTCTTCAGTTTTGGGCCTCTCAGTTCAAGAAGGACATTGAGGTGCTGGAGTTAGTCCAGAGAAGGGCAACAAAGATAGTGTAGGGTCTGGAGAACAAGTCCCATGAGGAGAAGCTGAGGGAGCTGAGGTTGTTTAGCCTGGAGAAAAATAAGCTCAGGGAAGCCCTTATCTGTCTCTGCAGTTACCTGAAAGGAGAGTGTAGCCAGCTGGGGGTCGGCCTCTTCTTCCAGGTAACATGTGATAGAACTAGAGGACGCAGTCTTAAACTGTGTCAGAGGAGGCTTAAGTTAGACATTAGGAAGATATTCTTCATAGAAAGGGTGATTGGAATAAGCTACCCAGAGAGGTGGAGGCCCTGCCCCTGGTGGCATTTAAGGAAAGGCTGGATGCGGCACTCAGTGCCATGGTATAGTTGGAATGGGTGTGTTCAGCCATAGGTTGGATCTGATGGTCTCAGACATCTTTTTCAGATAATTGATTCTGTGCTTTCTTTTTACTAAGAAGATAACCTCTTCTGTTGACCATTTCTTCATAGTCATGCAATTGTAATTTTAGCTGGTTTAGGGAAAAGTAGAACATATAATTAGCAAATCAATCTTTGAATTACAGTCAATTGAAAATAGGGTTGATTGAAAATGCATTGCTTGTATGCAGAAAAATATGGATTAAAATGGACGATTCCTACTTAAGAAATAGTGGTGCACATAAATACTGTATTTAAAGGTACAATATTTCTATTAGTTCTTATTATCACACCTATTTTATCTAGTCAGGAGTTTATAGGTGTAACTTTAGATATATTAATCATAACTCACGTGTTTTCTTGAGGAGTTAACCTATGGCTACCATCAAAATTTTATGTTCCCTTTTCTTATATAGGATAGCTGACATGTTCTTCTTGGACAGAACTTTCACTGGATTGTATTAATATACATTTCATTGAATAACCTCTTTCTAATCATTCAATTCTTTGTCAGTAAGATGCCCTCCTTGTTATTTGTTATTTTACTGGTGTACCTTTTTTCTTCTAAGAAAATACTGAGAGAGCAGTGACTCTTCAGCCTGTAGAAACAAATATCATCAATGTTGCTAAATACCTGAGGGGAGTGTGAAAAGAAAATAAAGACATTATTTTTTCCGTTTTTTCCCAGCGGATGAGCACAACCCAAAATGCAAAAAGATCCTTTTGAACAACAAGATGTTGTGTACTCTCAGGGTGACTAAGCAGGCTTCCTGCAGGACCTGTGAACATATGGAGAGAGAAGCCCATGCAGGAGCAGATATCCTGACAGGACTTGCTAGCCCATGGGAGATCCACACTAGCACAATCTGTTTCTAAAGGACTGTATCCCTTGGAAAAAGATCAGAGAACTGTAAAACATCTCGAAGAGACTCACAAGGATCACTGAGGCCAACCCTGCACAGAACAACCACAAGAATAACTCATTGTGCCCAAGAGCATTGCCCAATCACTTCTTGAACTGCGGCAGGCTTGGTGATGTGATCACTTCCCTGGGTTCCAGTGCTCAGCCACCCTCTGGGGGAGGAACCTACTTCTTATATTGAACCTAAATGTTCCCTGACACAGTTTCATGCCATTCCCACAGGTCCTATCACTGGTCACCAGAGAGACTGGATCAGAGTCTGCCCATTGTTATTCCCCTTGAGAGGAAGCCTAGACCATGATGAGTCCTGCTACTGTGAGAAAGACTTTGAGGTACTGGTGTGAGTCCAGAGAAGGGCAGCAAAGCTGGTGAAGGGGCTTGAGCACACATCTTATGTGTAGCTGCAGAGTGAGCTGGGGAGGTTGTTTTGCTTGGAGAAAGAGGCTCAGGGGAGACCTTAGAGCTCTCTACCTTCTCATATGTTTTTGTGTTCATTTATTGTCTTTTAACATTTGCTAAAATTTCAGCTTTACTCTTGACATAGTGGAGCATGGAAGTATTAAGAGAATCTGATCTAAGATCTTAACTAAATGACTTTTTATGTTGACGGAAGATGTCATATCTGCTGAACAGTAATAAACAAACAATAATAAAGTCTTGATTGGAAACCATGAGTCTAAAGATAACTGCCATAGGAGTTATGAAAAAATCAAGGGTTTAGGCTCTTTCTCAATTCTTGCTTAAAATTTTCTGTTCAAGGTATTTTTTAAGTCAATATACTTTTAATATATTCTTGATTTTGGTGGAAAAAAAACCCCAAACCTAAAAAAACCAAACAAAAACTCTCCAAACCACACATTTTCCTCAATAATACTAACAATAAAAAAAGAATTACCACGATTTTTTCAGAAAAAACAAAACTGGTTTCAAATTTTACATTACTAAACTTTATGTAAAAATAGATATTGCATTTTAATAGCCATATTTTTGAAATCTCATCAAGTACTTGCAATTTAAAAGGTAGACTGCAGTAGCATTCCCTAGTGCTGCTAACTGATGAAGGCTGCTATATTGCAGGAAAGTATTTTCCAAAAGGAAAATTTCCTAGTGTCTTGTTTTTAAAGAAAATAAAAGGGCTATTTTATAGTATTAGAGGAAAAAAAAAAAATCCAACTGTACCTCGGGCAACAATGAGTATAGCAAACCATAAAGTATTCACAGAGCTTTTCTGTACTAACAAGGAAAAAATTGTTATATCTTCAGGGTGTTATTATGACACACTGAAATTCTTTCAACAGAATATGAAGTCCATTATAGAAGGAATTAAATTTAAGTTTCACATATATGAATGATAAATGCAGAGAACTTTGCCTCTAATAATAATTTTAAACTTCCTAGAGCAAATAAGCTACCATACCTAAGTTTATCTTTCTTTTAAGAAACTAGAAGTTGCAATGCACAATGAAATATTTTATACACTCAGAATGTATTCCAGATTTGCTGTTGAGTGTTTTTTTGTTTATTTATTTGTTTGTTTTACAAAGATGGAAATCAAACCAAAGCAAACAAGAAAGTAATCCAGTAACTTCATTGTTTATTTACCAATTCATTCTGTATATTTACTTCAGTGAAAGAGGGAGTGTAGTAAAATTTTCCAAATTTGTGTAAAGTCATATTTCATGTATTTTACACTGCATTTGTTGCTACACTTGCAAGTCACCCAAAGATGTCTGGGACCTTTCATCTCAGTGTTTTAATAAGACAACTTCTTAGGAACTGAAAGAACTGCCTTCTCTCTAGCTGTTTATTATGGTCCTGCAGTAAGTAAAAAATCCCTTCCAGTTTAAACACAGAAACTTTATATAGCAGTAAAAGTGACTTTTCCTAGGTTTTTTTTTAATCACAATTTTATGTATGTTTCATTTTTTTAAAATTAATGATAGTTTTTGAGGGGATGCTGTAGGCGTATCCTTCAACCTTCATATTTTCTGAAAGACATTGAGAGGAAAATAATACTGTATTAGTGGAGGACATTTCAGTTTTATAAAATTCCTCTTGGAATTTCCGTGATGATGGAAATTACATTTTTCAGTCCCTAGAAACTGCAATTACCTAAACATTTTACTTCATTTTTTTAACTCTAATGAGTATAGGTCACTACTGAACACATTTTACAGATGAATGAATTAGCTACAAATAGATTAACAGTTTGTTGAATACTATGCAAACAATAAAAAACAACCTGAGATTAGATTTCTTCTATAACCCAGTTCACCATATAAAATTAATGGAGAACAAATTATGAATTATGGACAAAGAAGAAACCACCAAAATGGGCACATTGCTATCCTAGTTGGTGAAGACTCCATGAATGTGAGAGTTTATATTCAATTATAATGAAATCATGTATATCTTGCTTTATGATGTGCACTGCCTTGGGACATGACAAATGCCCATGACAGTGCCCCATATGATGTAAAAGAATATTATTCACATTTTGAATGGCCCCACAACAGCCTCATTCAATAAGATATTACTTTTGGATACTGGAATTCTACTTTAGACACAAAGGTTACAGTATATCAGATATTACTTTTTCAAAGAAAGAAATCTTTTTTTTTAAGATTCAATTTTTATATTTTCTTCGTCTTTGTCCCTTTAATGATATAATTTTAATTCTAAAAAAAATACTTGAGGATATTAAGAAGCATCAATATATATCTTACATAATTAAGAGTAGCATTATTTTATTATGCATTGTTGCCTAGAAAATTCAGTAACATGACAGTAAATGAAAAGGAAAAAAACCTTATGAAAAATACTTCAGTATTCTCCAAGAAAAGTATTCACATTTCATGACAGTAATTTTGTCTCTTATGAGCAATTAATGGATGTTATAAGCTCAAAATTGAAAAGCACGCATAATTTTTTTTAGAAAAAGCACTTAAATTTGAAAAGAAAGTCTAAAATAGTCTTTAGGTCAGAAGACACATTGTATTTTATGTTTCAAGTAGACCCTATAATCTTGCTAAGTTTGTAAATGCAGTTTCAAGAAACACAACTGAGATTGTCACATTTCTATAGACTGAAAAGCACCATAAATATCTATTAGATAACATAACCTATCATTCTTTGAAGAATTACTGTTTCTCACATAAAATTCTTACGTAATGGATAATATGTATTGATTACATCCTACTGATTATGTCATCAGTATGTTTCCCTCTTTGTAGCTGTCCAATTAATGTTCTGGTATGCTAAGGGCTGGATCCTAAGCTTTATGACAATTGAATTTGCAATTTTCTGTAATTCAGTACTCATCTTTTATATTTGTCCACCATCTTGAACTCCAGACTGCATCATTAAATACTTGTGGTACTTATTATCACTTAGAAAAGCATAAATAATAAGTTGCAAAGAAGCAGCGGGTCAAGCTCATTCTGTTCTCTTTCAAGTTTCTTTCTGTTGTATCAATGTCAAGCTGTTCTGCCAAACTGTACTTAAAGACCTACTTTATTAATGATCATAAATCTTTGACCTTAAGGACATATATTTAACTTTAGTGGACCTTATTTGAGGTCTTGAATATTTTATCTATAAGTTTTGAAATTTACTCAAATGCAGACAGCAGATAATGTCGTTTGAAATTCATTATTCTTGTCTAGTTTATCTTCTTTTTCAAGAAATCAGTTCTCAATTTTATTCCCTTTTCCAAATATTTTGGAAAAAATTGTGTCTTATTTTGGTCCCTAAGTTTCTTTCTTCGCACAAACTGGATTGTATGAACTGTTAAAATGTGCTCAGCAATACTGTTTGAAGAAATACAGAAGACGATTAAATTCAGTCTTTTGTATCATTTGTCTTCTGAAAAAAACTTAGTTCCTTTTTTGGACGTCTACTTCATGCTGTGCAGATCCCATCCTGTATCATCCTTCTTGCCCTTTGCAAAACTGTCTGATTTTTGGTTTTTTTTTTGTTTTGTTTGGTTGGGGTTTGGGTTTTTTTGGTGGTTTTGTTTTTGTTTTTGTTTTCTTTTTTGTGTTTTTTTTATTGCTGTTTTTGTTGTTGTTGTTGTATACCTGGAGCCAATGACTGTCTCAGGCCCTAGCACTGGGCTAAAATGGCTTTCAAGCCTTGCTTAGGATTGCTAACTCCTCAAACATGTCTTCCACAAGACATCAAAGACAGAAAAGATACTCCAAAGTGGCATAGGAGTTTCGTTCTTTTCCATTAGGATTGACCATAGCAGTGCTCTCTCCTCATGTTGCGGAATGTGGATTTACAGAGCTCTTGCCAACTCCTGACACATTATTGCTTCCCTACCTTTGTTTCTATCATCTTCTCTTTTATATCTGAAAGAACACATCTGCTGTCAGCATATTTCTTTCCCCGGTTTGTTTTGTGTGATCTACTTTTTTTTTCCTGTGACTTTCTAGATTAGAATTTATGGGATTTCCTGTACTGCTAAAAAAAACCTTTTGTCATGGAAAGAGCTCAGATATTAGAAGTCTGATTTTGCCTTTCATTATTAGCTTTCCTGACTCATTATGGTGCAAATAGATGTTTCTATGATCTTGTGTGCATAGTCCAGGGAATATCTTATTTCATGAACTACTACCAAAATGTGAAGTGAATGAAACTGAGCTATATTTTAACTGACTATTGCCAGAAAACCATTGAAATCCTGAAACAACCAGTATGCTGTCACACTTCAGAACCTGCTTTATATACCATCAGCATTATGATAAAAGAATGAAACTTGGCTACATTATAAAATATTCTTTACCTGTTTTCATTTCTTTCTACACTACCTAATGAAATATTTATTGAAAAACAGTATTTTTGTCTTAGCAACCATTGAGAAATATGTAATCTTAAAGGGGAAACAAAGACAAACACTCATGTGTTAGCATGTGGCTAGCAGTGTGGGCACAAGAAAACCCATAATCTCATGCTTTTGAGATTGGTGATGTCCTCACTATAAGAATCATATTTGTATTTGAATGTAAATATGTATCTCCTTTGCACAGAAGATGAACAGTATCACTACTCATTTTTCCCTGATCTTTGGTATCTCTGCACAATAAAAATTTTCATCCAACTTGCTCACTTGTGCCACCACAAAAGTTACATTTTTCTATATTTTTTCCATTTCTTCAGTTTCTTTTCATGTTTATTTGAATGGGAACAAATTGGAAACATTAATTTGGTTCCGTCAGATTTGCTGTAGCTTCTGTTCTGCTAGGATTATTTGCTTGCTCTTCATTTTGGAAAGTTCTTCTGTTGCACAGTGGCTGTTAAGACCAGTTCACATACACAGGGATTTACAGAGTGCGCAGCTGATGGCACACATCCACTCTAATGGTAAGAGTTACTTCTGTGGAAAAATCAAAGAGGAGAGAGAGAGGAAAGAGAAAAAGAGGGCATTCCCTCTTGACTGAGCCAATATCACTTCCCAGGCAAGTTATCTCCTACTGGATATACTCTCCTATGGAGAAGCTGTTCCTGTGTAACATATTTCATGTAGTAGCTATCATGCTGATTTTATCAGAACATGCTCATAGTTCTATAGTTGCTTATAGTTGCTATAGTTATTCCTGCTTAAAATTTTGGTATTGGATCCTCTAATATTGACAAATGTCTACAACCAAGGGGCAGAAAAAGAATAGAGAGAAGGGTTGATCTTCACGCTGTTGGCAGTCACTTTCCATCAGAAACTTTCACAAGAAACAAAGCTGTAGCTTGTGGGCTCAAGTCAGTGAAGAAAAGCTGCATGAAGGCACCAGTGTGTAAACATAATGAAAAAAAATACTGCCACATACTGGAAAACAGCCATAGCAGCTTTCTGAACAGTGAGGAGTAAACAGACCCCAGGCATGCAAAAAGCCCTTGACATTACTAAATTCAGGTATGTGTATCATTTCTCTTTTACTAGCCTTTAAGATAATCGGGGTGTTTTAAACTTATCTTTTAGTTGATACATTATCTTAGCAGAGGCCTACATATTATTGACATAATGAAATTTCTAGATGTTTAAGCAAATTCCATATATAACTATAATCTATTTTAGCATGTTTTATTTGCAGAATGATAAGAGAGTATTACAGTAAGCAAATAAGCAAGTAGACAAAGTATTATACAAGGATTAGAGAAATTAGTAATTCTGAGAGAATCTGGGAGAAAGAGTAATCTGGGAAATTTTAAAGTTTTCCATTGTAAATTGCAATGTATTACAATAAAGTTGCACTCAAGAATGAAGTTGGCTAAGAGATTGTGATAAATAATAGAGTAATACGAGTTCTGCTAAAAATAAATGAATGGAGAGACAATGTGATTTTCAAATACACAAAAAGAGAAACCTACAAAGAAACAAACATATCAGACATATCTGGTGGGTTCTTATCTTATACATGCATCCTATCTCTGATTCCACTTCTATATTTCACAAGGAAATAATGATGGGAAAACTTAAGAATTTAAAAGTTCAGAAATATTACAGATTTATGACAAAGACTTTAGGAGTTCAATCATTTTAGTCAAAAGACAATAGATATATGGAATGACTTAATTTCAGAAAATAAATTTGCCTGAAGAGTATTTTTGCAAAATATGAGAGCTAAAGGCCGGAAAAGGGTCAAAAAAAGATATTTGTGTCATTCAACACAAAATCCTGTGCAGCACTTTCAGATAGCTTAAAACATGGAAACACTTTACCTTGTATGAAAATTCCCATCTTTGACAGCTTTAGTCAGACACAATACATTGGTGTATTTGAAACAAGAATTAATTCTCAGAAGCTGATATGCATAAGATCAAAACTTGATAACTTAAAAATCTCATTCACTCTTACTCAATGTGTTACTTCATACCTAAAATGATTAGTTCCTTATGTGATGACTTTGCTCAGAGTGAAAATATTTGTAGAGAATGTGTGGGAGGAAATGCTGGGGATGAATTTTTATTGCCTGATATGTTTGACCCATGCAAGTATGTTCTAGGGGGTTTTTATAAGTACATAAATAAGTAAAGTATTGCCTAAGAGAAAAATGGACTAATATTGTTTCACTGTTTGGTTTTTATGATACCATTAGACTCTAGGATTTTAAATACTCCTTATATATATCCAGTGTACTCAAACTGAAGAGTGACTTAGAATACTGTTTGAATAAAATTCTTTTTAAAAAGTATGAGGTAATCTGGGGCTTGATAGGAGGGGTGGCAGGGGGAAATCACCATGACGATAATTAAATCCCAAACCTTGAATGAACAAATGTCATGAGAAAGATGGCCTGAATTCAATGCCCATGTTCTGAGAAAAACTTTGGAGTGTGCTACTTCCCAATTGCAATTTTTCTGACATTTCACTCTTATTTTATCAGAAGTGGCAAGCTGAAATTAAAGCAATTTTTGAGTTTTTTAAATGAAGATTAGTACATTTCTGTTTGTTACTGAACACGCTGAGAAAATTTGAACTGAATCAAGATGGAGAAAATACTACATGGAGTGATTTTTCTTATATCTCTATACAGCTGGATTTTGTAAAACTAACCTTCCACGTAGGCATTCTAGATAGATAAATAAAATAATATTGAGTTTACTCCATGAGAAATCTTTAAAGAAAATTTAACACATGAGTACCAACTAAGAGGCATTAGATATGACATGTTTTAACAATCCATTAAATTTTCAAATGATCCTTCCCAAAGATTTCAAAACTTCATATGAACAGAAATTCAGGAAACTTTTTCATGTCATACAAGTGGAAAAATACACCAAAATTAACATTCTGAAGTCAAAAACCATGTATACTCTGCCCTGGTTTTAGATGACACATCTGACAGTTTCAAAACTGAATGAAATAGAATAAGAAATCTACTACTCTAAATGCATACATTTTCTTATACATGTGTGCAGATGCATGAATGGCTGATTCTATTTTCATTTTTGCATGCTGTTTTCCAAATAGTTTTTCATTGTGCTTTCATCTGGTCTCTGTAGAAAAACCATGCCCTATATTTGTCCTAAAACAGGTTTGCTCCAAGTGAAATTTTCAGTGTGACAGGTCCTCAAATAAATGTCTTGACAAGACTTTAGTATTCTGCTTTCAGAAATGAAAGGATTTTCAAGATATGCTTTCTGCACCACTATCTTAAGGGCATAAAAAAAAGTAGTGTTTTAGCTAAGTCTTTGAGAGCATGCATGTGAATATGAACACTCCTCCGTTTTCTGTAGCAAGGACCAGAAACTTAGTTGCTGTAGAACAGAAAAGTGTGCCAAGTTTTCATTCCTTAAGCACCTAATCTCAAAGTTCTGCATTTTTATACCATTAGAAGGATGGTTGCACATTTTGTCCCAGGTCAAATAGCAGCTGCTAAATAATTAAGCAAAATTTAGGAGCTAGCATAAGGCAATGGCTATTTTCAATGAGTTTTTTGATGAAAACCACAGTTTTGGAAAGGCAGGAGAGTTGAATAGCATGGATAAAGGTTATTTTAAGTCTCTTGGTCCCTGCATTATGAAACAGTTCACTGTAGTCCTGTAGATCCTGGCATTGCTTGTAACAGAGAACAATATCCAGGAACTGGCAAATTAGTTAAAAATACATCATTTCTGGTATGAATTCATTTTTACCCTTAGACAGCTGTAAATTTTGTCTCCTGATCAACTTGAAATCGAGTAGCAAACTGAGCAAGGCTTGCTGACAAGCCTTACATATCTAAGGAAAGAATAGATATTGTCCTCTGGCTTCTGTGACCAGAACTCTTAGTGTATACTTTTTTCTATTCTTCCATTAAATGTATGAAAATAGATAGCCATCATAGAAGATTTTTTCTAAATCATTGTCAAAATTTTGTGATAAAGAAGGAAGACTTGATGCAGATAGGGTTAAAGGAAGGTTCATGTGGGACTTACATTTGGTACATGGAAGCACGCAACAGAATCACGATTCTTCACTGCAAAACCAGTTTTGAAGATGAAGGTATCAGAAAACATTTGGATTATCTTGAATTTAAACTGTCAGTCCAAGATTTGTAGCTTCCTAAGAAGGCTACAATGTGTTAGATATTCCTAGAGCAAGGTAGGAGCATTGAGCATCAAATTGTTGAGAATTACACACATTATGATCAAGTTGTGCTATCTTATCTTGATAATGACACTTTTTTTTTCTGGGTACACATATTTAAGGGTGTGTAAGTTTCTGGCCATTTCATTACTCACTAAGTGTTTTCAACTTTAGTACTCTTTCTTGCCCGTAATTGAGGATATTTTACTTTTCAGATTAAATTTGACTGTTTTGCCATTTGTTCTGTTTTCCTTTTAGAATGTTTTTCATACTAGTCAGTGCTTACCAGCCATCTAAAGTTGTGTTCATTTGTAAAGGTCAGTATCTGAAATCCTGGCACTATTTTATCTTGAAGAATGCTTAATAATTTCAACTATTCCAAAAGTAAAGTATATTTGTCCTTGTCTTGACAGCAAATATCTCCTGAACTTTTAATCTATTTAAAATTTGCATTTCTAATCTTCATGATCAGGTTTCTTGGATTGATTGTGGAGCTGAGATGAAATTAGCTTGCTGTGAATCATGACAAATCTTTAACATTTTTTTATTTGGGTAACCTTTGTTCAAATTAAGTTCAAAGACATTCAAAAAGGCAACTCTAAATGGCAGAATTCAAATACAAGCCAAAACCACATACTTTTTCTTTTTTTTAAGAAAATACTGTTTCACTGAATGGTATGAAGACCCCAGGGTAACCAGGACAGCATGGCAGCTTTGCACAGTCTCTTTAACACGGGAGGACCAGGATGGCTCAAGGACTGGAAATAAAGCTTTCCCCTTTATACCAAGGCAGGTGTATTCACCCCTTGAATGTCTTGGTGTCTTTGTTTTTCTTTAAGGCAATAATTTGACACCTTTTATGTCACTTCTGCTACTAGTCTATGAGATATTGCCCTCCAGCATAGGTTTTAATGATTCCCTCCAGCACGCAAAATAAATTGAGAGTCAAGTTTATTAGAATATTTTCAGCTAATTATTTTAGTGTCCTTTTAGTTCTCCATGTTACTATTTTAGTAGGAAATTGAAAACATGGATGAATAAAATAATAACCCCCTCTGGAAATGAAAAATTAGAATCAGTATCATTTTATTATCCATGTAATGGAGGTGAATCTCCTCTGTAGGATAACATAGTAACCTGCCTCATGTTACAAAAAAGATTCTATATTGTTAAGAAGATCAACAAAAGAATAAGATAATCAATCCTTGCTTAAACTAACATGTTGGTATAAACCTGACTTTTTTTTCACAAGACATCCTACAGTCTGGAAAAGAGTGACGTTAGCCAAGCAGTTACAATCTGGTGGAAAGTTCCCTTGAGTGGTGATGCACAGACCTTTGTGTATTGCTTTGGGTTTTTAATGATTGATGGACATGGCTGCCATGTGAATCCTTATTTGGCTTCAGAAGTTCTTTACATAAATGAATAAATAGGACTTTCTTAGCAGCAGGTTTCTCTATTTGTTTGTGTGTCAGAATTGTGTGTCAGAGTTACTATGCTTTGATAAATTATGTTGCTATTTGCCTTCACATACCTGAGAAGATCATGACCACGCCTGTGTGTTTGGAATACTAAAAAAGACTTTAAAAGGCAGATACAGCAGTGTGTGCTGTATGTCAAAGTACTGACAAAAAAAAATCCTAGAATGAAAGTAGTTTTATCCTGGACAGATTATTTTGGCTGCATTAGCACCGTGTTGATAGATTAAGGCTCAGATGTCCTAAAATAAGTGATTTTGATTATTGCCTAAAACAGGTTAACCATCAAAAGATAATAAATGACACTCAAGCTAGAAATTCAGAACATGAAATATATTTTGTGTATTACATCTGCTTTAGTGATGACAGAATTGCTTAAGCACAGGTGAATTTATGAATGTCTTATCTAGTAGCCTTGGTCAGGAGCGTAAATGAAGCATATGAGCAAGCATGTACTAAATCAGGACTTGTCAGAAGGTCAAAGGAAAATGACATGTTACAAGGAGAAATCTTAAAATTTAAATATATTTTGATATATTTTCATTTTTATAAATAATTATCCCAAAGTCAAAAAAAAGTTCATAGTAAACATTTGGGGTTTTTTGGTATAACTTATGATTTGCATTAATTAGTTGCAGTCCCAAAAACAGCAAAATACTTTTTTTTTTTCCTTATTTGATATTGAATAAATCTGTTAAACAGGAGGAAATATAAAAAAAGCCTAGCTGTTACAGAGACAAGTAGTGCTAGGCCTCACTGGAGGTGTTCAGAAAGTTTATAGAATATTTTTCATTTCTAAGGTAAATATTATTCTCTTTCAAGTCAGGAGGTTAATAAATAAATAAATAATGACCTATCCTGTGGAAATTAGTTATTGCACAGAAAATACCTTCAGGACAAATCTCACAATACTGTGGATGCTTGAAATGGTAGTCTGAAACAGCTTGCAAGTTACATTTTTTGAAAAGTTATAGAATTTTTGGTGTGGGGTTAAATTGGCATTTTTCAAGCAAATAATGGTTATGTTAAGATTGAAATTAAGCTCTTATTTTCTTAAAAAGAAATAGTGTTCCTATATATTTTGTGATTTTTATACTTCCAGATTCATATAACATAAACTGGAATAAAGTGCAAGAGCATACAAATCATAAGGTGGGAAGAATTTTATTAACAGTTTAAGAAGGGCACTTGTATCTTTTACTCATGAATATTAATTCAAGAGCATGCACAATGATTTTTTTTTAAAGTGCGGATTCATTTCCAAGACCTTTTATTCAAAAATTTGTTAAAGGAACAACTTGGTTTTCATTTTTTTTTGTGGGTATTCCTTTAGTTTCATTTAAACCAATACATGTTAATGCATGTTGGAAGTGACATAATGATGGTATAGACAAGTTATTGGAAAACTGGGTTCATTTATCAATACTGTTTTATACCATCTAGAGATTTACTATGCCTAATTTACTTCACATTATGATGAAAAGAAAGGGTTTTAATCTGAAGACAAGTGGATGATTTAAGTACACTTATATATCTGCTGTTCATTTTATGCATGCCTAGTCATAATACTGATATACATTATTTATGTGCATCTTTAGAAGTATTTTTCCTCCTGTTCCAGGGACAAAATCAAGAATACTGTCAGCTTTATACAGCCTGGCTAAGTTAGTATTAATCACAGCACCCACATTCCAAGATTTGTCATTGTTTGTTTTTTACATTAAAACAAACAAATTGTGTTTGCACTGTAATTTTATGAGAGCATTCAATAAAGTTTTTTTCAGGGATTTATCTATGTAAAACAAAGAGTCTTGGTATCAAAGCAAGATGAGTTCTTTCCTTTTTAGGAATGTGATTGATTCTGTTTTGGTTTGCTGGGTTTTTTGTTTGTTTCTTTGTTGTTGTTTAGTTAGGGTTTTTTTTAAATTTTAAATTAGTCCTAATGAGACTATTCTGCATAGAAACAGAAATAAAAATGTGGATAAATATTGAATTTTAAGTGATTTCCCAGATAGAAATACATTATTATGATAGGTTTTCACTGTTCATCAAGCAAATGCATGGTGGTATCTAGTTACCTTGGAGTGTGAGTCCAACTGTTGGGTAAAAGTTTAAAACTTAGAAAACGTACATTTATATTCTCATATTGTACATTCATATTCTCTCCTCTTTGTTTCCAGGCTTTTTCCTTGGCTGTGTAGCTTTTGTACTCCAACCTGGGGGCTTGAGTGTCCCCTCAGATGTCAAACTCAAACTTTTCTGGCCAAGGTTAGAACTGATCCTCAGTTTCCATTCCACTTCGGGCATTAGGCTGTTATTTAATGTGAACCACCTCTCTCTCTGGCTGTCATTCTGCATGACAATGGCCGTGGGGTTGCTGTGGTTTTTCTTGTATGGATGATATGTGCATGTCAGATGGCTTTGAAAAATCAGATCAGCTTGAGCCTGTCAGTACAGTGTCTGCCTGATTTGAAAATGTCCAAACAGCCTGAGGTTTCTGAAAAGGCTTGAAAGCTTAGATCTGTCAGCTTGGTGGTATACATGGCTCTGAAAAATACAAAATCTAGAGTATGGAGTTAAATAAAATTGTCTACAATTCCATACATTCCTTAGCAGTCATTTTCTGGAATCACAATCTTGTATTTAGGTGCTAAAATTCTAGTTAAGATGTACTTTAATGTAGCAAGAATTTTTAGATTTTTTGGGGGGTGGGTGCTACTTAAGAGAGTCATACATGTTTGTGTTTTTGATATGTTGCTTGTATTTTCCACTTATTGGACTGGTATTACTGACCATTGTTACACTAAACAAAATTTAACTAAGATGACAAGGACCATTAGAAATGCTACACTGAATTATTGAATAACCATGTATTTAAGATGTTCAGTATGTATTAATATCCTAGAAAATGAATATAAATATTTCTTAAAAGGTTTTCTGCAATATTCATAATTTCAAAGTCAGTTGTAGTCATTAAAGTGGCTAATATTCTTTGCAAGTACACAGGCACACACACACACGCACACACACACAGACACACACACACACACATATATATATATATATATATATATATTAAACCCTTCACAGTTAATTGCAATTTTAATTTGAAAAGTTGACTTTGGGAATTAAGGTATTCAGTTATTAGTTCCATCTTTTAAAGTCAGCCCTTTTATTATGTGTTGGGCTATTCAATTTCTTTTATTCTCAGCTAAATTATAAAATAAGGTTATCTGCTTTGATGACAAATTTTGAAATGTATGTTATTCCAAAATTTGCACTTTATATTTCATATATGCTTGTATAATGGGACTGTAAAAACTACAGTCTAAAAGACTTTGGTACCTTTTCAACAGGCCCATTTTGGTTTGAATCCCTTCTAAATTACAGAGAATTTTCCCCTTTCTATGCACCTCCACTTGTGATCAAATTAAATTAATTTATGGAATAAACAGGTATACCTTCCACTAATTTTCTGTGGGGCTGTATGCGTTAAATATAAATATGGTCCTTAATAGTGAAATCTGTCAAAATCAAGCAGACTGTATTGATGAAAAAGCACTTGGCTGTTTACTCAAACCTGAATTGCCAGAAGTATTTTAAAAATCCTGCAAGTTGGGATTCCCTGCCAAAAGAGCACCTCTGAAGACAACAGAAATAGCTCTTAAGAATAATTTCAATTTTATTGATCAGCTTTCTTTGCTTAAAGAAAAATTAAAATGAGAATAGTGAAGAACAATTTCTCCTAGCATTATATTCACTACTAAAAATAAAAGAAACTCCAAAAACCAGTCAGACAACCAATAAATATGTACCCCAAATAATTATGGGAGAAAACAGAAAATTTGAATCATTTACCCTGAAAGTACCTTTGGTAAAAATAAGTGTTAGAATAAAACACAGACAAGACCATTTAGATAAAGTGCTTTCTATGATTTTTTTTCCTTTGTGGTAGAAATAATTCCTATATATACTGCTGTGTTTGCAGTTCAGTAAACATGCAGCTTAAGCAAAGATAACTGTGTCAGCTGTTGATTAGAGATCAATATTTCCACAGTACTGCTGAGTGCTGAATTAAGAAAGTTGTCTATTTCAGAGATAAATAACACAGATGACTGAAGTAAAACTGAATTTATCTAGGAGAAAGATCAGTCTTGGAGATAGCTAAAATCTGTGTATGTAAAAATTTTATTTTACCTCCTCTGTAGCCATGCAATAATAGAAATGAAAGCTTTGCAGCATGTAAGCAAGAGACATGAAATATGTATATTTTTAGAACAGATAGTGCATTTTGGATTTGTATTTTTCATTGCACTTAGATTATTTACTGAATTAAAAAAAAATCAAGACAAATATCTTTCTGATGCAGACCTATAAAAGAATAAGGATGTCTGTCTTTGTCCTCAACACATTTATGGAGTTGCAAGCAAAGGAATATTATGCATCCCGTTTTCAATTGGAAGGTGAAGTGGTTCATAAAATCCTGGCAAAATTCTGGGATTTTTTTGCTTTTTTACTTAATTTTTTTCATCAAAATCAGAATCAACATGAAAAAATAATGAAAAATCTCTTTAATAAAATGGATACCTCCCTGAGGAATATTTTTTTTTTTACATCATTCAGGAGGCTTAGTAAGTTGTCAGGGAGACTTATCTTTAAAGCAAACTGTCAGTTTCTGATGCAGTGCATTGTGTCCATGATAAGGCTGTCCTAGATGTATGATGATGTTGAACCAGTTTGTAGATTCTTTTTTTGTTCATTGATATTGTTAGCAAATTAAGGGAGTGAAAATACTTCAGTGAACAGTGGGCAATGAGTTGTAGCTGGGGTCCTGCTTTATGCATAGTAACTGGGGATATAAGTAAATTGTGGGTGAAAATACAGATAAAAGAGATACTTTCCACTGTGAATACATGGCAAGAAATAAGTATATATAAGTGTATATCTTTAAGACTGTCTCCAGGTTTTTCATACTTACATGATCCCTAGGAAACCTGTATTTATTATACAACCTCCAAAACATATTTTCCCAATGATAGGCTGGTATTTTAAATGCTCCCACAGAAGCCAAAACTACTGACAGTTCATCACTCTTAGTTAGGAACTACTGTCCCATTCAGTAAGCAAAGTTCAACATTGGTGATTGGAATACTGCCACGTGCTCAATGATTTTCATAACTAATATGGATGTGGTTTTTACTGGTGCTATAGTCAAATGATAATGGAGCAAAAATGTATGGTGGCAAATAAGCGTTTTCCCCTTTCTATGGCTTACCTGACAAAGAAATCTGCAGCTATTCACAGCTTTTCCACAAAGCAGGAAAAAGTTGGGTATTTGGGGGTTTTTTGTTTGGTTGGTTGGTTGGTTGGTTGTTTTTTTGTTGTTGTTGGGCATTTTTTGTTGTTTTTTGTATGTTTTTCTAATAGGAGCTGCAAAAAACAAAACAAAAGAAATCCATAATTTCATGAAAACAATTGCTAAAGGGAAGAGACAGTTAAAAGAGTGATAGATAAAGGCTGATGGTGAGGTGGACTCACACAGTACTATTAAGAATCGAGCTTATGTAGTGCTACAGGGTAGAATGGAGATATTTCCCATATGGCAATGTTCAGTGTAATGGAAACACTTATGTTTAACAATGGAAATCTTCCCAAAAACACTAGGAGCAGTGGCCTGGGGGTGGGCATCGTAAGATTTCCTTCTGTATGAGTTTTGGCAAATAGGTTCTACAGATGCCAGTAGATACAGCTGAAAAGATATCTGTGGAAAAATAGCAGGCTGAATAGTGAAAAATAGATGCTGAGAGGTATTTGTAAATGTGTCTAATACCTGATGAGCTCTGGAGATTCACAGCCCTGCTGGGCCCACAAGTGCAGGTGAATTCAGAACATCCACAGTTTGCTGCCTATACCCAAGGCCAAGAGTAAGCACCAACATGAACAATGGGTTTGTGTAGCTCAGAGAACATCCACGAAGGTGATGGGTGTTTTATGCACACAAGTACTTCAGGATTACATAAACACCTGATGAAAGAAGAACCTTCTTGAAGGACTTTGAGAAAAACAATCTAGCAGCCACACTGTGACTCTGCTTCTGTTAACAGCTATGGCTGGCCTGTCAGCTGTTGCTTAAAACAGGTAACAATTAATAATTGTGATTATGCATCTGTGAGTGCTGTGTGCTAATGGGAAGGGGCATGTGAATGTATTGTGCAGACAATTATCTGCTCTTAATAACAACAGCTTAATTAGAAAGTGTTCTAGTACAGAGTGGTTGTAATTGGTGTCTCTCCTAATTAGATCCCCTTAAAAGAGAAAAGGGAATTTAGAACAGGAAATGAGTCTCTCATGTATTTTGTAGGAAAAAAAGGTCAAGAGGTTGACATGAAGATTTTAAAGGTAGAATTGAGATTCATGTCTGTGAGAAAAATAGCAGAAGAGATGAAACAAAATGGAAGGTAATGAAAAGGTTATGGAAGATAAAAATTGTTGAACTCATTCAGTGGTCCAAGAAAAGTATTCTATCCTCCCATCCACTCAGTTCACAGACCCTTATCAGGAGTGCTGGACAAAACATCTTTCCTTTGAGATTGAAATCTACGGGAATAATGAGGAGACAACTCAAGGAGACTAACTACTTGTCAAGTAGCCTGTATATACCTTAATCAGAAAGCTGCTACTTTATTTATTTCAACACAAAGCTATGTAATCCCACTCAAGCTTTTAAACTAAGCATGTTTCTGGATTCCATTTTAGGGAGGCTAATACATAAAATAATACAACTTAAGCTAGACCAAAACATAAGCCTTAAAATGCATCATCCTGATGTATTTTGAGAAGAATACAATCTCTGCATGATTTTTTCTTGTATTTGGAAAGGACAAAAAATGTAGTGTTGCTTTCCAGTACTTGTCCCCACAATGTCCTGCAATGATGGGATAGAATTTGTATCAATCTCTTAGAAACAGTAATTTCACAGACTAGCCTGAGTAATACCTGGTAAAGGCCCATCATCTGGACTAGAACAGAAATAACTGTGCTGTCACAAAGCACGGCTTGTGATGCTGATCACTTGGAGACAGAGTGATTTAAATATGTTCTCTGAGACAAAGCTCAGAGAACATATTTAAAATTTTACTCTGCTTTAAAGCAGTGATAGATGGGAGGTTTTTATATACTCACATAGCAATTTCACAGTAAAGCTCTCCAGCTGGCTTTAAACATTGCTGAGCAAGAAGAGTGGCCAGTTCTTTATACTGCTCCATGGATGGTGGCAGGGGTGGCTGCAGCAATGGAATCAGACCAACTGGCAGGGCAGATACAAACCCATCTGGGCTGCCACACTGTGGCAAGGCATTGCCCAGGGGAGCCAAGCCATTCTCCTGGGTGGGGAGCCTGGCTGTGAAGGTGTGCTGTGAGGATGTTCATGTACCTGACTCTGGCCACTGAAGAACACCAGAACAACTAACAGGTGGTCAGGCTGCTAAGATTCAGATGTCTCAGGTGGATCTGGACTGGCAATATAATGGTGAATTATTTCTAGATCAATTGGCCCATGACACTTCAGGCCATCAAGAGAGAGATGCAACACAATGATGGCCTTGTTATTGAAGGGTGGACTTGACCATGGACACAGTCCCATGTTATATGTGAATGTGAAACATGTGCTGCAATCAACCAAGTGTTGAACTCCTCAGGTATGGAGGACAACAGCTGAAATACAAATATGGGTAGATCTGGCAGATTGACTGTTGCACTCTACAAACCTGCAAGTGCCAAGTGGCTTGTACAGCAGGGAAAGCAATTATTGGAAGCCTGGAAGCATATGCTGTCCCTCACCACCACCTGTAGCATTATTCTGGGCCCTGAAAAACAAGTCTTCCAGTGACATGGTACTCCAAAAAGAACTGAATCAGAAAATGAAACTAACTTCCAAAGCAATCTCATAGACATGTGGGCCAAAGAGCATGGCATTGGGTAGGAATATCACATTCCTTAGCATGCACCAGCCTCCAGAAAAACTGGATGATACAATGTACGGTTATAAACTACACTGAGAGCAACAGGGGGACCTTCAATCATTGTCATAATAATTTAGTAAATGTCATGTGGTTAGTGAGCAAGAGACAACCGGCTGATCAGACTGGCCCTGTACAATAACAGCTTTTATGTACTATAGAATGGGATAAAGTTCCTCTAATGCACATTAAAAACCTGCTGTGGAAAACAGTCTGGTTTTTAATGTGCATTAGAGGAACTTTATCCCATTAAAAAAAGTAAAACCCATTCTTGGGATTGTTTGTCCTCAAGAATCTGTGTACACTCTGTGGTTAATGCTGGAGGATGGGGAAGCCTGGTGTGTATCTCAAGGGATTTTGGGTGAGAATAGCCAATGAATTGAATGTCCAATGATAAAAATTGCTATACAACTCTGTTTTATTACTTCTTTATGCCCATCACTGCACTGAACATCTTGTGACACCTGGTGACACCTGTCTCCACTTCTTCAGAACTGGGAATCTGAAACTCATTCCCTTTTGTAAAAATCTTCCAGATTAACGAAGAATGAACTTTGATGTAGCCAGACAATTGAAGAAGTGATGGAATTAGAACTGACTTTAACAGGCAGTAATCCAAAACCTCACACCATCTTGCCTTTTCTGGAAGATAGTTATGACAGATGGAGTCCAGATTCTGGACTAAACAAACTCAACAGATATTGCATAGAGATGGCCCATATAGGACTTAAGGGAATGATAACTATGTGTATTTATCAAAAGGCAGAAAACAAGGGACCTGGACATGGTGTAAATGGTATGGAATAAAGAGAGGATACTGTCCTGATTTAGATAGGGGATAGAGTTCATTTTCTTCCTAGCAGCTGGTACAGTCCTGTGGCTTGGATTAAGGATAAAAATAATATTGATAACTTACTGTTGTTTATGAATTTCAATAAAGTTATTTATATTGCTGGCCCTTGATAAATTAGTGGATTGGACAATCACCAATCATATGAAGTTCAACAAGGAAAAGTGCTGGATTCTCCGTTTGGGATGGTGTGATGGTTCTTTCCTCGGGGTCACCATTTGTGACGGTGTTCGCAGGGGTCCCAGGATGAGGGAAGAGACGAGAAAGTTGACTCCATGTTCAGAAGGCTTGATTTATTATTTTATGATATATATTATGTCAAAACTATACTAAAAGAATAGAAGAAAGGATTTCATCAGAAGACTGGCTAAGAATAGAAAAAGAATCCATAACAAAGGTTTGTCTCTGACCGAGACAGTCTGGACAGCTGGACTGTGATTGGCCATTAATTAGAAACAACCAGATGAGACCAATCACAGATCTACCTGTTGCATTCCACAGCAGCAGATAAGAATTGTTTACATTTTGTTCCTGAGGCCTCTCAGCTTCTCAGGAGGAAAAATCCTAAAGAAAGGATTTTTCATAAAACATATCAGTGTTAGGATGGGGCAACCCTGGGTGTACAGACAGACTGGGGAATGAGGTGCTGGAAAGCAGTGCCACGGAAAGACACCTGAGGGTTCTGGTGGACAGAAAATTGAATATGAGTCAGCAGTGCCCTGGCAGCCAGGAGAGCCAGCCATGTCCTGAGGTGCATCAGGCACAGCGTCATGAGCCAGGGAAGGGAGGGGATTGTCCTGCTCTTCTCTGCACTGAGGCAGCCTCCCCTCAAGTCCTGTGTGCAGTTTTGGGTACCACAATATAAGAAAGGCGTTAAACCACTAGAGGGCAAAAAAGATAGCAAAGGACCTTGAGGGGAAGGCACATGAGAAGCAGCTGAGGTCACTTGGTCTGTTCACCTGGGAAAGTGGACACTGGAGAGAGACCTCATTGCAGTCACAACTTCCTTGTGATGGGAAGAGGAGGGACAGACTTTGGTCTTTTCTCTGTGGTGCTCAGTGACAGGACCTGAGGAAGCGACCTGAACCTGTGTCAGGGGAGGTTTAGGTTGGATACTAGAAAGAGATTCTTTACCCAGAGGGTTGTTGGACACTGAAACAGACTCTGACCAGGGAAGTTGTCACAGCATCAAACTGACAGAAGTCAAGAAATGTTTGGACAATTCTCTCAAGCACTTGATGTGACTCTTGGAAATGATCCTGTCCAGGACTCGGAATTAGACTTGATGATCCTTGTGAATCCCTTCCAACTCAGCATATTTTGTGATTCTGTGATGTTCTAGTTGTTGCTGAGTAGGCTTTACCAAAAGAACTTTTCAATTTCTCATGATGAGTCAGTGAGCAGGTGCACAAGAAGGTGGGAGGAAGCACAGCCAAAGAAGCTGACCTGAACTTCCCAAATGTAGACTTCTATAACATAGACTATCATGTTCTGTGTATATAAGCTGTCTGGGAGATAACCATCACTACTCAGGGCTGGGTAGGGCTGGGCATCAGCCAGAAAGTGATGAAAAATTTTATTTTACGCCACTTACTTTCCTTGGGTTTTATTCTCTCTTTTCCCTTTTCATTACAATTACTATTCTTGTTGTTCTTGTTATTTTTATTGTTTTTGTTGCTATTATATTTTGCTTCAACTTTTAGGTTGTTTTTATATAAGTCCATGGGGTTAACCTTTTTTCCTATTCTTCTCCCCATCCCATGGAATGGATGGAGTTATAAGCAAGCATCTATATCAAACTTGGTTGCCAGCTTGGGTTAAACCATGACAGAAGTACATGCTATAAATTATTTTCTGAGGAAACATTTTTTTTTCAGACTTGCAATATGTATTAACGCAATTAGTTTTCTCTCAGATTGTCATCTAATGTAATGTTTTATACAATTTCAAATGTGACAGGGAGTTGTTTGTTTGTTTGGTTGGTTGGTTGGTTGGTTGGTTGGTTTTGTGGTTTAATATGGTTATTAGATTGGAATTATGAATTTGGGGAAATTATCAAAGTATGTTGTTTCCTGAACTTTTTTTTGGGGGGCATGCTTTCAAGGTTCATGGGTATATATAACCTCAGAAGCATGTTTCTTCATCAAATACTTGAAATTAGTTTGTTTTTTCTCATTCTATTTCCATAATTACCAATTAAAGGGCATAAAACATCTCTGTATGGTTCTTAATTAAAGAAATGAGATTAAAATAGATGTAAAAAACCACTGTTTATGAAAATAAGTTTATGGTGTGTTTATAGACAGAAACTCTAGAAAAAATGTCATAAAAACTGAACATTTTTCAAAGTATTTTAATATTTATTATATTTGGTTTATTTCTTCAAGTTTTTTAATACAGCTGTGCTCTTTTCAAATGTACTCCAAAAATGTTAACATGAGAGAAAACAGCATTTCAAATACTATGATAGATTTTCTGAAGGATTATAGGAGATAGACTGGTATAAATAAGATTAAGTAAATGCAAGATTTTATCTTTTTTTTGTTTTTTTTCCCCACAATAGTCATAAACTGCTAACTATTGGCTTTTGCTAGCTGCTCTGTTTATTTTTTTTTCTTTTTGTCTTTAGAATTTCCAATGTAGATTTTTCTCCTGCTGACAGACATCTGCTCTGGGAAGGTTGCCATAACGCTATTTAAAATAACAAAGCTAAATTTATTGATACAATTCAGAAGAAAATGCATCATAGTAATTGGAATAACTTTGCACTGTTAAAATATACTTCACGGGTAAGGACACTTCAGGCTATCTGTCAGTTATTTATCCATAACAATGAAGAAACTGCTAATGGAAAGACCTGAGAAGTTTGTGGTTGAGAAACCTGACTAGCAAGTATACTTGCTTGCCAAAACATTTTGTTTCACCACTATCCTCAGGCTGAAGAGCAGGAAAGTAGGATACCAAGTGTCTTCAACCAAAGATGCTAATCATTTCCCACACAGCTCCCAGTCATGAAAGGAGTAAAAAACCCTGTGTTTTCTCCCTAGCTAAGAACAATAGCTATGGTTTACACCTTTTAAAGCATTCTAAGCCATATAACATGTTCAGAGCATGGTGATCTATTTAATTTCACTGAAGAAGCACATTTCTTTGTATATAACTAGCTTGAGAAGCAGCTTAGAAATTTATGAGAATTAAAATTTGATGAAAATTAGGATATCATTTAACTTTCAGTAGTAAATGGAACATGCAAACATTATTAATAGATTAGAAGTTGGATGATTCACCTTGGAATTTCATTTTGTGACTAAAATTTTTTGAAAACATTATTTTAATTAATCAGGAAATATTTTGATTTCTCTCAGAAGTTTTCAAACTTTTATAATCAGTTTTTTTTCTGTCTTCTTTTCTTTCCCTCTGTATTTACTGAACATCAAATTTCAATATAATATATGTATTTTTGTGTGTTTTAAGTATCTTTCCTGTCTGAGTAGAAGATGAGGGATGAACATTTACAACTGTACCGTATATACTCAATTGGGAAAAAACTCAACTAAACAAACAAAACCTCCCCACCAATCAACCAAAATAAAACCCCAAACCTCTCAGGGTTGTTAAACATAGAGAATAAATGTGACTGTCACATTGTAACAGAAGCTGAACACACATATCATCAATTAAAAGGGGATTAAATTAAATCCTGTATATTGAGGTTTTCAGCATCTTAACTTTATATTGAGAATGTTTAGTTTTCTAAGTATGAAAGGATAAGTATGCATGGATATGTGTATGTGTTAGATTACTATATCTGTTTATATATACTATTTAGAATTAATAATTTTGCTCTTATATCTCACAGAATGGAATATTATTTTGCTTTTGAACTAGAAGTGTTTTAAGTGTTTTTCCAAATTCCTGTTCTACCTTACAATACCATTGAAATCTCTGGCAAATTCTCCATATAAATGTGCTCATAAATAGCATAGATTCTAAGTGAAACAATGCTCATGAATCCAATTATTTGCAAGTCAGATGTCTGAGAACAGGGATACAGAAAAAACATGGTTAGTGACAATAGGCCTAGAGATCAAGAAATATAGTTCTTTTAGGGAAAACTAGGTCCCCTCCTCAGGGCTTCATTTTCGTGTTCTTCAGACCACTCCATGTCACGTTTTTAAAGAAGAAGTAGGATTCATGTTCTTCTTTAATACACCCAGTGGAAGACTTCTTATGGAATTTAATGTTACTTATAATCCATGCTTTTTAGGGTTTGACTTTTTTTTTCTGATAAATTAAACATATGGTAATCAGAAATATTAGACAAATATTTCAAATGCAGACACCGTGGTGATAAGCCGCATTCAGAAAAATATCCTCTGGTCTTTCTTTGTTAATTTAATGAAATAACTTTATTTTAGTAAGATTTAAAGTATAGTTACTTAAATTATAGTTTAAAGTAAAGTTTAAATTATAGTTTAAAGTGTAGTTCTTGTTATCTAGATATGTATAATCTTAAAAAAATGTTTTTCTTTTTAAAGTTTATAGTCAATCAAAAAGAAAATAAATTTGATTTTTCAATCAAAAAAAAATCAAATCAATCAAAAATCTCCAATGTTGCTACTAAAGCAGATAACCAAAAATTGCATCATTAATTCTGGCAGCTTTATGCCCAACCCTTAATATTAAAGTTCTGATAACTTTTTTGCTTAAAAAGCATATGATTTTTAAAATGGAAATTGGCAACTGTGCTTCCCATCCATACAAATATGTCTGGTAAAAAAATCACTATATGCATCTAATAAAAAATTAATTTTTAAATCCAGCCAACTGAGGTGTATTCTTTAAAATGGTGCAATATCTGAACAAAAATGTATTCATTTTCTTGCACATTTTACAGTGAATTTTTGATAAGTAGGTGTCTCAGTTAACAAATCCCAGTCAACTTTCAGTATGGTTCATTACTGGGGATGCACAATCCTCCTAAGGTTTTATACATTGATTTGGTCATTTGACAGTAATTACAAAACTACTTTCTTGCATATGAATTGTAGCCTAATTAAACTGGCCTGCAGGCAGCCACAGCAATGATGCTGGTTAAGCAGCATTTTCTACATTCCCAAATGCTACAATGTTCTTTTTTGCTTTTGCTGATTTCATGCATTTTCTGCCAAGTTAAGCTACCGAGGCAATGCTGCAGGGGAAGTTTTCACTGAAAATTCATCCTTCCTAGGTTTATTATAGAAATTAACAAAGGACCTAGCTGTCCAAATCTAATAATATTTCAGTTAATCGGTTTTATTGATTACAGAAGCTATTGATTACAGAAAAATTGTGAATTTTTAATTAAAATTGTGTACATTTTGGAGATATTTAATGCTTTGCTTTACATTTTGGTCCTGTGAACCATTAGGCATAAAATTCCCTCAGAACACTCAACTGTTGGTCTCTCTGGACGCCTTGGTTTGGAGACAGGTTACTTGTCTTAGAAAAGATGTTCTAAAGTTAGTAACTAAAGGTTAATGTTATACTAGTAAATTGCAGCATTAATCATATTTTTGAATATGTATTAATGAGATATAAATTGAAATTGCATCCCCAATATATCACTAGTAGGCATAATCATTATGTGGAATATCTGTGAAGCTTTTTCAACCCTTTTTAAGGACATTTTTACAGGAGTGTAATTGGCAGAGGCTTTCTGCTTTTGCCTTTGTAAGTCTGGGCTGTATTGTCAAGACTTTAGCCAGAAGGTTCAGGGTAATAATTCTTCCTCTGTATCCAGCATGTGTTCCCATCTTCTAAATGAGTTGAACATGCCCATGTTAAGATGGATTTGATCATTAGGGTCTCTCCTGAAATGATTGCTCTCCTTTGTCTGTTTATAATCACATTGTACTGTTTACAATAATCTTCATGCTGATTAAAGATGTGCTGGTAATTCACAATGATATGTGCACATGTAAAGAACAATTTATTTTATAAAGTTTCTGCTCACACAAGTTTGTTTATTTGTGGAGACACATGTTCCATGTAAATAGATTTTTTTTCTTTCATCTGCTAATGTACATTTATGCTTTAAAAAAAAAAGAATTTGTAATTTATTTCTAACCCAAATCTTTATGCTTGTTTTATTTTGTCATATTGAAAAAAAAGGTTCTATGACATGAAATCAGAACTTTCTTTTGGCTTTGTTGCTGTCTTTTCCAATTGTGGCCTCCTCCCCTGAACCCTTTAAGGCCATATTTTCAGATAGCATTAATGGATTTGGACCAATGTGGGCCATCAATAGTAAATCAGGATCAGCTGACTTTACAAGCCTCACAAAAACTATAGTTACAGTCTGTCTCTCTGGTTCAAAAGGACAGTAAATACTGTAGGTGTCAGATTGGTACTTCCTGAACACAGTTTTCATTCTTCTATTTATAGATTTTCCAGCAATAATCATCCATCTTCAATGAATGCAGGAAAACTTCTTTGAAGCTCTTCCTGTGTGCTGTGCTGAATGGAGCACAGGAGATACATGTCAGATATGCCAACATTTTGTCCTGCAGAAATAAATTTCAATTTTCATACCAGGAACACTTGTCCTTGGGTTTTGTGGTATTTAATGTCTGTTTACCTCTGTTATATTCTTTTTTTTTTTTTTTCCCTGGTTTGGTTTGGTTTTGTCTGAATTTGTTTTGGTTTTGTGGAAGGATGGGGGCTGCCCATACTGTGTCTTCTTTGGCCTTTTAAGGTCTTCCTCTGCTTGCCTTATTTTGCTGCATGGACTCACAGTGCATCTTGAATGTAGTTGAATAAGGTTTCCTCTGACTCACTGTCCTTTTCCTCTCATATGAAAACCAGCTTGGTTTCGGCACAGAAAAAAACCCCAACCCCCCCAACTTTAGATAGATTTAGAAAGCATATACATATTAAACAAAGAGGGATTTTGCACTTATGTCCAGCACAATGATACACAAAGATATCTACTTATAAATATATATGTCATTTTTTCTTCACATTCCTTTCTTTGCTGCACATTTTCCCCCCCGAGTTTGATATTTCTTTTCAAGCTTTACCTTTCAATATTTTTTCAGATAATGGTATAAGCATAAGAAGTCTTGTCAGGGCACATATTCAAGGTGTAGCTGTATAATTTGTTCATTTAATTTGGGTGTGTTTTATTGGCTGAGCTGTATCACTCAGATCAACATTTCTAGTGCTTTCTTCAATACTCATGTCTTTATGTAGAGTGAATTCTGCTGCTCACATTGGCAGCTTAACTGCATATCTAACTGAAACAGTTCCTTCCTTTGCTGTGGTTCAATACTGTGCTAATCAGGTCTTTAGATATGCTATCTCCAATCATGCTGCATGATTAGGTTTATACCTGAATTCTTTAGTGTTTTAAATCATTGTAGCTGTTGCTTAGCAGTCATGTTGGACATGCATCTCTGTGCAAACACTGGTGATATCCTTGGGATTGAAGTGAATACTGTAACAATGGTTTTTGTATTTCCTCTCAGATTTCTTCAATTACTTTTCTTTACATGTGCCTTTTCTTTTTTTTTTTTTTTTTTTTTTTTTTTCTTATTTTGACTCAATGATCCTTGTGGATCCTTTCCAACTCAGTTTATTCTGGGATTCTGTGATTTTAATTTTGGATTCTATTCACAGCATTTAGCATTTGGAACAGTCACTGTTAGATAATGCTTAAGGACTGAAATGTGTTTTCTTTCACACAATCACCTCTATGAAAATTTTCACTGTAACCCAAAACTAATAGTTTTTCATTTTTGTCATCTATATGAAACTGAACAGAAATTAAAATTAGTACTCAAAGATTTACTGTTACTCAAATAATTTCTAATACAAGTGTATATGTAGAAATTAATCACTAATTCAGATATATAAGTAATTAAATTGTTGCAAAAAAAGATTACTGAAGAGCAAGGCAATAGTTTGATTAATTTTTGAGAAATATATTACCAAATGGGCAGAAATAATGTTTTTACTCTTTTACTTGCCATCTGTGCTCTTTATTCTCTTCTTGGAATGTTCATTTTGTTACCTGAGGGCACAGACACCACCTCAAAAAAGAGAATTAAGCTATAGTTTCATTGTCAGAAATGTAGTGCTCCCAAATTCCACCAAAAAAAAAAAAAAAAAAGGTATGGGATTTTTTTTCCCCTTTGCCAAGCATATAGAGCAAAAAACTTCCAGATGAAACAATTAAAATCTATTAAAATTACAAAAAGAAGAAAAAAACCCAAAAAACCAAAAAAAAACCAAAACAAGCAAAACCAACCAACCAAACAAGCAAAAAAACCCCAACAAAACACCCTACCAAAAACCAGAAACCAGGACCCTTTAAACATAAGAAAATTAAAGGCCAAGGAGAAAAATAAAGTGCTTCATCCTCTTTCTATATAATGCTTTTGGCAATGATTAAATTATCTTCTTCAGAGTAGCTTGTACACTGCTATGGTTTATATTTGTGACAAAAGCAGTGGTAAAAGAGGGTTAATTTAGGTGTTGTTGAGCAGTGCTTACACAGCATCAAGGTCCTTTCTGCTTCTGTGGTGGTTTAGCCCCAGCCAGCAGCCAAACCCCTCACAGCTGCTAGCTCACTCCCCCACTGGTGGGATCAGTGGGAGAACCTGAAGGGTACAAGCTGGAAAACTCATGGATTGAGATAAAGACAGTTCAACAGGGAAAGCAAAAGGCACACACACAAGCAAAGCAAAACAAGGAATGAATTCACTGCTTCCCATGGGTGTGTGAACAGCCAGGCAGGTGTTCAGCCATCTCCATCACACATAACCATGACTTGGGAAGAAAAATGGTATCACTCAAAACATCCCCCTCTGTTCCACCTTCTTTGCCCCAGCTTTATATACTGAGCATGTTTTATGACCTGATTATGCTAAAGGCTTCTGCCTGAATTAAGATGGAATGAGATGATATGCCAAAAGTCGTAGTACAGATTTTTTTTAACAGTTATTGTGGGGTAGAGAGAGATATAAAGAAATAGGAAGAGAGAAGAGGGGAGAGGGAGAGAGAGGGGAAGAGAGGTGAGCAGAGGAGGGGGAAAGAGAGAGACCATGAGGATTCCTGTGTTATCCTGCTGGTTCTTCTTCACCCTAATCTTCAATAGTGCTTTTCTGGAAATGGCTGAACACCTGCCTGCTAATTGGAAGTGGTGAATCAATTTATTGTTTTGATTTGCTTGTGTACACAGCTTTTGCCTTACTTAATAAACTGCCTTTATCTCAATGCACAGGTTTTCTCACTTTTACCCTTCAGATTCTTCCCTCCATTCTAGTCAGTGAGTGAGTGGTTTAGTCAGGGTTAACTCCCAATAGATGGTCAGATCCCTTAAAGAGTTTTTAAAATTCCCTTGGCACTAAAAACTACGAAAAATGCCTGAGATCAGGTGACTGAAACAAGAAAGAGAAGATGACAGTAGTATGGATGAATTATGGAAAAACACTAAGTGTTACATCAGAATATATTCCTACAGCCCCCATTGGCCAGAGTTAAATATTACCAGGGGAACAAAGTTCTCTCTCCTTACACAACAAGAAAAACATAAAATAGAATTTTAAAAAGGACAGCCAAAACTATCTGCCATTTTTAAGTATGCCACCATGTGCAACAACCCTTTATGCCATTGATTTTCAACTTTCTCTTTTATTTACTGTGAATATTCACCACCAGTACAAAGACACATCAATTCTATATAAAACTACATGATGCAGAGATAATGCAGTTGTTTTAATGAGAAAAATTATCAGCACACTGTGTCATACTGGCCTGACAGCATCCATAATTCTTCAGCTTGCTGTTTATGATCCAGTACAGAGATCTATAAGTGGCTATATGAAAAGAGAGTATTATTTTAACATGAAAAAGTCTGTCAAGAGGAAGGAAGGAAGGAAGTGGCGGAAGGAAGGAAGTGGCGGAAGGAAGGAAGTGGCGGAAGGAAGTGGCGGAAGGAAGGAAGTGGCGGAAGGAAGGAAGTGGCGGAAGGAAGTGGCGGAAGGAAGTGGCGGAAGGAAGGAAGGAAGGAAGGAAGGAAGGAAGGAAGGAAGGAAGGAAGGAAGGAAGGAAGGAAGGAAGGAAGGATCCTATGTCCTCTTAGAATTTCTATCAGCTGAACGCCACTGGAAACAGGAATGGTTGGTTATATTTGTTCTTTTCTATATTTTTTCTGTCTTTCTTTTTCTTCTTCTATTTCACCCTTCTCAGAGTTTTGGAAAATGCTTTTAGTAACTTAAAATTAGACTGGCTTAGATTTTGCTAAGTTGAATGAGCTGAAGTTAATGCTTTGAGAATGCTGCTCTAGACCTTTTCCCAAAGGTCTTTGATTTTTCTGAAATTGCCAGTGAAGTTTTTGATCTTTTGACTACTTGAGAATATCTTGTCAATATTTCTCCTGTGTGTCTGACTCCAAGTACATGAAAATTGTAAGCCCTTCTAAGAGTGTCATCTAGTGATTTTGGGTCCTTACAGTGCCCTCAGTTTACAGTGATTGTGTTACAAAACAAATATTACTATTGTCTCTTATATTTTGTCCATGACAAGGTTATGGACCCATGTAACTGATCATCACAATCACTGACTGCGATTACAGAAAATTTTATGTCTTTCATATTTAGGAGTATAACCACTGGAAAAAAAAAAAAAACCAAAACCCTGTAGATACAGTCTAGAGTTGATATGCTAGTATATTCCAAACAGTTTATTGACAAAAATTTTGTTGCATCCCTAATAACAAGAGATATATAAATACTTCTGATTATCTTAAACATAGAGAGGTTTTATAGTAATTTTTTTGCAGGGTCAAACCAGAAGAGGACTGTGAAGATCTAGTGAACAAATTTGCGATGTAGTTATTGAAAATGAGAATCTCAGACTTCCATATAACTTGTCATTAAAGACAAATGCAGATGGTGTTTTTATTTTTGAATCTTCTTTCCATCTGTGGCCTGTATGTATGCAAATAACTGAGCTAATTTCAGATAAGAGGATTCTGTTGAACTGCAAAATCTCAACTAGCCTGCTTTCAGTGAAAATGGAACTTTTAATGAGTGAGTTTGCCAAGACAATTGCTCTTTCATTAAAACCACTTGAATCCAATGTCTATGAATTCCATTTACCAGATGGAAGAAGTATTGCTTTAAAATTATTACACGAGGAGAACACTTTGTCCTAGACAGAATCTCACCATACCATTTTAATGTTAGTTCATTTTTAAAGACAATAATCCTGTCAGAAAAAGTCGTTTTATTTACCCTTATCAAATTCAGTTACTGGCAGTAATCTCAGAAAAAAAATGTGCCTGTGTGAAGAGCAGAAGATATCTGAATTAATAAATTGTGGTGGAATATTAAACTAGAGGCAATGTAAGGTTTGAATTTCATTATGTCATGCAATGAGAAAGCAAAACGTATCTGTCTTCAAACATCATTGGCACAATATCACAGACAACTATTTAATCCACCAAATATATTCCAAGGATCAGAAGAGTCTGCAGGAAGAGAAACATTTTCTTCTGCTTCCCTAAGAAATATCCAATTACTTAACTACTAGATAGTATTTTCAAATTTTTTTTTACCCTACTAGTAGATAATTTCTAATTTATCTATTTACTTTCATACAGCAACTGCTTATAGATTAGAATATGAAGGCATGTAAGGGTCTAAATCTCCTATCATTCGAAAGTATTACAGTGTTTATAATAAGTGGAGTAGAGATGGAAAATATTTCTACACCGTTCTGGGGAAGCCAGAAGACAGCGTAGTCACAGCCTAGGATCTAATGCACTTACTAGTTTAGTCACAGCAATTCTGAAAAAGGAGGTATGTACAGAAATTTTTGATAACTTAATAAAATAAATAGTATTATTTTGTGTTAATATACTTTAAATGTATTTGTGATGTATTTATATGGATATTATGATACATTTTTATTTATAAAAAATGCATTTAGTGTAGAAGCAATTCTTTTTCCTAGGGAAAAATTCTTTATTTGCAAAACTGCCTTCTAAGCAATTGTCCATTATATTCTGAAAGTGCATAGGTTAACAGCATACTTTATTTAGGTGTCTGTTTTGGGAACAGTTGATGAATGAATGAGAACATATCATCATTTTGAAAAGCCTTAAACTTCTTCTGCTTCTTCCTTATCTCTTTTCATTCTCCCTACAATTTATAGTATCTTTTTGACACTTTCACTTTGAACTCTCCCTTGTGTTATAGCACCATTGCTGTGCTATCCATTTAGACACACTTTAGCTGCTGATGTAAAAATCTTTCAAGTAGGCTTCTCTGCCCATCATTCCGATACTGCAAGAATAATTATTTCATCACCTTTATATCATTATAATTTTACATTGAATGAATAATAAAGTCTATTTTCAGTTCAATATAGTCTCAACTTTTAAATTGAGTTGTAAACAAAGAAATTCTTTGGACACTGGAGACTGATGTGAGCCTACAGCACATGAGATGTGTAAGTCACTGGTAATTCTTTCACAGACCTCTATTATTTATATGACAGTTTCACATATGGATGGAGAAATCATAAAATGTGGGTCCTCAAAAAGCTCACAACCAATGAAAGCATGGCTTCAGTAAGGTTTGTTAAACATTGCAATTATATACACAAACTGTGAAAAGGATGTAAAACACAGTGTCACAATTTTGGATGACCACATCATAGAGTAATAGGCTAAAGCCAGCAAGAGAGGCTTGCAGACACATGCAACTATGGTCCTTAATGAAGTCTTCCAAATACATAAAACTGTATGTCATAAACTGCATGAAAGCTGGAATTTTCTGGTCTGTTTCAAGGTCTACTATTTGACCCAGTTAACTCAAGAGTTTAACACTTTGTATCAGTGATATGGTACAGATTCAATTTATATTCTATAGAATAAAAGCATGGAACCTGAGACATTGAATTCACCTATTCAGCTGTTTTCAACAATACATTGTGTTTTCTTACATTGCATTGATTTGTACTGCATATTTAACTCAAAAAATCTGCAAAAATACACATAAGGCTCTCAGCTGCCTCCGTACAAACTTGTTTTGATTTCAGTAATCTGTTAAATACAGCCTGTAAAAGTTAAAGTGCACAAAATGTTTATAGACATGCCAGACAACACGAAACAGTCAAGATTTACAGATTTAAGTTTCTCAGATGGTATTGTTGTGACAACACGGTGTTTATGGCAATACAGTTTTTTATTATATCACATAAAAAATGAAGTTCTTTAATGGGGACAATTTATGAATGCTTAAATTATAATGCCTTTTTTTTCTTGCATTGAGCTGCAAGCTAACAGTGTCCTTATAAAGATATCTTTGTTTCTTATACTAAGTTTGTTTATATCAATAGAATTTTTATTTATTACAGCAAAGAGTCTTTTGCCTACACTTTTACAGAATGGCATCTTTGTTACAGAATCAACTCCCAACAATTCAATAAAGAACAAAAAAAAAAAAAAAAAAAGGAAAAAACCCAAAATACCAAACACAAAGAAAACCAAACCCCTTAATCAGACAATACAGTCAAGATGTAAAAAATCAGACAATCATGGAAATTACCAAAATAAATAATGAATTATCTTTTTTTAGCATTTACATTTTCTGTTGCTCATCTCTTCCTCCAGTCCTTCATCATTGTTTATATGAAAACTACATTTGAAGCAGGTTGCCCATTGAGATTTTTCTAACTGTTCTTGGAGGTCTTGAAAATCAGGCTCAATGCAAATCTGAGCAAGTGCTTCTGACCTCAGAGCTGCTCCTGCTTGAGCAGGATCTTGGAGTATAGACTTCCTGAAGTCCCTTTTCACCTGACTGATTCTGTGGTTCCAGAGTTCTATAATTCTATCAGTCCATTAATCCCTCAGACTCATAGTGTCTGTGGTGAGAATTTGAAGGAGTATATGTTTTGAAACTCTCCTCCCTTTCTCCAAGCCTTTTCATTTACCATTCTCTCAGTAAGGGAGGACTTGAACAGTCCCTCATAAAATAGTGCCAAGATGTAAAACTTAATATCAGGGATTTGCCCAGACCCAACATTTTAAGGGGCAAACTGAAACCAACCCCTCAGTTCTAGATACATTATCTTTCCAGGTAAGCAGTTCTGCAGCTATGGAAGCCTGTGCACAGAAGGATAAATTATATGGACAGACTACTAGAAATTCTGCTTCTGCATTAATTTCTAGAACTTTTGAGTTTTTTTCCCTGTGTATCATTTTAGCAGTTTGTACTGGAAATAGAAAAGGAAAACATATGACATGATCCCAGTTTCCAAAGGATAGAGTGAAAACCAAGCTATGTTTTTATTATGCTAGCACCCTACAGGAGTCAAACTGTGGAGAAGCTGTTGGCTCAGTACCTCTAATTTTCTTATCCACCATATAAGCTTAAACACATCTTTTGCCAAAATTTCAGTAATTCCAGATTGCTGGACAGCTGTCAATACACAAGGTACCTTCAGATAACACTGTGGGCAGACCAGTGGGAGATTGTTTACTTGAAGTAAATGTCTTGCCAAAGTTCAGTTATAACTTTTAGGGGTACTTGGGGAGCATCTTCTGGCTCTCACTTAGCTAAACTAACGTGCTGTGAGTTTATTAGCTGAATACCTTAACCTGTCCATGTCAAGGGCAGCCTTTTGTGAGGATTCTGAATAAGCATCAATCATTTTTGACTTTAATAGTTCAGTCCATCTCGTATTCACAGTGACTGTCAAGGGAGAGCCCTGTTATGACACTGGCAGAGCTGGCAGAGCTTAGGGCACTTTCTGACTTCCCAGTTGTTATTTTGAGGCATGTGCACTTCATTAGCTTTTGAGCAAACAAGCATTTTTCTTTCCAGGAAAGTTGATTGTGAACAGTGTATTGTTCTTGATTTTGAAGGAATAATGCTGGCTTTGATTTTGCCAGCTGTTCCTTTCCTCTCAGATGGAGATAGGAAGGATTTCCATGGAGACAAAGAATGCATGCTTTTGCACAGCGATTATAGCCCTACAATTTGTATGGTTTCATATACAAACATTTTCCAGATATCTCAAAAACTGTTTTTTTTCCCAGAAAATGTATTTTTGTCATTATCAAGCCTTTAACTAACCAGAATACTTTCTTGTCTAATGCATTCATTTGGTGTTTAGAAGGAATTAAATTCAATTAAATAAAATCAACATTTTTTCATTCATTATTAAAATTCTCTTTTTTTTTTTTTTTTTTTTCCTTCATATACCTTTTAGCTTTGAGAGAGAAACAAGATATAAGCTAGGGAAAAATAAAACAAGGAGCTCTGGCCAGATTTCTTGCAAGATGCTACACTGAAGGGTTGTTTGTGAGAACCCAATCTTTTAAAAGTCACTGAACCTGGCTGCTGAACTGCTAAGAACAATATCAGTGCTGGTCTGCTGGTCCTCATCTAAAGCTTATCTGACTCATGCCATGACACAGACCCATGTGTGAAACTGATAGTTCAGTCCCTCCATTTTTTCAGGCTGATGCTCAGTTAAAATTGGCTGTCTTTATGCTAATTTGTCTTGAATAGGATAATGAACTTCACGCTGGGAGACAAGGAAGTGTGCCAGGAATATTAAAAGCTATAGATAATTCATGTTTAAAACAAACAGGTTAAAAGCCATGCAGCATGAAGCAATCTGCTGAGTCGTTTTGAACACCCTTGCTTAAAGGTTACAGCCAAGGGATTTTAAAAAAAGCAAGAATAAAATGCTAGTGAAAAAAACTCTTCTATATATTTATTTTATGCCAAGGTGAATATTGAGGACATTACTTTTCAGAACAATAATATTTAACAGGCGCTGAAGAAAGAGAGAAAAGATATATGTCTTAAGCTTGTTCTAAGCATTTGCATGTATAAACATACATGAACATATTTAAATAACAAACTATTTATTTCCAACTTCTTCACTTGATCACTGACATCCTTGGGTGTAGCTATAAGCAAGCATGAGCAATGTAATTATACAGAACTCTACTCCCACAGTTTATCCAAATTCCTCAACGTGGCCTCAAGTTCGCTTAATGTGATCATACTTCACTTCTGCTTGAAGTGGGATTTTCCTCTGGTACTCAGGTCAAAGGCAGAGTTGCCTTTGCTTATAGGAACACATAAACTCATGCTGTAGCCTTCACATAGCTCTTACATGTCCAGTCCCTTCCTGGAGAAGGAATGTATCTTCCTGAAGAAAAATGTATTTTGCTGAAGAAAAATGTATCTTAAAAATACATTTTTAAAGCCGCACTTCCAGAACTCTCCTGAAACTGAACTGTATCCTAAATTGTTTATGCTTTTTCTCAGAATTTAGAAGTTCCTTCTTCTCTAATACTAAAGCATTATCTCTCCTTAGAGCCTCACTGTAATAAATTGGAATACATTATAAGTTCATACTTTCTACACACTGCCTAGGTAATGATATGGGTTGAAAAGAGAATGTCAAAAATGCTGCTTAAAAAAATTATTTCTGCTTTTTATTATTATTATTTTTATTTTTTCATCTCCCTTTATCTCTTTAATTGTCCAGGATGAAAGATTGACTTCAGGTGTCATTTAAGGAAGACAATCAAAAGTTTTTATATATTTCCAGTCTCTTGCTTTCTGAAATAGAAAACTAGAAAAGGATTGACTATTACTCTGTAAAGCATCAGCACAAGGTATGTGTAGCCAAAGCCATAAAGTGTCTTTCTTAACATTTGAGAGATGCACCTTTTCCTTAAATGAAAACTATTTTGCATCTGAATACACTAATTTCCAACTGACTATAATTTAAATACCATATTCTATCAGTTTTACAATACATCAATGTAAAAGAGCATTTCTGTACAAAATGACATTACTTTTTTTCAGTCTGAAAACTGAAAAGCTTTTGCTATAGGAGAAGCCTGCAGCACATGGAAAATGTATTTTAATTATGTAATAAAATATTTTGCAATATTTTTATTACTATTTTATTCCAGCTTCCTTAGCAAATAAAAAACTCAATTTTATCTTATTTTGGAGGTTTTCCTTTTGTTTTAAGGGGTCAACTAATCATTCAGAAAGGTTCATCTGCAGCTATTTTAAATAAACATCTTTTTTACTGATCTTATTGCTATAGTTTAACCTTCTGTCCTCAAGTATACAGTAAAAGCTGAATGAATCAGGCAATGCAGGTGTAAAAAAAGTTGAACACAATACACTTACAGAACTCCATTTCATTTAAAATAATCTTACTACCTGGCTATAATTTGTCAACTCATCAATGTGTTGACATTGAAATCAAAAGAGAATAATTTTCTTCCTATAACATTTCTGAAAAGAAATTACCCTCATCTTTGGACCTTATCTTCAGGTAAAAATTATCTGGAAAATATCTTTTTTCCTCCTTTATTTCATAGACTGAGAAGTTAAAAACAATGTGAATGACCTGGGGGCAACCAATTGCCTGTCAATCACCTAAACCTAAATGGCAGTGTTTCAAGCTTAGAAAAACCAAAGTAACAATAGGAACAAAAAATCTCCAGGACTGAATTTTAATGGAATAGAATAAATCATGATATTGAAGGGTAAAAATAACTTACAATGTATCATGAATAATATATTAGGAAAACAAAAATCCAAATCTTTCCCATGCTTCTATGACAAAGGTAGTTAAATAGGGGGTTGATCAGTTTGTTGGTTGGTTTGGCAGTTTGCTTAAGGCTGAAGAGAAAGAATGAGCTTGACTCCTGCATGACAGTGTTACCTGCAAATTCAGAGAAAAATGGGCAGGATGAGTAAAAACTGCTCAGATCCCTCTGTGTGTGTGAAACCCTACATTAATATACAATAATATATAAGAGAATTTACATTTATCTTGACTGTGATTTCAGACTGCAAAAACATCCACAAAAATCAAGCTTTGAATTGACCACTGCAAGAAAAAAGAAAAATCTGGACATACTTTGTGGGCTGTTCATAATTGAAGCAACAAAGTGACACCAAATATTTTGAACAAATGAAGCTGTTTGTCTCAGAATAGGATAAATCAATGATGACTTACTCACTCAATGTGAAATATATTAGGTCTGACAGACCTTAAATTTGAACTAATATGTTTTGGGAAGGAGATCCTATGGATTAAGCAAATTGTCAACACAGATAATTTCATGTCTTCAAAGAAAAATAGATCAAAAGCTGTAAAACTTGTTTGGTTTGGTTTGAGGGGTTTTTTCATTTGTTTATTTGTTTTTATTTGCTTGGGTTGTTTATTTTTGTAGTCTTGTTTTGGTTTTTGATTGGTTTGAGTTTTTTGTCTTTGTTTTTTTTTTTTTTTTTTAATTACTGATTCCTAGATCTGTCAAGCAGAATCAGTAGAAAGAATTATTATGTGAATCCTGTTAGAAGGGAAAAAAGGAGTGCTTTAAGAGGGATAATCCGGGCTAAATATTATGGAAGCTAAGGAAGATGGCTCTGTTTGAATGAACTAGAAAACTTTAGTTCTGAAAGCAGTCATTGACTGTGGGAAGAGCCAGATACAGAAGACTACCTGGATCAAAAGAGGAAAAAAAAATAAGCTATAGAGTTTGCTTATTCAAACCATTATAGTCTTTCCCAGCTATCAGACTCTTGTTGCATTTTTTACTATTCCAGCTACACCAGATTACTGTGGTAAGTTTCACTTCAGAGAGGAAAAAAATACAGATATTTTATCTGTATTAGACCTTTAATTTTATCCCACGCAAGGTGTGACTGGCTCTCCAATTTAATAAAAAATGTGAATTACAAATAATCTTTATAAATGTGTTTGTATCTAAGTCAATAGAAATAATGGGACCTGAATTGGCATATATATTATTTCTTTATATATGTATTATTTCTTTAAAGGTTTTTTTCCTCAAAAGTATTAGATTAAAACTACAAAAACCATATGTCCTGGTTTTGGATGGACAGATAGAGCTTGGGATAGAGTTAATTTTCTTTCTATTAGCTGGTACAAACAGTGTTGTGTTTTGAATTGAGGATGAAATTAATGTTCGTTACACACTGATGTAGTTTTTGCTAAACCCTGCTTATCCCAAGTTGAGGACTTTTCAGTTTCCCATGCTCTGCCAGTGAGGATGTGCAGAAGAACCCAGGGGGGCAGGACAGCCAAGTTAAACTGGCCAAAGGGATATTCCATACCATAGAAGGGCATGTTCAGTCCATAAACTGGTGGAGTTGGCCAGAAGAGGCTGATCACTATCAGGGACAGGCTTGGCTTTAGTGGGTCATGAGTAACTGTAGAGTATATCGTGCTTTTGTTTTGTTTTTTTTTCCCTTGGGTTTTATTAGTCCCTATTTTACTTGTCTCCATTTACTTGCCATTTGTAGTGGTACTAGTAGTAGTAGATGACTTCATGTCAGTTGCTAAACTGCTCTTATCTAAACCCATGCATTTTACCCTTTTGCTATTCTCCTCCCCCTCCCACCATGAGGGGTGGGGAATGGCAGAGTAAACAAGTGGTGCATGGTACTTATTTGCTGGCTGGGATTAAACCAGAGTACTGCAAAAATTACACCAGAAATTTTAAGGATGAGTACTTGGAAATTTTGAGTTCATACATATTTTTAAATTTTGTTTTACAGTATGAAATTTATTTATTTAGATAATAGTTGTCTAATTTAATACCATTTTATGTAAAAATAAACTCCAGAAAATATAATTGATATAAGTATATTCTTAATGCACTATTTCATAATAAATTTTCCTACATAAAAAGCTTTTCTGCCCCCACTTTATTCCTGATTTTCAAGAGAATGAAAATTTAAGGTAATTTGCCAATAGACGTAATAAAAAGCTAACAAATTTATGCATTATGATTGGTACTCATTTACTCATTGACACTCACTCTGGAAGAAAACAGAACATGCTCTCTCATCAATTTTTTTCTGTGAATTAAATTCTCACCATTAAAAGATAATTCATTTAAGATGTAAACTTGACCAAACACCTCACTTTTCCCTTCCTTTGTTGTAATTTTTCTTCAGCTATAAAACCATGAAAGCAAGATCAATATTTCTGTTGTGATTTAGACAGAACCTGCCAGCTTTTTGTAAAAACAGTGATTTATACAAATTAATCAAGGATTTTTTGGAAACTGTAAAGCATTGGAAACTATTAAATGGAAACTGTAAAGGTACAAGGGAGCTGAGGACTTTTGATAAGGATGTGCAGTGACAGGACCAGGGAAGGATGGCTTTAAATGGAAAAACAGTCAGTCTGCATTGAATAGTAGGGAGAAGTTCTTTACTGAGAGGGTGATGAGGCACTGGAACAGGTTGCCCAGAGAAGTAAGGGATGTACCATCCCTGAAGTAGTTTGACACCAGGTTGGGTGGTGCAACCTGGTTTAGTAGAATGTGTTCCAGCCCATAGTGCAGGGAGGTAGAACTTAATATCTTTAAGATCCCTTCCTACCCAAAACATTTTATGATTCCATGGTTCCAAGGTACTAAATAAAGATGTAGAGAGGCTGGCAAGGATCAGAGAAGAGCCACAAAGACCATTCAAGAACTTGGAAGCCTGGCTCAAGAAAGGCTGAGGGACTTGGGTTTTTTCCCACCCTGATAAAAGGAGGCTATAGTAAGACCTTGTCATGATCTTCCAGTATTTAAAGGGTGGCTGCAAAGGGGAAGAAGTCTCCCTGTTTTACGAAGAGTCACATGGAAAAGATGAGGAACAATGAATACAAATTACTCCTGGGTGGATTCTGATTAGACACAAGAGGACAATTCTTCAAAAGATAAATTAGCCATTGGAATAATCTCCCCTGTGAAGTGATCATTCCCCAGAATCTGACACTTTACAGATTCAGCTGGAGAGGGTGTTGGGCCATCCTTTCCAGTGCTTTTGCCATAAAAGGTTGGACTACACGACCCTTGAGGTCTCCTCCAACCCAGACTGTTCTTTGATTCTGAGATTCTGTGGTTAAGTGCCAATGTTGGATACATTTGCTGGGAAAGTTAACAAAGTTGTATATTAATTAGCTAGTAACACCAAACCTAATTTATCTATAAATTTTAAGAGTAGGAAATTATACTCACATCCTACTTGGAATTACTGCAAAATGAGATTGCAATTTCTCAAGTAAATTTTTAAATAAAAATCAACCAATCAACCAAAAAAACAAAAAAAAAACCTCAAAACCACAACCCACCCCCCAAACAAACAAACCACCAAAGAAACCCACCAGAATCCCCCAGGCAAACACTTGAACAGTTTTCCATAGTTCTGTGATGCTCACAATATTTCTTAAGACTTTTCTGTAAGTCCTTTAAGGTGGCTCTAAATGGAAACTTTTGGAAAAGTTAAGACCAATTGGCTTAAGTAGAGAAGATAAGTACATTAGTGCCCCTGTTTGGATATTGTCATTCAAAAATAAAGTGATCTCAGTTTCCTATAACTCAGTGCTTCCTCTAAAGAGATCAACCTGTGTTGAACCATGAAAACATTGCTTGAATGGCAGCATCCACAGAATGGAGTAATGTGCTTTAGCTTTACAATTCTAATGTTTCATCTCCAGTTTCTAAAGTGTTCCTGTACTGTCGAGTTCTCACTGTCTAATGATGAATAAAAGTATGTTTTATGTAGTGCTTTTTAAGAGCAAACCATTACAAAGTATATTAAAAAACTAAAAAATTAATCCTTAGATAATTTGGCAGTGAAGAATTACATTTGGCTAATCACTGATTTTCTTTGCTTATGTCTCAAAATATTAAATTTCACTGTAGTTATTAGACAGTAGGAGTAAAGGTGGCAGGGTATAATTCTTTACTTTGATGGTTATTGCTTACTTTTATGGTCATAATACCAAAAAGCTCTAAGATAGGCAGTATCCTCTTGTACTAATCACAGTGCAAAGCTAAAAACATAAATGTCTCCAGTGATTATCCAAGTAGGAGTAGGGATTAATATTGGAATGGTAACATTCAAATTAAAGGATCAAATATGAATTCTTGGTCACTCCTATTATTTAACATGATTTTTATCTATTATTTCTTGTATTTCTTTTGGTGTAGTTAGTCTTGATGTTTGCCTCCTGTGTTGTTTAAGTGGCTTGCATGCATTACTATATTGAATTTTATATCTATGTTCATACAAGTCGCACTCAGGTTGAGATCTGTGTGTAAAAGCTTATTTATGCTTACCTGCAGTATCAGATAAAAGTAAAAAGGTGAAAAGTTCTTAATGGACTTAGTTTCCTTGTGAAATTACACCTAAAACTAAATTATTGCTTTGAAAAATATAATAAAATGGAAGATTAAAAAAATTACAATAAGTTCCTATATATGGGGAAATACACTCATTCTGACCATTTTGTATCAGCTTTAGACTCAGTAAAATCTAGTGCTTATACCAATGCTGACCATTAATCATCTTTTCAGTGACTCAGTTGCACTTCTGAACTTTTGAAAAGGCAAAAAAAGTTATTGCAAAGACAAATTTACCTGTAGTAATTTTTTGGGGTATCTTGACCAACCTTTCATAATTGGTCCAAGACTGATAATTTGGTCACAGAGAACAGTCTCAAAATACATTTGAGCTGGAGGTATCAAAAATTATTTTATTAGAACTCTGCATCAGAAAAATTTCTGTGGTTCTCCTTCTATTGAATCAATGGTTTAGCCAAAGGGAAAAAAGTTGTTATTTTCCTGTTTTCTAAAATGATCTCAGATTTTTAGCCTTCCCTCCACAGAAGTCTAATAAGATAACACAAAAAACTAAGTAATCCAAGGTAACATGTACCTTTCAGATCACTCACTATTTATGTTATTCTTACTGTATATGAACTGTCACAGAATTCCAGTCCCCCACATCCAGTTTCAGTCAAAAAAGAGGATGCCTCTCATGATTCTTTTCTCAGAATAATTTGAATTTTGTATCCATACAGGCTCAATGAATGCTACTGTAATTTTCACAGGGATTTGGCACACTAAGATTACATAACTATGGTTAATTGCAACACAGGCAGTGTTGATTGATACCAATTTTCATTGATAGATGATCTGAGACCAGATCTCATTCAGTGTGTGCTCATTTTCTAACATTTGTTTTATTCCTTATCCTGACCCAACTGTGTATTGAATGTTTTGGGCAGCAGTTTCATTCCAATATTTCAAGCAATTCCTTCTCTATCTAAAAAGAAAACATTCTTAGCTTCTTTTTCTCTTACTTAATTCATACTTTTTTCACCTTTCTTTTTTTCACGAATTTTAGACCTCTAAGAGACCTTGCTGTGTTTAAAACTGGTGCAGTAACAAGGAAGTGATTCAAACTACAAAGAGGTCCAATTTGCTTGCAGAAGGGAAGATATGCTATCAGTTATATTGTTCTGCTTCACATTACTAAAATCTCTATGGTTCATGATTTTTACTTAAAAATTGCTTCTCAGTATAATTTTATCACTGCTAAATAGAACACTGCTATATGGTTTCCCAAAGTGTTCCAATTGGCAATAGGACTGTTTTTCCTTACCTTTTTATTAATCTTTAAATTTTGTGATTCCTTAAACACTTTCTGGTCCATAAGTGTTGATTGAATGCACGCTAGTAAACCCATAATACATTGCTTGAGACAGTGTAATAGTAATAGCTGTTATTTTCAAATTTCATATATTTGTGTGGCCTTCAAAAACTTGTGGAGGAAGGAGACATCCCTCTCAATTGGACATTAAGCCTGTAAGGAACCCCTGTGTAGTCAATTTCTGCCCTCTTCCACCAGAGAATAATCCTGTGTTCAGCTGGAAGACCATACCCAAGTGCTCCATGTTCATAGACTCTCCCAGAGGTCTGTTTAGGATTTCTGCTTTTCAAGCAGTAGTCCTTTATCAGATATTTTAGATGTGCTTTGAAACCAAAATTACTCTACTCAATTTACATTATTTTGATGGTGAAATAAAAATATTAGGAAATGCATTACAGTAATTAGCTTTGGGTGTATGGTGTTCAAGTCTAAAGTCTAAGACATAAAAGATGCATATCTCTATTTGTACATATTATAAATATCCATTAAAAAGATTCAGAAGTAGTTCTATTCCAAGTTCCATCCTTTTCTTTTATTGGGTGCAGCATTAGGAAACAAGCTAATAATTTAGTAGTAAAAATATGAGGAATAAAAATCATATATTTTATTTTGTGAACTATGCAAATGCTATGTGACCAGTGTGTAGAAATCATCACAAATGAAAATCAATAACTACATTTCCATACCCAGCCTACAGTCTTGACAAAATAAAGGTAACTGTATTTAATTATGTGTTAAAAATACATGCATTTGACTACCTGTTGGGTTTTGTTTATCTGTCTGTTTGTTTTTCTACTAAATTGAAGAGGCCAATTGTGCGGTTTTGCATACTTCTGCACTTCAAAGAATCTGGTCCCAAATAAAAAAGAAAGCCTCAATAGGCACATCCAGTCTCCTTTCTAGTCTCCTTGAGCCTTTTAAAATGAAGAAAGTTTAAATATTTCCTTCCTGATCTGTCCTAGTTTGAATTTAGTGATCCATCTCCATTTTTATATGCTGAATGATCTATGATTTTGTAGTATAACAACAACATCAACACCAAGAGCAGTGCCTGTTCCTAAGGCTTCAAGGATATTGGTACATTAAATGGTTATATAATCTTTAAAAATGGAAGGAATCTGTCATAATAAGTTGTGTGAAACAGAACTGCCTTCCGGATTTACTTTATAAAGATAGACTTTGAATTTAACTTTCAGCTTCTTCTGAACATTTCTTTTAAGATAACCCTACTCCAAATGTTAAGATATCAGATCATGCAAATGAAAAGTATTTTGAGATTTTTACACAAAAGGCAGCACTTGTGTAAGTCAAACTTCTATTTATTATTTTTTTGAGAAAAGAGAATTCTTAACAGCACATGAGTTTGACAATCCTTTTGTAATTTTTAAATATTCTAATGATTCAGAGAAATATTTATTTCCTGTGAAGTCCTATCACAAAGATAATGCTGTCCCTTCATGCCTGATTCAGATGTTTCACTCTCAAAATTTATTCTTTTCTGAAAGTGTATAAACAAAAGAAAAGCTGTTGAATTAAAAATCAGAAGCTACAATCCCTCCAGATCTTTATAATATTGATAATAATGCCCTCAATGAAAGGGAAAAATAATTTTGATAAATTGTTCTGTTTCTTAAAATTTATCCTGCCTAATTAATGTCACAGTTCTTATTTTGTAAATTCTCCTTGACAGTTCACTCTATGTTCCTTAGTAAGGATCATGATACTGTTCTATGAAAAGTTATGGAAAAATTCATTGGAATATAAATGGATATAAACTGGTCTTAGAAAAATTAAAAAGTGGTAGTGCTGTGCAGCTTTTAAGTCTAAGCATGTAACCTCCTTTTAAATCACTCAGTATCATTAAAATCAATTACTTTGCACTTTCATCAAACTGATATAACAGTTTGATGTACCAGAAGAATAATTTCCCCTCCATGTAGAATATACCCTCCACTTCATCTTCTTCTTGCCATTTGTCACTTCCTTGGCAGTATTGGTTTTCATCCCACTCTTCTTTGCCAGTGGATTGATTATATTTATGCACTAGGCAACTGATTATTTCCTTCAGGTCAGAGAGAATTCATCAGCTCCAGTGTGTTCCAATTAACTCTGCTTGTGCTACCTTTCATGTAAATCCTGTTTTTTTCTGCACAGTATCCATACTCACTGAAAATATCAGGCTATTGAAAGTATAGATCAATATGTATATAATTATGTATTTTTATTTAAAATGTTTGCTTTGATCTTTTTTTTGCATGATTTTACTGCTCAAATCCTCACAAAAGTGCATTTCTTGCAATCTTGCCTTAACATTACTTAGATTCTTCTAAAGGGATCTTCAGCAGCAAGAGGAGCTTGGGTAACAAACAAAAAGAATTGTTGGTTAGTAGGTAGTGTATGTTTCCCAGTCTCAGTGCAAGCTTTAAAGGAGTGACATATTTCAGAGGTTTTTCTTTTCCTTGAAAATCAATTGAGTTGTACCATAGGATTCTTTGGAGAACTTTCACTTTAACACAACTGTTACAGAACACAATTATAATGTATTAATGAGGGAGCTCAGCACAGTTATTTAGACAAAACAACAGATAAGAAATGTGAAAATGTTCATAGTCTAAAACTGGTTCTTAGTTTTTATAATAGAAAAAAATAAACCAGTTTTCCTTATATTCCAGAAAAAAAAAGAAAAAAAACATGAAAAAAACAAAAGAACAAAAAACCCAACAAACCAAAAAACCAAAGTAATGGCTTGCCAGAGCATTTCTTTTCAAACAATATTAATCAAATGCACTTTAATTCAGTGATGCCAGTGGGGTTTCTAGTGAAATGTGTTACTTTAAAATCTATATGGCAATTTACAGTTACAGAGAATTTTTAGTTGTTCAGTTCTGGAAGACTCATCTAAATGGGTGGGGAGGGGGTTCTTGTGTCTGTTTGTGTGTATGAGTGTGTGTGTGTGTGAGACACGTGGAGAAAAAATATGCTACCACTGCATTCTCTAGGAGATTAAATCTAGTAAAGATTTTATAATCAGAAAGGGAAGTATAGACAAGCCTCTCACAACAAGTTAAAATATCTTGTCAAATTAGTTTGACAAGTTTCTTTGAAGAAATTGAATTCATTAAATGAAAAGACAATTTAAAATGTTGCGCAAAATTCTTTAATCAGCAATGAAAGTCAGTTTTTTTCTTGATAAAAAAATGAATGGAGTATGGCTTATTTTGAAACCTTCAGTAAAGTTTTTAAATTTGATTCTCTATTTCTCCAAAGTAAGCCATTTGACTAATGTATTTAAGCATTTTGACTAACCATTCCTTTTGTACCAATACAGGATTAGTCTGGTTGTATTTTGTTTTGTTTGTTTTCCTATGCATTCTAATTCCATCTTCTTTGCAGACTTTTATTTCCTGCTAAGAAAAACAAAACAAAACAAAACACCAAAAGTAGAAAGAACAATTTTTTTCAATGCAAAATGTATGTCTGTGCAATGGAAGGAAACACTCTGCCTAAGAGAGTGGTAGCTGCATCCTTCCACTGGAGGCTTTAAGAAATGAATAGGTATATAAACCAAATCACAAAAATTAAGAAATCTCACACTACAGAAGTTTCATGATAAATCTAGAGGCCAAAATGACAGCCAGAAAGTTATAAAAGATTAAGATAAATAAAAAAAAATTCAGTATGTCTTTGACAGACTGTCCTGTAACTGAGTGATTTCGTCATAAAGCACATGGTTCTGAAGAGATATTTGCACTTGCAGGTGTTTCAGATTTCCCCAGGGAATCACAGTTTACAGTTTGGTTTGTTATCAACAACACTGAGTTGTCAAGGGACATATGCTTCTGTGCCTTATCATTCTGCTAAAGTGCCTGACTTTCAGCAAAAAGCTGGAAAGAAGAAAGTAGCTTTGGCCATTAGCTGCTGAGAAACAGACAGCTGTCAGAGGGCTTTACTTCCTGCAGAGCAAGATGATTTCAATGAAGCAAACCATGGTAATCCTCACTTTAGCAGAATGTATTTCAAGCCATGTTTTACTTCATATGGCATTTTCCAGTCACAGAAAGTAACAGAAGTTAGGAGAATCACAGACTGTTGCCTATTCTATTTTTTACAGCTGTGAGGAGACTGTTACAAAATATGCAAGAAAAAAAATCTGTTTCAGTTCCAGCTATTGCAAAACTGGCCCAGAAACAAATTTTATTCATTATGGCAGACATGACTCATCTTTAATAGTGCAAAGTAACAATTATTAATCATTACAAATTTTGATTGAATGATACATAATATGTGCTATTACCTTCTTAGCATATCACAAGTTATGCTGCCAGGTATATAGTAGCCTGAATGAGTGGTATTAGGGGTCGTTTTGTGTTGTTGGGGTTTTGTCTTTTCAATGACATCATGAGAAGCTCACTAGAGATAATTTCACTGATTGGTTTTTTTGTTTATCAAACAGTGATTAGTTAATCAAACATCTGATTTACCAGAATGCATACACTAAAGCTTGCATATCCTGGTTTTCTATTGTCTTTTTCTCCCAGATATATCAACCTGCTGTTGGCTTGAGGTCATATTTTTGTTTGGTTGAATTTTTTTGAGGAAGAGTGGGAGGGGAGTGTTGATTCTTTTTCCCTCACGTATATTGAATGGACTCAATCCTTTGACAAAATAGTTATATTACCTAGAAATGGTCCGACAAACCCAAAAGAAATCAAGAATTTGTTTTCTGCTTGTGAGTGATGCAAATGAGTCATCTTGAGCTATGTTCTCACATTTGACTGAGTTTCTGAATGAGAGAACAGTAAAACAAGAAATAGTTTCAGGGATAGGCTATTTTCTAGATATTTTAAATGTTTATAAGTAAGCCATGCAACAAATTTCCACAGCTCAATGTTATTATTTGTTGTTGATGAGCAAAAAACTAATTTAAGGCTCTCTAGTCATTCCAAAAAAGCAATGTTCAACTCCTTTGAGCTTTAAATAATTTTTTATTTAAAGGAATAAATAATCATGCAAATGTCTTATGAACTGGCATTCATTAAAACTGTGGACCAGCCTGATTAACAACAAATTCCAATATTTTGATCAAGTAACACCTTTTGAATAGAAACCAAACAGCAAAGAAGTATCGTTGGGTGCTAGATGACTTCATAGATGGTACCTTTATTCAAATAAATTAATTAACATGTTCCAAAATAATTATTCAGCTCAAAATAAAGCTAACTATATTTTTTAAAGTATGCAAATGAATAAAGAGTAATATTCCCTATTTTCTCATTTCATATTATGGTAAAAATATGTTCCATGATTATCAGAACTTCAGTACTTGAATTGTAATTATGTTAATAATGCATGGAAATAAATGTCTGCTACATCTCTGAGGTGAAGTAGTCTGCCCCACTTCCTTGAAGAAAACATCTCAAGTATACTAGAGAGAGGTTTTATTCTCTGAAGCTAGATATTGGGAAACAGACATTAGAAGAATAAATATTTATAAATAGACATAAAAGACATAAGCTCTTTTGGGTGAAGCATAATACTAAACAAGGCCTGTAAAGAAATTATGTCCTGATACTGTGTCCAATTTTTCCATCTCCCTAGTCTGGCTGCCAACCCACAGATTTCGACTGGCAACAAACTCTATTCAGTCTCCTTTGTGTACCTTCCAAAAGAATTTTTCTCTCACTCTGCTGGGGCTTTTAAATCCTGCTCCCTCCTAATTCTCCTTTCTTTCCAGTCGCCTGCTCTTTTCTAGCCTTTTAACTTCCATTTTCACAGCTTACTTTTTTATCTCTCTTCTTTCCCCACTCAACTCCAGTAGTTTTTCCTCAGTGTTTTTCTCAATTGCTAGAGGGATAGCAACCCTTCCCTTAAGGTTTTGTGGGAGCCATGTGTGGCAGCCAAGACAGAGCAATCAGGCAGAATTCCTCCCTGCTCTCAGCCTTTTACCGAAAGATAAACACGTAAAACTGTTGCATAGCTGTAAAGCTGTGAGAGAATTAACAAAACCTGTAATTTATTACAGAAAAGAATATAATTCTTGACTTTCTAAGTCACTGAAGAATGAAAAAGAAAGTCCTCATCTTGAGGTGGAAAGCGAAAAATAAATTAAAAAAAAAATCAATCTAAAGCAAAAATTAGATTCAAACAATCAAAAGTTTTTCTTTATTTTTTTAAATTATTCAGTTTGATTCAATGATTTTTATTGCATTTATTTTACCTAAGGTTTGTTGGCAGGAAGAAGTTACTAGAAGGTATGTCATAATGTGCAATCAAATGCCTTTTGTATATTCGTTGTCACTGTGCACCCCATGAAAAATGTAATAGATGTTGTCACTTGTTTTATAGATTCACTTGTAGTTAGGACTCTTCACACAGGTGGTTACTAAAGAACTCTAAAACCTTATCACCTCACACCACAAATGTTTGGGGTATGATTTTATAATTTGGGATATGATTTATTAATTTGGGATGGTTTTTTGCCATATATCTTGAATACAAAAAAATAGGGTAGCAAATTAGTGGCTGTAAATGACATGAACTTTTGCAATCTTTTAATTGAACTAAATCACCAATGGATACTGTCCTGAAAACTGAGACTTTCCAAATATTTTGAAGAGCTTACATTACATCCATGAGATTATCGTTGCTTATAGCATAGGAAAATAATGCACAGTTGAATTTAGTAAAAACACAGAAATTAAATTCTTCACTTGAAAGAGTGTGTATTGATATGAAATAGATTTAACAAGTTTAATAGTACATGTGACAGTGATTTCACAAGGTTAAAGTCAATGTACACTTGATTATTTACTGCATAGAGGACAGGGTTAGATAAAGCTGTCAAGGAGATTTTTTGTTGATTCAAGAGATTTAGAAAGGACCCAATTTGCTTTTTAGCTTCTCAGAAGGGAGTTTAGGTGTAGCTGAACACAGATTTAATCAAGGGTTTCTGCCTAAAGGAGTACATATGCACAATCAATTCTTTATCTCACTTATCTTTCAAAGTTTAACATGTTAATCACTGAGATCTCTTGTTGCAAGGAATTTCTTGGCCTCAAGGACAGGTTTTCAGAGGCATCCTGACTCAAGGGGAGATCCTGGCATGCAGTCTGTGGATGTGCAGGGGAGCTCAATGGGCTCTGGGCTGTTCCCTACTGATGGAGAAAGATCACTGACTCACATTTGCATACTGATTACAGATGTTTCTTTCTTCCACACCTGACTTGAGATGGGCATTGATCAGCACTGTGGTTAGCTGGATGTTTTGCTCTAATTATGCTTTGGCTAATTTGTTGTTATCTATCTCCCCCAAATCCACTTTCAGTGACCCCATGCATCCATTAGACAGCCACTGTTGGTTATCACTTGAGCAGAGTTACAGGAAATAAAGCTCACAATATTTAAAATTTGCAACAATAGTCACAATATTTAATTAATAAAAAAGAACACCTTTTCAAGACAATAGTCACAAATATGAATTATGTATTGTGGAAGGAAAATGTGTTAAATGTCTATTTTATTTTTGGCACATTGAGATCTCTAAACTTTAATGAAACATTTACAATAAATAGTAGAAATAAACTTCCAGGCTTCATGAATACTTCAGATGACATCTACCTTTCTAAGGGTTTAAGAGGGGTGCTAATTTTCCATGAGATTGTAAAAAGTGAATATAAATCTATGTAACTACAAATTCTATATACTACTCTTTACTTGTAGACCACAATAATTGAAATTTTAGTTACTGAAGTCCCCTATAAAAAATATTTTACTTCTGAAAGTTTTCAAGGCCAGGTTGGATGTGGCCTTGAGCAACCCCTTCTAGTTGGATGGCATCCCTGCCCAGGCAAAGGGATTTGGAGCTAGATGATGTTTAAGGTCCCTTCCAATCCAAGCCTTTCTATGATTCTGTGATTCTTTATGTTGAGTATGTAGAGAGTATTCTGTGTATGTTTTAAAATCTGTCAGGTTGAGTTGTTCCAATTTGTCAGAAACTAGCCTCTGATACATAGAGATAATATTCCTGGCAAGAGTGTCTTTAATTGGGTGGTAGGAACATGACACTGCATAAAGTCGTGGCAGTAGAAGAGAGTATTCAGCTTTACATGTGAGAAATATCATGTGTTTCTCTCTATGCATATCTGTATGTATGTCAATTTGTCAGCTACACTGAAATAATCTCAAGAATAATGATAAAACAAAAAGGAAGCAAAATAATAAGCAAAATATTTTTTTTTTCCTTTATACAATCTTCTCTGTGTAATGACTTCCCTAACATTCTTCAGGAGTGAAACCAGCAGTTGCGAGACAGATAATACAAGGCTGTGAAACAAGGCTTAGACTTGCGGGGTGATTGACAAATAAGCCAGAGGCATTTGTAAGCTGTTTAGGAATGAAAAATACCTTAGCACAGGGTCCTGATGAGTTTTATCAGACCATCCAGAGCCTTAACTCAGTCTGTGAATGGCAGGAAGATGCCATCAGTAGAGGACATCATTATCATGTCACCCATACCTGATTTTCGTACTGAATTGGGGTTCCATGCAGGGAGCTGCTCCATCCTGCCTGTGGATAGCTGGTATTTTGTTTGAGCTGGCCAGGGGGCTAGGTTTGTCATCCACAGGAGTTACACTAAAATTTGAAGGTATACTGTGATTTTATCAGTAAGCTCTGCGCATAAGGCAGTAGCAGGGGAGTATTCACAGAAAATTTAACGTTCCTGTCTACCCTCCTTTCTTCCTGCCAAAGGTTTGGTGGAATGTAACATTAGTTCATTTCTTTCCTTGATACAGGCACATAGCTCTGCAGTCCTCTTCTATCTATTTCTCAGTCACCTTTGTGGGAAGACAAGTAGATTAGACACATAATTTCCTCACCCTTCTTTCTCCTTCCTGTGAAAGAAGCCAAAATAGGTATTTACAGGCCTCACTATCTTCCAATAAATAGGAGGGCTCTATAATGACTTTAAAAAAAGTAAATGATTAAAAATTATTTTTTAGAAACTCACCATCTGCTCTAGAAGTTGTCCATTATTTCTGTCCTCCTTAGCTGCAACAAAAAAAGCTCAGTTTAAGCAGAATTATAATTGGTCATAATTTCAGATTCTTTGTCCAGAATAAAGCAAATGAAGTATTTTGAGTTTCGCTCCTGGTGTGCACAACAGCTCTTCTTTTAGCATGGTCTCATTTTTTAACTTCCAACTGCTAGAAACATTTCTGCAATTTCCATTGATGTTCTGTTTGAAAAACAAAAGTCAGTAATTTAGCCAACAGGGATGGGCTGATTAGATTTCTTGCACACTGATCAATCAAAGCACTATCTTGATCTCACTGGCCTCCAGACCCTGCTTTAGGAAGACCAGCCTTAGGAAAAATATTTTGCTTTTCTTTTTCATTCTTTTCTAAATAAGCTCAGCAACTCAGAAAAAATGAAAACCCTCTGCTTAACTCTATGTTTAATATCACATGAGAATATTGATTAAACACCACACAAGTAAAGAGAAGCAGAAATACAGACAAATATAAATAAAGCAATGCTTCAACCTAGTAAGATTTATGTACTAGAAATGTAACTGAATATGAAAAAGACAAAAAGAAGTTGAGCAGGAAGACACCAATATGAGAATAAGCACAAAATGAAAGCCAAGAAGAATCACGGAGACTAAAATTAATATCTGAAAGGAAATTGGCTAATAAAATTACAATATTATGTAATTTCCTTTTCTTGGAGTGTTCTTTAAAGAGAAACTCTGGTACAAATACAATGTTGACACAAAGAATAGTGTACCATAATAGATAAATATCTTCTATTTGTAACAAAAAATTGATTAAAGAACTGGTGAGCTGACAGAAGAAGAATAACTAGAATACATTCATGTCAAAACACCAATTAAAGACCCAAATAAAACTTAGCTCAGTGTGTTAGCTGGTGACTTCAGAAGGCTAGGTAATGATTTAAAAAAACCAAACAAATGCACAAACAAAACCCAAATAAAACAAAACAAAGAAACACATCCCCCTCCAAAAAAAAAAAAAAATCCAAAAAATCCCCACCCAAACCACACAACTAAAAAGCTTTAAATAAACAAATAATTACATACCAAAGTGCAAATATGTTCAAGAGAACACTATGCCTGTTATTAAATGCAATAACTGCTTTTTTGGGAGGGCTGCAAGCTTGGTGTGACACAGGCTCATTAATAATGTGAGAAGATGCATGGATATATATAGATATAGATGATATAGATAAAGATATAGATAGAGAGATGCAGATGTAGATATGGAGAGATATAGATTAGATATAGATATAGAAAAAATCACACAATTAATCTCAAAAAACCCAAATGGCAAGGAGGCTGCAAATACTAGATTTACTGTTTGGGATGGAATTTCTGTAGCATAAAATAAAGATTATCAAGACAGAATTACATAAAAATTATGAATTTGCTAGCCTATAATACAAATTTCAGAGGAAATCTTATTGCTAATATCACCGTATTAGAAAAAAAAACAACAAAAACAAATAAACAAAGCAAGCTACATTTAGTAATTTTCCCTTTATTATAGAAAATAAGAGCTAAAAGAAGGGTTTTTTTCCGATCACTGTAAAATGTTAAAAGGGAAGTGAAAATACTTGTAAAAAAAAAAAAATTATTAACAGAAGAGCTGGAAACTATCTTGGCCTTGAAAGAGTATGATGTTTTAGATTTTCAAATGTGCCATAAAATGAAAATCAAATTAAGCAATGTACAGGAAAGCAAGTTAAGCAAACAAATTTATTCTAGACTATTATTAATATTTATTATTGTTATTTAAATTCCAATATATCTAAAAAAATTGAAAATCTCCCTTTGATGATAAGTGGGGTATACCTGGTCAATGTATATTTGGTTACAGCCTTCACTGTGGCCAAAATAATTTCAATTATTTGGAGTGAGCTGTGTATGAAAATAGCTAAACTTCAAACATCATTATTCCTGCACCCAAATTTTGGTAAGAGATGGCTTACAAAATATATTATGTATGATGGAAGACATGCATATATCTTTTAATCTGCAGTTTTAAAAGAACACCAATGAAACTGAGATTGCCACCTACTGATTTTTTAATTTTAATGAGAGAATATCTGTAACATCAGACATCATCAGTTTCTTTGTATTCAAAGAGACTGAATAGGCCAAGCACAGAATGAAATTTAGATACTGAAAGTAGACTTAAGCTTTGCAGTTGTTAACTGAAAATAATTTTTCAGCCTATTGAAATCTTGCTTTGAGTGCCCAGACACCCTGCTAAGTTTGCAGGCAGTGTCTGGTTCCTCTGAATTGAAACCACAGTGGAGAACCTGTCTAGGAAACCAGTGGGGATTCACAGAACTGCTGGGGGGAGGCTGGACATTATCCTCTCTTTGGGGGTTATATTCAGAGCCTCTTTTAGATTTCACTGCGTGAATCAGGTCGTTTCTTTTCTTGGAAGTACAGCAGTTAGTGCACTTTACCAAACTGGTGTACCTTAAAAGGATAAAGATAGAAAACTTGAAGTATAATGAAGGGAAATGATACACTGTAAGTAAATGAAACTGTCATTAAATGCAACATCAGAAAGATGAGAAGAAACATCAGAGAAAAAATATGAATACTGCTGGGTATGAAGAGGATTCTGATAGATACTTGGACAGCATATTCAGGTTATTTTAGAGATTTACAATAATTAAAAACTCTATGCCACAGCCATTAGAAAGAAGTGGAGCTTCAGGAGCTATGTCCTCTTAGAAGCAAGAGTCAATGAAAATGATCATTTAGAGCACAGTTTGCTTGAGTAATGCTTGAATTATATGCATCTATGATCTCTATTGTGATGTTTTTGAACAAAAATGAAGCTAAAAATGGAATACAAGGTTTAAAATAAAGAAAATATCTGTTAGGCTTTTTTATGTTAAGAAATTAATTTGAAATCACAACATTACTAGAAAAGTCTAGGAAAAAAACATTGTATGGCTTTGTGCATACATAAGAATACACTAAATTTATAATATTTCTTTGGCATATTTTTGCAATATTATTATTCACCTAGATTTAGCTAGAGGACAGAAGCGATTTTGCACCTACTTCTTTATTATTAAATCCTCTTTTAGTGCTTTGGTTTTGCTTGGGAGAAAGTTAAAATTCTTCATAGAAGCTGGTACAGGGCTATTTGATTTTTTTCCTGAAAATCATGTTGATAACAGATATTTTAGCTATTGCTGAGCATTGCTTAGGCAGCATCAAGGCTTTTTCTGTTTCTTACACTATCCCCACCAGTGAGGAGTTGGGAGGGCCCAAGAAGTTGGTATGGAACAGCTGACCCCAAGTGTCCAAAGAGATATTCTACTTTATGGAATCACTGTCAGCATATAAGGATGGGGGAAGAAAAGGAAGAGGGAGGAGGCTTGGAGTAATGATGCTGTCTTCCAAAATATCTGTTACTCCTGGTGGAGCCCTGATCTTCTGGAGATGTCTGAACACCTGCCTGCCTATAGGAAGGGATGAATGAACTCTGCTGGGTTTAGTGGCATTTTTTTTACCTATTAAACTGTCTTTATCTCATCTCCTGAGTTTTCTCTTTTTTACCTTTCCAAATCTGCCCCCCATTCAAGTGTAGTGAAAAGTGAACAAACAGCTGTATGAGTTTTAGTTGCTGGCTGGGATTAAACCACATTTCCAGGGCATCATTGCTGCTCCTGGACTGACCAGGCTGGAGCTCCACTGCGAACTCGAATTGGAGGAATGCGGCTGTAGGCAAGGCATTATGGCTGATGGAGGAGGCCACGCTGGAACAGGTGTGCCTCAGGGCTTCTGTGGCTGTGGATAATTTTATATTCCAGGTGGTATTTCCCTCAGGAGACTCTGGTTCACAGATACTGTCCCACACTAGGCACCAGAAAGGACTGTCATGTTTAACCCCAGCCAGGAGATGAGCACCACACAGGTCTCAAAACATTTAAGAATCTACTTCCCTCTTTCAGCTAAAAAGTGATGGATAAGAGCTAGTTAGTAATAGCTTTTGCATGGTTCTGTCTGGTCTCACTGTAAATGATTGCTGTATAGGACTGGATGTTTTTATGTAACAGCTTGAGAATGAACCTCTTTATCTTCTGAAGTTTCACTACTGTGGAGTTTGGGAGTCACAGGTCTAGTAGGCAGCAGTCAAAGATTACTGACCCAGTCAATAATCAGGAGACCAAATTTTAAATGCTTCTTTCTTGTAGGGGAACTTGAAAGACTGGGTAATTAATGGAAAATGTCAATAAGAGTCACTCTTTAATATTTTAAACCCCATAATCCACTTAAATTACACATTTAGGCTGGAAGAAATGGTCTTTGGGCAATATCATCCATATTTAACGAAATCTAAATACAGGTGGAAATATTTGAACTACAATATGATGAAGATCAGTGCAATCATGAATAACAGAACCTGGACCAGAATTTTACTTGGTGTCCAGAAACCTTTTTACACTTACATTATCCCAGACGTGCTATACCTAGTGCTTTATAAATATATGTTGATACTTCCTATGTTATGGTTCTTTTATGATTATATACAGATTTTTGGGTAAAATTTTAAAATTTAGTTAGCTGTGATTGGTTGGTCTGATCTTTGCTCCTTGCATCATCTGTCTTTGTCCCTGGACCATAATTTCCCCTAAAAGAGAAATCCATAAGAAACCTGGGATTTAGTAATTTAAACATTGACCCATGAAGGAAAGAAGGGAAAATAGTGCATGAGCAGTCATCAATAGTGTCTGGAAAGTTATTTTCTTTGCCTTCTATGTTTAAAATAGAGAAAGTACTGCCTATTCATTACTGCCCATCTTCAAGGAATAGAAATCAACATACTTGAAAACCAAGTGTTTAACCGGTAATGATCAGAAGTATTAGAGTAGAAAAAGATAACCCATCTTCCTTTAAATATACCAAAACAACATAACAAAACCATTGTCAGCAGACATTTAAGCACTCTGAAAAACAACCTACAATAGGAAGTTCTTTCACAACAGATGATAGAAGTGAACAAAGCAAATCATCACAACAGCAATTTGTCACCATGTGTTCCAAAACTTGACAAGAAAATGCCTTTGTTGAAGCCTTTCAGCATAATAAACTTCTTGGGGAATACTTCCAGAGAGGTTCCTACAAGCAAAAAGAGAACTTTGCTTCCAGCAAATTAGTGTCATCCCAGTATACTTATGAACACTTCAAAAGACGGATTTACAGATTAAGCAAGTGCTGACATTGAGATGCCCCAAAAAATGTGGAAGAACAAAAAGCAGGAGGTAGCAAGGGAGTTTCTTGACCTTTAGTTGTTTTATTTTTCAGCTGTTACAAGAGAAAAAATAAACTAAATAATCAGAAAAACTAAGCAAGCCTCTTACATTTGGAGAAACCCAATAACAGCATTCAAATGAATTTAAATACAAAATTAATTAAAGTGGGTAGACTTGGTGTATGAGTTGGAAATAAGTATGAGTGATTCTGTTGCCTCTGACATGTAACATAAAGTACGCTCTCTGTAATATAGATTGGACACATCATATACTGTGAGATACATAAAATGCATCTGCTATATTTTTCCACATCTTGTAATAATTTCTATAGTCATGTAGAGGAACACAGAATGTAGGATTTGGAGGGAAACCTTGGATTATGCCCAGACCCCTTCTGTCATGATGATATCACATGATTATTTTTTAGCTGTTTTTAGAAAGAGGTCTTTTTGCCTCCACTAATTTTTCAAGGTTGTTCAATAAATTCAGTTCCATATCAGTCCTTTATTCCTACCTAAATTTCATTTATGGTCTATTCATGCTCATTTCCTTCCAACGTAATATTCTTTTAAAGCTGAAATAGCTCATCTCCCCATAAATCAGTTACCTCTCTTCTCCTTTTCCTTCAGGCAATACATTTAATAAAAATCCATGTTTTCTACACTAATAATTTATTCAGATTATCTTTATAAAAGACAAGTCTCTACTTCAAAACCTTGCCTAGATGGCAGGAATTACCCACTTCTGCCTTTTTTAGTTTGTGCAGAGGAATGGTGGCTATTGTGCAATAATCCTGTATTGACAGGAATTTGATACTTAATCACCCCACCTCAATTCCTAAAGTATTCAGAAACAGTATCTTGTTTCTCTAATGAGAATGAGTTCATTTCTTGAAGTATTGATGGATTCCTCAAAAAAATAGTGACTTAGACTGCTGGAATATATGTAATATGTGAAATAGGGACATAATTCTATCATGGATGACAGGGCAGGCAATTCTTTAGCTAAAATTGGGATCATAGTCTCTAGTTAGCTATAAGTCTGTATTTTTAAATAAGATTTGACTTGCTATAGCTGAAAGAAGAAAGTTTGAAATCTTTATGAGAACAAGCTCTGCACACGAGTCTGTATTCAACAGTCAGTTCTCCAATTGCACTAAAGAGAAATGGTCGATAGACTGTCCAGACATGAAGAAAAAAGCAGCTGAATGCCTGTGAGATAATCCTAATTCATTTGAAATTGCTTTGATGTGAAATCAGTTTCCATACTGGATGGCAAATTTCAGATAAGAGGCTGATGCTGAATGTGAAGAGCATTAATTCAGGTATGTTAATTGCACATCCTGCAGTGTCTCATCAACATAAGACTTTAATTATTCTCAGGCAAATTCCTTAGCTACATAATAAAATGAATAGTTACAGTGTATTAAACACTGTTTGCCATGAAGGAGTGGGAAAAAGTGCATTGTGGATAACAGTATCTTTTTCAGAAAAGAGTCAATCCATTTCCACTCCTAACATCAAGTTTTGAGATAGAGTGAAAAATGAAAATATCCTGGTCCATAACAGCAATTAAAATTCTTTATGAAAGAAAAGTTTCTTTTCTTGAGATTAAAATAAATAAACAAATAAATAAATAAATAGGTTTAGTGCTATATTAGCATATGTTTCCATTAAATTTTCTGACATGTTTGTCAGAAATGTTCAGATTAACATATAATCATGATTCGTTTGCAATTGTTGCAAGTTTACCTAATCAATTCTGAATCACTGGATTTTTCCTGACTTCAGTGTAGACTGCATCAATCACCCTTTTTCCTATTCTACAGTGAATGTATTATAAATTTAAGGAAATTAGAGTTTGTATGAGATGCAAACACTTGGTGGGAGAATAAAAATACAATTTGTTTTCTATGACTGACTAGGCAAGTGATGAGTCTGTTTACATAATGGGCTAATAAACCTAGTTACTAACAGAAACAAAAAAATGTTTTTATTATGAGACATTATAGTTGCATATAGATTAGCAATTCAAAAAAGATTTTTTTAAAATCACATTTCAAATGACTGTGTTTTGCAGTGCCATTCATGATTTAAGGAGTGTTACATACACAGCTCTATTAATAAAATAGTACATGTTCACTACTACTTTCTTATACCAGGAAAATTATTTCATTAAGTTTGAAGTTTTCAGAAATGCCACATTAGATATTTTATGATCCAACAAAAACTGCAAAAAGTTTTTAGTCGTATTTGGAAAATTAAGTTCTTAAACTTATAACATGATTTTCAGACACTTAGATTTTCATGGCTGATGCATCAAAGAGGGCAGAAATATGAATTAAGGTTCCTCCATTACTGAAAAAAATAAGAGCTGATGAGCTAGTAGAGTCTTTCTTAAAGTTGCATAAAAAATTAATTTCATGTTGAGTTCCCTTTTTTAGCAGTTACATTGATTAGCTAATTGATTAAGAAAAACCATATTGTTTCCTCAGTGACCTCTTAAATGTCTAAAACACATAGAAATTGGCATATTTTCTTTCTTAACATTTCTTGATTGAAACTAAATAGCTTGTATTCATCACTGCAGCTTCTGGAGAAATCAATTTTTTTATATATATATTCCTTGTTGATTAGCTTTTTTCTTTTTTTTTTTTTTTTTAACTAAAGAAGTAGCATTTTTTCTAGTTGCAACTTTGTTCAGAAAGAAAAGAAAGGGAAAAAAGTATGTACATGATCAAAAGAACTTGAAAGCTGAATCTTTTCAGCATTTGTAGTTTGATCTTATAAGTTGTACCAGATTTGCCTTTTGCCTTACCCTTGTGAGTAATCTCATTGAACTCTGGGACTTTTCTCATGATAAAGCACTTGCAGAACTGGCCCTGAGATAGAACAGGAAATTAAAGATTCATAGAATTGCTCATAGTGGAAGTCATAATGTTCTTTCATCATATCTGTGTGGTAAGTCACTTTGCTGACTGTGTTCTTGGCATTGCAACTTTTATTATGCTTTTTTTTTTCTTTTCCCTATAGTTGAGATCAGTTATCTGACTTTATACAGGAGTGAAAAACATTTTCCTACAAATTTGAAGTTAAACAAAGATAATATCAAACAATAATTTGTAAATGCTTTTGGAAAATTATCTCTCTTCACAGACACATAGAAAGAGTCACTATCTAGACTTGAGTAGTAACTCACTGGTCCAGTATTTGATATGAAGAATTTCTGTGCTGTGAAGTTTTATAAAAACCTTATACATTGTCATTTCATAGGGTAGTAGCAATTTTCGTTGCTCTTGTGGAGAAGAAGATCTCAAATCTGTTTAACAAAACTTCCTCAATCTCATCAAGCAGCATGGGAGCCCTGTTAGTCTTGGAAACCTGACAGCCTAGATGAGTATTCCTGCTGTTTTATGATTGGCATGTACTCTCATTTGGCATCAATCAAAGATTTGAGTGTTTCCTGAACTCCTTTTAGAAATGGTACTGCCTCTTTCAAATGGGTTTAAACTATGTTTCTCTGCCTTAGACAAGTGGTGTTTAACTGACATCTAATTTAACATAAAAGGAAAAATATTTCATTAACTCCTACTCAAAAACCTTCAGTTTGAATTCCTTAAATTCCTAGTCTGACGGTAGATAGACTCTTTTAAGGGAGGCATTTACAAGGAACAGGTTATCTGTATTAACTGTCAGTTAAGAAGATGAGATTCTATTGAGAAAAATCCTGTTTAATTCAGTTCTTTGGTTAAAAATTCGCAGATTTTTGACAGTTTTACATATCTCCAGCACAGTGAGTTTCTTTGTAGTAGAGTGCATTCTAAAAGGCCAGTGACTTTAAAAGCAATGGGGAAGTTTTTGGGTCCAGACTCACAACAGCATTCCCTTTTTAATGGACTTGAACACATAACTGCTATTATTCTGAAAGGGAAAAAAATTCATGTAACAATAATATGTGGACAAGAGATACATGGGTTTACAAAGGCTCTTAACAAGGTTATCACAAAGAGCTTTTAAGGAAGTTAAGACAGCATGGGTTAAAAGCATGGGATAAATGAACAAATACTTGGATTGATAAATAATTAATTAGAAGACAGGTAACATGACAGGAGTAAATTATTAGCTTTTGACATGGAGCATTACCCATGACAGAATTCTGTGTGCTCTATGCAATGACTTTTGATGTTAAAGGTATTGACAAGAGATGTGAAAAAAAAATTAAAAACATGCTTTTGGAAGAACTCTAGAAGTACATTATAAGACTGAGTGACCAGGAACAAAAAGATGCCAGTGAAATTCAGTGCAAATAAAAAGTATATACCTGCTGAAAACCAATACAAATTTCACAAATATAATGATGGACATTGACCTGGTGGCTGCAACATAAGACCAGCAAAATTGTATTATTGCAGATAGTTTATGAAACTATCTACTTTTGGAAGAAGTTGAAAGCCAAACAAACAACTAAAGATAATAAGCAAAAGAATAAAACCAAATTCTAAAAAAAACCCCAAAACAGTATTCTCCTAAAAAATCCATGCTTTTTTGACCTTATTGTGAACTGGGTTTTTTCGACTGAGTTTCAATTTAGTTTTGGTTCAGTTTTTGGGGTTTTTTTTTTGTTTTTTTTTATGTGAGGTTGTCCTGTGGCAAAGTGATAAAATGCATTCCATATGATGAATAACTGAGCAGGCTGAAGGTCTTCAGTTTGAAAAAGAGACATGTTGAAATGAATATCATAGACATTTTTCAAATAGTGAGTGACATGAACAGAATGGACAGTGATCAACTCTTCACCATTACAAAACCAGAAATAAGGACCTCAAATTTAAAGAGGAGGAGAAAAAATTGGAGTAAACAGAAGGCTATGCCTACATAGAAACAGCTCAATGAATGTCTTGGTTGCCATCCAGTTTCAAAATTGGATGCAAAATTTTGCCCAGTTTCAAGAGGGGAAAATACAAATGTATTTATAAGAAGGACCAGTTAAGAGTAACTGAATAGACCTCACATATCAGAAATTACCAGAGCAAAAGACATGAAAACATCCAAGACGTGCTTATGAGCAATGGTTTTGCTTCCTGCTTTAGTAACTTCTAGAGAAAAAAAATCTTGACTCTGTTGACCCTGACTCTGTTATTGAAGCAATAAAACATTCTTCCTATTTTGCAGATAATATGAAAAATTTTAAAACTTGGCTGCTCTGGTTACAGTGCAACTCCACAGTCAATCTCTATAAGCACCTAAATATGTGCTACCAGACATGCCAAGACCTGCTTCTAGGATGACAGTGATAGAGACAGGAGATGCTTTACTGAGTGGACTGTGAAACTGAATTGTCTTCAAGGAAAAACTTGAGGAAATACTATTAGAAAGGTTTTTGACATGAGTATGAGAAAAATAGAAATCTTTATTTACCTCTGCTGAAATTTTTCCCCTTTAGATGAAGAATCAAATACCCACTGGATTAAGGGAAAGACAAAATGTACCAAAAAATTTTTAAGATATAAACTTGTAATAATAGAGACAGAGGGCCAAATTAAAAGATGTAGAGGTGTTTGACATAAAATGCATAAACTAACATCAGAGTAAAGACAAGAACATAAATTTTCCCTTTTTGGAAATAGTTCCTTAGCACCCTTATGAGAAAACTTGCATTCTTCCCTATATAGTGACAGTTTAAGAAGAAAATGAAAAGATTTTTCATTCAGTTTGGAAACATAGTTTCTCCTGGAATGTGTCAGAAAACATAATTATGGGTATTCCATTTTCTTATTCCTTAAATCTTCAATAGATGCAATATTAGTAGATATTAGGCTAAATATTTCTCATATTTTGATTTTATTATTGATCTTTGTTCTTTTAAGTAGTCCAAAAAGTAAAGTATCTTCAGTTTGCTTTTTTTTTTTTAAATTAAGTACTTCTACTAAAACCAATTAAACCAAGGTTGAATTTTGTTTGCCAAAGCAACATAGTTTTTGAAATAATGGCAGGATACTTTGATTTGGCTTTCATGGGTGCATTAACAGATTAAATGAAGTTACCATTTATACTCCATGCAATAGGTGATGGAAAGATTAAATGTGCATTTAAGTGAATGCTGGCTGAAGATTAGTCCCTCCTCCCTCAGTAATAGAATTAATACATGCAATAAAGGCATAAGATTATTACTCTTGTGCAGGATACAGGTGTAAATTTATTGCCAATTTAATAAATTGTATTTTAATATAATATTTTTATTACAGATTAATTGCTTAGTACTTTTTCAAATATGCCTTTAATGAAGTACTTTTCTTTCACATTCTTGAAATACTGTGAGGTTAAGAGAAGAGATATAATTCTCAGACAGACAGATTGTTGCTTTAAAAGTAGGTTTTCTAATTCAGATGCTTGCTGTTTCTGATAGTTGTGGTGCAAGCTGAGCAATGTACCAGGCACTCCAGTGGAATACTTAGAGCTTCCACAGTCATGCATAGCAACAACAAAGAACTCCAGCCAGAACTTCCTATTTAATGACAATTTGACTAATTAATAGATAGATTCAGCAACATAAGGCCTAGATGTTAGAAATTTCATTATGCACAAGAATAAGCATGAATCATACAGGCTTTATTCTTTATTGAAAAAAAGTATTCAAGCATCTGTTTCATTGCTACTAGAGACTGATGATTAAAATGAATAACCATTATAAAAGAAATAAATAACAGGCTTTGTGAATCATTATGCTTTAAAGTCATTGAACAATGAGATTGAGATATATTCTAGTGAGCATTTAATCATTTTCATATCCATGAAGTGGATATGTCTATCAGTATTCCACTTATTTTCCTTCTGCTCCAACTGCTTTTCCCGTTACCTGCACCTATCCTAGGAGAATACCTCCATGCCCCACTCAAAACTTTTTCCTTTCTTACTTTTTGTTTTGTTTTCTATTCCTATTCTATTTAGCTTTATTCTAATCATATGTTGGAGGACGTATGCTGAAGTTTTTGGAAAAAAATGAAATGACTTTTAGTTATCATGAACGTGTGCTTCATCACTGGATGGTAGTAGGGAATAGCGCCTGAAACAGAATTTAAAAGTAGGTAAATTTTCTTACAAGATGAAATTCTGCCTATGGGTATTGTCTTTATGGACCCTTCCAACACAAACTACTCTATGAATCTATGATTATGAAAAAAAACACCAGTAAAATTAACTAAAAAAAAAAAAAACAAACCAACAACAAAAAGCCTCAAAAACTAACAAAAAATGCACCATGAAACTAAATGTAGGTTATTCATAGTATTTTTTCTGATTCCTACGTTATAATGATGGTTGTGATTTACACCCCTCTAAAGAGAGAAAGTAATAGTGGAAATGCTCAAGTGTACAGTTTGTGAACACTTAGACAGAAAACTACTTTCAGTAGCTCTCAGAAAATACCTCATAATTCAGAAATCCTGTCTGAAAAGGCACTGAAACTCATAAATGACAGCATTTCTTAAAGTATCATTTGTAAAAAGAGTTACCCCTTACCACTAACCTCTCCTGTGCACATTTATTGCCATAAAAAATAATTTATTTTGCAATTAAGCACACAGAGCATAAATAAAAATTTCTTACTTGTTGAACAATCCACACCTGACTACTTCAAATTATTTTTTATGTCAGAAAATAAGTGTCAAGGGATATGGGAATATTCTTTCTTATTAAAAAGAAACATTTTTATATTTGTAAATACATTGACCCAAAGAACACTTGGAGTAGTAAACTTTAAATGAATTACTTTAAGTTTCAATATCCCTTTATAGATTATTAAAGCAGCTGTGGAACTCTCAATATTGCAAGGATAGAAATTATCTTTATAAAATATTTTGTAGAATTTTCTTATAGGAATAACTTGAGCTCTAGTATTGATATGTGAGGAAAGGTGTGTAAGACAACTCATCAATTTTGACCCATTAATATTTTAATATTTTAAGTCATGTGTTCTTTCTGAAATATCACTTCCAATTATGTTTTTTTTTCTTTAATGTGAATAGTTACAAAAGCTTTAAAACATTTTTTTCTTTGATTCAAGTAACAAAAGTTACTATAAACTTTGTACTAACATTTATCCAAATAGTTTTATATGATGTTGATGAACTGTGTAGATGTGTATACATTTGGTTTGATTTTTTTCATGTAGGTTAAGATAGTACACTTGAGAATCATTTTGTGGCAAAAGACCACCATATCTCCTTTTACCTGTTTTACAGAATAGACATGGGACAGAAAAGATTAATCTTCATTCTGGAGCCTCAAATAAGCTGAAAAAGTCCAAATACTCTTTTGCGGCGGACCCAACATTCACCAAACCACTGCAAATTAAACAATCCATTTTTTTTTCAATTTCTAGGGCAAGTAACAACGTGTCTTTAAGCTGTGACCTTATAAAATTCAGGACTGAATCATCTACTCTTTTAGCTTGTTTTCTCCATCAGTAATTATTTGAAACATCTCTTCTGAATCTAGTCATCTTCAGATTTAGTAAGAAAGGTTCATAGATGAATATCTAATTAACAAGTTGTCAGCATTGTAAGCCATATTTAAATACCTTTTTTCAACAGAATTTGGAAATTATCTTCAGATTTTTTGAATAGCTACACTTCTATTAAGATTTCTCTGCTGACATCATGTATTGTTTTCCAATGTTAAAAGAGCAGCTGCCAAAAATTCTCTGACTACTATAGTGTGCATTATCCTCTGATAAGAAAGACAGATAAAGTGACACATTTTTTCAAGTCAGTAAAAAAAAAATCCATCTCACATCTCTGCAATGTCTATACATATATATACACACACACACATACAGAAATATATAATTATATGTATGTTGACATGCAGTGGCTGGTGTTTACTAGGTAGGGAAGAGTTTACCAGATTTTGAATCTCAACAGAACTATTTAAAGCTGTGTCTAAAATTCATAAGATATTGTCATTTCTTTTTACACCTCATTGATTCTGACAATGATTGCACAGCCACAAGAATGAAGAAATTACTAACAAAAATAAATATAAAATAACAGAGTTCACAGCATAATTATGAAGGACAGAATACAGGGTTTTTTTACAAATCATTACCAGCTCAGTAAGCAATCCTTTAGAAACAATCACTTTCCAAAACATTTGCTTCATTCAAATTTTGTTCTATTTAAAGAGGGAATACTGAGCATAGGGAGCCCCCAAAACTCAGTTTTGATTACCATTTATGTTCAAAATCTGAAGGAGCTATGTAAAATACATTGAACAGTGATTTTGGGTCCAGATATAATAATATTAATACTCATGTTCAAACTACTATAGAAAAAAATCAATGGCTAATAATTTCCTAAAAACTTACAAGAAAATTCACTCACATATTTGCTCAGGGCAGTGGGAACAACTAGAGATAAACTAAAGATTTCAGAATTAAAGATTGTTGCTATTTCTGGGATGCGGTAAGCAAGATTTCTGAGGAAAATCTCTAAAGGTGGAAGGGATTCCAGGATACATGGAATTTTTAGTTTTTAAAGACAGATTTCTCAAAGCACCAGAACAATCCATTGTGATCTCCAAGAGAATTTCAACTTTGCTGTTTGATTGAACTTGAACACAAGAAGTAGGTGTACAGGAGGTGGAAAGAGGGACAAGCTACAAAGGAGTGCTACAAGTACATGACTTGCGTCTGCAGAAGAATAACTGGGAAGAGTAGAGTATGTCCAGAGTTCATATTGGCTGAGGGTGAAAAGGGAAACAAGAGGGAATTTTACAGCAAAGGGAAAAGCCAGCCAAACAGTTACACCATGTCTTCAGAGAATTCTTTTCTATGAAAACTTGCTGCCCTTTTTTTTTTTTTTTTATGTCATAAAAGCAACAGAAAACAGGGGGCACTAAAGGTGCTTTTTGCCTCAGTCTCTATTGAAATCAATGTTTCCCAAATATCCTAACCTAGGGGCAAACCTTGAGGCAAAAAACCAGTACATGCAGAAGAAATATATTGACTTCATGGAATTTCAGAATGGTTTGCACTGGAGGGAATCTTTAAAGTACATCTCATTCCAGCCTCCCTGACACGGGCAGGGACATTTTCCACTAGATCAAGTTTTGAATGCCCTGTCCAGGTTGACTTTCGATGACAGGGCATCAACCGACTCTCTGGGTAAAATGTTCTAGTTTCACATTACCTTCAAAGTAAAAAAATAACTAAATAAATCTTCTTTGTGTCCAAACCTGTGGGGGAATAGATTGTAGGAGAACAGAGATAGTCCAGAAGGCAATCTTGCCCTTGGTGAGTTGCATGTGTACTAATTACCGAAGAGTAGGAACAGGCCTACCCTTAATAGGTCACAGCTATTTCCAATAAGGATGGGTGCTAGAAAAGAGTGGGTTAGCTGATTGAGAGGAGAGTTGGAGTTTGTTGGCTGTGCTGTAGGGAGCTGTAAGGGTAAGGTGGTCCTGCAAGGGACCAGTAGGAGTCAGCTGGCCATGTAGAAGGAAGAGAAAAGGAGTCAGTGTTGTGAGAAGCTGCCTGTGGGAACTCACAGAGGCAAGGTATGAAAGTTTTGTAGTATGATGATAAACTTGATGGTTACAGTCAGATTGGTGCCAAGCACTGATGCCAACAATTGGTGGCCTGTATGGGGATGAGTCCTGACATAAACCTATATTCTCAGTTTAAAGCCATTATCCTATATCCTGCTCTTGTGAGAGAGCCCCTCTCCAGCTTTCTTGCAGGCCCCCTCTAGTAGGTTCCTATAATTTTCCCCAAGAGCTAGTTCTTTAGACTAGAAAACCTCCAGTGTCTCAGAAAGAGTGTTGAGCTCTCTGAGCACTTCAGCCTCTCTCCTTTGAATCCAATTCTAAAAGTTCTATGTCTTTCTTGTACTGGATACCCCAGGACTGGAATTATATTTCAGGTAGCTTCTCATGAGAGTGGAATAAAGAGGAACACTCTGCTCAACATACTCACCATACTTTTTTTTGTAGCCCAGGTTAGGACTGTCTGAGCTGTAAATTCTGTGTTGTAAAACCTGGATGAGCTGTACAATTAGGCCCAGATTGGTTTTCTGAGCCATTCATTGCTGACCCATATCAATTTTTTTTGTCCATCAGTATCTCTAAGTCTTTTTTTGCAAATCTTGTCTCTATCAATTTACCACCCAGTCTGTACTGATATTGGGGATTACCTTTACCTACTTAAGTTACTAAAGCATCTGAGTAGTATCTTCTGATTCTTTCGGCATTCTGGAATGTTTTGCTTTGTAAGCAAGCCTACTGATGAACGTCTGCACACCTACAGCTGTCTCTGGCATTCTCATCTGACTTCCATGTGCCACCAAGACAGCTTCTAGATTGCTTCCTGCTGTTTTTCCTGATGGTTCCAAAGATTTCTTTCTAATTTTTAGAGCAGAATCTGTGCTCTCCATCTGATGAAAAGGCATTTATTTATAAAAGTCAGCATATGCTATCAGTCATCTCCAGAGCAAACTCTTTCCAGTATTAAGCATGTAGCTACACTCTATAGGTTCGTGTTCCTCTGAACAGAAATTGCTAGTAAAAAAAAATTTAAAAAAACAATTTTTTAAGGTATTGTTGGTCACTTAGTGTTACATACAATAATTCAAATTACTCTTGGATCTTTGAGGCATTCATTATCTTACAAAATATAATTTTTAATATGCAAGATGACCTTTGTTTTTTAGGAAAAAAATTACCAGGTTTATTTTGTTTGACTACAAAAATTACCGAATCACTGAATAATCAAGGCTAGAAGATACCTTTAAGACCATCTAGTGCAAACATCAACTTAGCACCACCATAATCACCCCTAAACCATATCCACAAAAATATTTCTATGGCATAAATTGCCTCTGGATAACAGATTTTATTATGTCTTCAACTATAAAAAGATTTTTACTTATGCCTCAGTTTCAAAAGTCATGAGATTTTATCAAACTCTGTAATTTAAAATCAATTGGTTTATATAAAAATATAGTATGAGTCAAATGCACAATAATATGTCCCATGAAAACAGAGTTAAAAGACTCAAAATCTTCAGGGTTTTAGTTTAGTTGCTAAGTTTTTGATATCTTTGATTTAGAATTTCCATAGTGAAAACTATTGAACAAAGCAAAACCTGTTTTCATTAAATTGCTTTGAGCAAGTGGACCTGAATTCTCTTATATACATGTAATAGATGTCCAGACATATATCTGGACATAGATGATATGTAGATATATGTCTATATGCAGAGATTGCCATGGGGTAAAATGAAAAATTCCTAACTAACCATTCAGCTTTTCATCTGAATTTTGTTCTTATATTATAGGTCCATCACAGGCATGAAGACAGGGAATCACAGCAAAGACAAAAACCCAAAAGTACCTCTTTGTATGAGCAGCATAAGAATGAGGAACTAACCATATTGGCTAGGAGCCATCTAATAAGCCAAGAAGGTTTTAATTGTGGAGGAATCATGTTAGAGGATAATATTGGCAATTTAAATTGTTGAACAGAAATATCTGAGCTGTGTGGTTCCCTCAGATAACACTAGTTCTTTACAGTGTTTTCCATAAATTATGTTCCTTTAACCCAAGTGGTTTCATTATACTTACTGTATAATTAAATTACTGCATTAGTATTAGTAGTCAAATTTGCATATTGCAAAAAAAAAGTAATGTTGTTTCATTCTAAAAATGTTAAATAGAATTTTCAGAATGAATATTTATTAAGTATTGTGAAGTAGATTTGATGATGATTTTTAATTGTGCTGCTTGTCTTTATAATTGCACCATTATTCTTATGTAAATTGGTGTATTGAGTAGTTGGAGAAAAGAAACTCTCTGGTTTCTTATCAATGTTAGCATAGGACTAATGAAAACAGTGTTGGGCACAGACCCTTGCACTCCCACTGGGCCATTTTGAATTCACATATACACGTATTGGCTTTTTGTGGCAAGGTTTTGTCACAGGAGGGTTCCCTTTTAGAAGAGACAAAGGTAGTTTCAGGTTTTTGTCTTGCTTTTATTTGTTGTTGTCCCACTCTTTTATTAACTGGCAAAAAATATTCTTTCCCCCCCAGATGGGAAGAAAATGTGAATAAGAGAAAGCCCAGTAACAGGATCAAAAGCATTGGGCCTAATCTGAAACACAGGGGTTTCCCTCTAAATATCAGAAAACTTTTTTTTTTTTTTTTTTTTTCACTGTGAGGTTGACTGAGCAGTGGTACAGGTTGTCCAGGCAGGTTGTGTAGTCTTCCTCCTCAGAGATAGCAAAAATTATTCTGGACATGTTCCTGATCAATGTACTGTAGGTGTTCCTTCTTGAGCAGCAGTAGTTGGACCAGATGTCCTCCAGAGGTTCCCCCTAACCTCAACTATTCTGTGAATCTGAGCAAGAGAATAAGAATATAAGCTAAGACACAAAATAGACTTAACTAATATGTATAGAGAAATCAAAATTAAAGGATGATTATATACTTGTAAATGTAGAAAGTATGTAACTAGTGCAAGTTGGATATTGAAGGGGAGTTTGAAAAGAGTTTAAAAACCTTTGAAACTCAGCACTACTAGTGGTAGTGGAGAAATCCATAGACACAAGCCTTCCAGAACTCCTATTTGGACAATCTGTAAATGCACATTGTAATTAGATCAGGTGGTGATGAGCTAAATATATAACAGCTTAAAATGATAGAATGGAAATAGATGATAAACCTTGCAGTTGTAAAATGTACATTGGAACAAAATGATGGGACTCAGAGCACCAATGATCTGTGTTATCACATGAGGCTCAAACAAGGGGAATAAGAAAAGTTATACAACATTTCTAACAATAGAGCATGAAGTTTTTAGACACACCAGGCTTATAAAGTGAACAGAATGAAAATGTCTTTTCATGTAATATTTAAACCATGAAATCTCTTGGCACAGTAGTAAACAAATGCTTTCAGCTGTACAGGATAATGCAAGGATTCAAAGACATTTTGTAGCACAGTAGTTTCATCAGTGGATGTTAGAGGTTATTTGCATGCAAAAGTTTTATTTCAATCAGAAGGTCCCTTTAGGAAGAAGGGAAAGTCATAGTTTTCTATATTTAATTCATTTTTCCTTGTTAAAGCTTGAAGTTTGCAATCTGGATTCATTTTTTATGAAGCTACATTGAAGGATGAAGACAGAGCACATCTGATGTGGTGTAAGGGTTAATCCTTATTCAGTGCACAGTATGAAGTTAGACTTAAGCCAGAGGAATCCTTCTCCTTCACCAAGCCAAAACAGATGATGTGTTGCCCTCTGGACTGAGAGATTCTCTGTCAGATGTTCAGTGTGTTGCACTAATTTTTAACACAGTCCCTGTGGTCTAGGTTGGATCAGCTCATAGAGTGCTTAATCTATACTTTTTATCTATCCTTATTTTCCCCCTCAAGTATCTACTTTGTCCCTAGCTGGTTCTAAGCATGTTTTAAATGTGGTAGTGCTTCTGGTGGTCAAGTGACTATTGTTTGACCTGTTCTTCTTTTAGCTCTCTTATCTGTTTGGTAAAATAGTCTTAACTTGAAGAATTTTAATTCAATTTACTGACAGTTCATGCAAACACTCCTAGTTGACTGTACTATTGCTTTTTGCTGCTGATACATGCAGTCTCTCCCAGCTGCCCCAGCAAGGTGACAGGCAGTGTAGAACTGTGAAGTCAGGGCAAAATCTTTTCTTTCTCCTGTACCTTCTTGTTTTCCCCCACCACACCATGTTATTTACTCGTTTTCTTCTGTTACAGCATGGGTCACTTGTGAGCTGTAGTCCCTCAGGAATGTCCCTGTCCTGCCATGAGTTGCCCACTGACAGTATATTTTTGGGCTGCCCTGCCCCAGCATAGGCTTCCTGCAGAAGTGCATCCTCTTGAATATTGGGCCTTCTGCCAAGACTGCCTCTCCAGTGTCCACAAAAATGACCTTTTCCTTGTTTTCCTCTGCTACTTCCTTTTCTCCTTCTGTGTCCTCATGGCTACCACTTTCCTTTAAATATGTCTGAGGCAGTTTTCAGGAGCTTCCTTTCAGTTTTGGCTCTCAGTGGTCACATCAGTGTAAGAGCTGGAGGGATAGACTTTGGAGAAATATGTGTAATGATTTTTATTTTAAAGCAACTGCAACATTTTAAATTTCTGATGTGTATTTTTTGCAAAAATATTAACTTAAAGAGAAATATTTAGATAATGTTTTGTAATTAATTTTCACATACTCTTATTATGTGGTCTAAGAAATAATACTTTATAATACATCTGCTACACCAATAGTTTTCAGATTCACAAACTAGAAATCCTCAACATTTCTCTTTCTTCTAGGTACCTGTACATTTGCATCACTTACAGTTTGTCCCTAGAGAATGCAGAAAAAAATATTTCAACAACTGAGGATGTTTTAGTCCTGATATTCCACTCACATTGCATGCAGCACATCATTCTTAAAAATTTGAAGCTTTTGTCAAAAATAATTAAATCCAATGGAAACATACTTACAGGCATTGCTAAAATCCTAAGAAAATTATTATTTGTATTATAATGACACAATCTAATTGTATCAAAAGAAGAATATGTAGGCAAGAGAACTAAAGGAACTCAGGAATCAACCAGAAGATTTTTACTGTTCTATTTCTAGAGAGGATATGGCTAAGAAAATTTTAATTTTTTCACTTAAAGTATTATTTTTTGGTTATATAATCAATACATGTGTATTGCATATAGGTCTAAAATATGAAAAACACTTTTGTATACTTCATGTAAAGTCATGTTCTAAAAGTTTTATGGGTTTATTTCTATGGCAACATATTTCAAATTTAATAACATACTGTACTGTAATTTTCCTTTTTTAGTCATATTTTGGAGGGTATTTTGTTTGTGTCTTTTTGGTTGGTAGGGTTTTGGTCAGAACAGTAAGCATGTAAAAATGTATTTTTATACATAAAATGTACATAAATGTATTTTTATCATACAAACTTAAGTAAATACACACACAAATTATTTTCTATATTTAATATGGAGAGTAAAAATTGTAATAATTGGGAGATACGGGGAAAATTATTTAATGTAAATTCTTGTTAAATTATTTCATTTTGCTTCCAGCCTTGTTTCTGAAAAGGAAGCTCATTTTGAAGAATTTTTTTTAAATGTTTACTATCAAACAGAATTCCAAAGGCAAATATTTTTAGAACTTTAGGAAGTTGAAAGCTATTACAGGGATTTTTGTTGTTTCATTTTTTTTCTTCTTGCTTCATGCAGCTTCCATAAAAAAGGCAATATACTGCGCAAGTAACTCTTCAGATAAATACATTTGCAGCGCTATCCGAGGCTGAATTCAATTCTGAGTTTAACCATGCCTGCCAATTATTTCCAGCTATTTGATAGACCAGTTCTATTCAATTTAAATTCCATTCTCAACAAATATATACAGCAAAACGATGCACTCAGAAAATGATACTTTGTGAGAGATAGAAACAATAAACAGTTTTGTTTTCTTTACTGCTTCTTTTGTGGAAGTAAAAAGAGGAATAGCTAGAATCTGCAATATACGGTATAACATAGTACTAGCACTGTGTATATTTCAAGCTGTTTTCAAAGAAAGATGCACAAGTGGGTCAGGGGTCAAAAAATTTCTTAAATTCATATCTTAAAAAAAACAAAACCAAAACAACCCAACAGATAGCCCTCCAAACCTGCTTACTTTCAAAATATATTCTAAAAATTAATACTTACATTTCATAGCTAAAAACATTACTTCAGGTTTTCAACCAAATATAGAATGATGTTAGTTTTTAAACCCATATCTTGTACATCACATAGGCAAGAATTTCTTATTTAAGGTTGAAGGTAATAAAAATTCTGCAGTGGGTAAGAAAAATAGCAATTTTCTCATATTTTATAAGTACCTTATACTTCTTTAAAGAGCTGAGGTTGTTCTAATAAAGGGAGGAAAAGCGAAAGGTCACAGAGAATTATTTTTACCTCTTAGGCATTTCCCTTCTTCATATATTCACAGCCTAATACATTTCTACAACGTATCCCACAGACTCCTGGATCTTCAGTATACCTGATTGCGTTCCTCAAGTGAGGTATAAAATTTGTTTTCTATCCATAACCTTTACTAACTTTGACTGACATAATATACAAAGAAAAAAAGATGTTGTTGGCATTAGAACTGCATATTAATTTTGCAATTATTTTAATATCTTCTATCAGAACAATTAGACAACATTTTAATCTATATCTGTATTATTTGACCTGTAACTGCATGGGAGACTGTTGTTTTTTCATGTAAGCTAGTCACAGTCTATATGCAAATAGATATGAATCATAGTTAGTTTTTTAGGGACAAAATCCATTTATCTGTCTATACCTTATCTAATATACATCTTTAAATAAGAATGTATGAACAAAGGGATTAACAATGTAATTTTTCACTATTTTATTTGTAACTATTTTACTAGCAATTAAATTCTGGGGAAAAAAGTGCTCAGTGGAGTATAATTTTTGTGAATTCTCATTAGAGTAAAATTTGTTCAATCATCCTAATTTCAATGTACACTTATCTTTACAGATATTTACCTTTTATGAAACAATTTCATGTGCAAATTGTGAAAATTCATGCACACTGTCGAAGATAACCACAAGTGAAGGAACACATTTCTTTCAGCTCTTTGTTGTAAAGAAAATGGTGGTTTGATTTTTAGATAGAGCAAAATTTCCCTAACTTGCTTAGGATTTTGCAAAAAATATAGTAAGTTAATAGTATTTTGTGAATATATTTTTAAGAAATATTAAATAGAAGACTATATTACATCTTTCAGGAATCAGAAAACCAATTCGTTTCTTGCCTGTACTAGGTTTAAGTATTCTCTTTCTGGGGAAATCAGTCCATCTCTTTTTAGGAACAGTGAATTCCAGTTAAAAAAAAAGGAGGTAAAAGAAATAGAGCTAATGTACTCAATGTACATTACTCAACTTCTCACATGAGTGTTTTACAGATTTGAAATGCTTGCAAAGAATTTCAAGGCCAAGCTTTAATTTTCAGCCTGTCTGAACTCCTTGCTAAGCTTTTTCGCGCCTCTAGACTGCTACACAAGGAAATGAGAGAATAGTTTACAGCACAATACCATTATTCATAAAACAAAATAACTTTTCCTTAGACAGTTTCTAAAATGGATTACATGTTGCGCTTCTTATGTATGAACTTCTTTTTCAGTGGACCTACTGGTGAAGAATGGTTCACTGTTTTTTTATGTTAACAAAAAGAATATTTTTGCAACTTACAAAGCTCAACTTTTTAGAAATTTATTGTTTGCGGTGAAAAGGTTCTGGTTTTCTTCCATATTTCCCTTCTATTAATATTTTACAGGATTTGGTTTACTTTTAATGAGCAGTGGAACTGAATATCCACTGTCAAGACTGTTTTTTACTATTGCCAGGTTGATTTGATGCTTATATGGCTGATTTGAAATCATACAGGTTGGGAAATTTTAATTATACTAATTTCAGTGTCAGAATAGCCCAATAGAGTAGATATTTTCTTGATTTATTTTTCCCCATTAATCAGGATCATTATAATTACAAATATTTTCTGAGAAGTAATGTAAATGAAAGATTGCAAAACTTTCTTAGCAGGTAATACATTTTTAAGGTGTGGAATTTCTATAATGTTTAACAGTTTACAGCCAATAATCCATGAATAACTCAATGATCATACCTGATGTGCCATTATTTGTCTTCACATCCTAAGACATTTATTTGTTCCCTGCATCTCATCTCTCAGACAGGATACAAAGCCTATGAAGTAATGGATCACAGCATGGATAAAAAGGAGTGCCATCTATAATGTAGAACTAAAAAACATGGAAAAGTTTAGTAACTCTAGGAAAGATTATGCTGCTCAGTAGATGATCTGTATTTCAATTAACATCCTATAATAATTTTTTCAAGGATCACTACTCCAACCATCAATATTTTCCATCACTAACACCAGATAATGGGCATGTTTCTGGATTAAATTAATTAAATTCAGAGTAATTGTCACTGTGAGAGTGAGACAGAAATTGGAGGAAAGTATCTGACACCTGTCAGTAAGATCATGCTCAGATTTTTTTGAAAAGCTTACAATTTACAGTCTTATGGCTTATTTTTTTCTTTACAAAATGCTTCAGTTGCAGATCTCTGAGTGGGTGTTAATAGAACTATTTCCAGAGCTATTTTGACACCCTGGGATACTCCTGAACCTGGAGAATTCTTGTCATCCTGCCTTTGCTACATTGGAAGGCAAGCCTCTATCTTAGAGCTCTCCACTGCCTCCTTCTTTGGAATCTCTTTCAGTAAGCAGCTGCACGGATTCTCTGTACACTCAACATTTCTCCTCCCACAAACAGTTTTAGCCCAGCAAAAAGCATTATTTACCTGGACATAGTAATTACAGTTCTTGTACTAAATGAAAAAGAGACAAAAACTGATGTCTGTCTCCATGAAGTAGAACAGACTGTCTCATAATGGCATTATTTACAGCTACCCCCTTCTGTAATAAATTTGTTCAATAGAGAGATTTGGAGCAGAGTAGAATAGAGGGAGCATGTGAGCTAACAGCATGGGGCTCCACTGTTTGAACTGGTTCTTCATTCTCTTTTATTGATGTACTGCTCTGTAGCAGGACACAGGTACTTCCTATATCATTGCTTTTACTGATCTGAGGAAGATCTGCAGCACCCTCCACATCCATTACTGTCTTCAGAGCACTCAACTATTACTTCATACAGCCCTCCATAGAAATTGATGTGAATAAAGAGCAATTTTTCATAGGCTGTGTGAAATATCTTAAATCAAATAAATCTGTAAGTGTGTGTTGAAGGAGAGCATCTTCTCCTCTAAGGGCACCTGGTCAAAGGAGTCATAAATCAGAATATATGAAGACAGACCTGACCAAAAAAATTATAAGAAAAGTTCTAAAAAGAACAAACATTGACACTGGCCTGAAGAGTATGAGGGGTGTGAAGACGTTTTGGGTTGGGGTTTTTTTTTCAGTTGAGTGGTTAAAGAATAAGATAGAGAAACCATATGGTCTTAAAACTTGCCCAGTTAATATTTATAAAGACAATAAGCAGAAATAGTGAGTCAGTCACGCTGGTTGATGAAGTACCAAGAAACTGTGGCAAACTGGCCTTTCATGACTCAGAGGGATGCAAACCTGAGGGCTGAGGATGTTGGAAGGGGTTGGTATGAACATGCACTGTGCAGAGGAAGGGGGAGAAGGGAAAAACAAAGGAAGACTAGACAGAAAAATATGTAAAACAGGGCTGATGGCGCATTAATCAGAGCTGGCTAGTGCACTTATCTCGCTGTGCTCTGCACTTGATCACCAGTTTGTCCTGTCTTCTCATATTTTCTTATTAAATTTAACCCTATGCCTGCATACTATCACTATCCACACCATGTGCATGTGAATGCTGCAGGGACTTGGTGCCAGCTACTGAGGGGACTGGCATGGGTGGACACGGTATCAGCTCCTGGAGTCAGACTGGGCTCCTCCCCTGTGGCATCAGCTACTGGAGCCAGATGGGTTCTTGGACTTGATTGGGGTGGGAAGAATAGTGTCTGTTCCCAAAACCATTGTCCTGGTTTTGGCTGGGATAGAGTTAATTTTCCTCTTAGCATCTGGTACACTGGTGAAATAGAGAAAATTTATTTTATCCCAGCCACAACCAGGAAAAGCCACTGGAGGAACCAGGAAGAGTGAGGCAAGTGATGGGCTCAGAAGCCATGACTATAGTGGGACTGCAGGTCATAGTTTGCATGCTTTGTTTTGGATGATGGGATTGTGAGTTCCTCAAGCCAGATGCATGTGGGGTGTGCTGTGGGATTCACTGGCAAACTCCAAGCTGGACCAGTCAGCAAGTAGGGTGCCCAGGTTTGGGAAAGAATAGGGAGGTGGGAAGGACCTGTGCTGGTATTTGGTGGAGACCTATGAGTGTGTGGGTGCTGTGTGTTTGCAGTGAGCAGCCAGCTGGACCTGCTGGTGAGTCAGAGAGAGGAAATGGGATCCAGGCAGGGGTGCTAGGCAGGAGGAATGGCCATCACAGTGCTCAGGGCATCCATCAACATGCATGGGCTTCTGAACCTGGAGAGTTCACGCATGCACACGTGCACTCCTCTTGCTTCTGTCAGCCCAAGAGGAAGGAACATGTCTATCTGAGCTTATGCCTGGTGTGAGTCATGAAAATGTGGTGCTGTTCAAGGCAACCCCCAGCCTGTGGCTGCCTGTGTGACAGGCTGTGTGTGATTGTGCATCTCTCTGGGGTATGTGCTCAGCTTTGCTGCTGGCTGAACCTGCAAAGAGGAAAGCAGCAGCCCCTCCTTCAGCCTGGGCACAGACCAGGTGCTTGGGCAATGAGCTGGGTTCAGTGGCCACACAGGACAGGTCTCAGGCCAGAGCAGCTGCAGGACTTAACCCTGCTCTTATAATTTTCTGTCAGCTTCTAAACCTGCTTCTATTGCAACAAAGGGTTTGAAGAAAGCCCAAAAGGATTCACTCAGTTTTGGATTATTAACTCTTGCACACTTGATATTCAAAATAACTAATCTACTGTAGAAGGTCCCACGGAAAGTTCATTTTTTTTCCCAGTATCAGTATGTGTCTCAGGGTTAATCTGTATCTGCTAGGTGACAGAAGAAATAGGCAGAGATATATAAAAAGAATATAAGGTAAAATAGAAACACATATTGAAAACAGTTATCCTCAATATATCATTCAAACTGCATTTGCTTTTATTAACCTCTAGTGTATGTAAACACTCTCTTATATACATAGGTAAAGGTGCTGCCACCTATTAAGATTTTATTTCGTTATGGATACAGATATAAAACCTTTTTTCTTTTATTTTTTCTCTGAGGCCCTATGGCAAAGACCATTTATAAAGGCAGCAAGATGGATTAGACACACTTCTTGATAAAGTAGGCACATTCAGTACTGACTAGATGAAACTGGAAGCAAACGGCAAATTGAGGAAAAAGAGTGAAGTAATTTTACATCATTCACTTATTTGGTATTATTGAGGATTGCTTAAAGTTTTCTCTTCTCCTGAAATGGTCTCAGCACCATAAGAATGGAGATGTGCAGAATACTGACATGATTCAGTCTTACCTTTTTATGTTAATGAAGAAGTTACTAGTTTGTCACCGCTTTGTCTCTGTAAATGTGTGGTTTAATGCAGAAGTCTATCAATTATATTAATATAACTAAAGTGTCTGACTGTGTTTTTGAAGGAAAACAGCAGCCTAGACATAGGTTGACTTCGTAACTGAATGACTACATATGATGACATCCATAACATTCACATTACAGGGGTTTCCTGTCCCAGAAGAGGTCTTCTACTTTAAAATATAAAGTATCATTTTGCAGACCTGGCTTTATTATTCAGTCCAAGTGATCTGAAAACACAGCATGCTCTTCAATATGACAGTGTTTTGCATTTCTTATTCCCATCTCTCTCTCCATTTTCAGGCACTCTCTGCTCTCTAGTTTAGGCCTTTCCTTATCTATGCTTAAACTCCTGCTGTCTAACACATTAATCTGCTTCCAGTATTTTCCCCGAAGTGCCCATTAAACCAATACATTTCAACTGTTTAAACAGCTACTGTAATCTAAAATGATCCCAATGGAAAATGAAATAAGACCAGGCATGCCATATGGATGAGATTTATATAAACAAATATAGCTGTTCATGCAGAAATGAGTAAATTTGGAATGGCCCAGGTTCCCTTCAGTGATTCATCTCACGTGTATCCAGATAAAATGAACCATGACCTATAAGTATCTATGCAAACACGAAGGTATGAAATATTTTTAAAAAAAGAAAATAAAAAATATAGGTAGGATTATATAAAGTTTATGATGATTAAACATTAATCTTACCAATGATGATCCATCACTGAAATAATTCTTGCATTTAATCTTGGTTTAGAGCTTAGCCAATTGAAGTCCATCCAAAAAATTCTTCATGAGGTTAGTGGTTCCTTCATCAGAATCCTGTGAATGGAGAAGTGGAGTTAGATAATGGATAAATAAGTAAAAAACAACATTAAATAAGTCCCATATTCTGTTTTTATAGTTGAAATATTGCTAAAGCTCATCAATTGCACTAGATATATTGTAAGCTGTGTATTTTAAAAGTTGCAGAAGTAACAAAATAAATGTAGCTGAGTACAGTGTTTCTTTACTAAGAGCAGTGGCTGTTTGTGTTTTATTTTTTTTACTTTTTCAATGCCAGAATTAGAATACTGTCCAATAAAAAGCCCTAAGAAAGGGAAATAATTTCTTTATTTCTAATTTCTTATCCAAAACTGAACTGAAGATACATCTTGCTCAGCAAAAATTTTGTCTAATTCATTGTCAAATTACCTGCTGTCTCTAGGTTTTCTTTTCTAAATGTATATGTTAAACATTAAAGTAATAAAATTTAGCCATTAAATATTCCTGCTATTGGTAGATAAGATAAGGATGGTCTTATCTCATTTTCACCCCTGCCAAAGGTGGTGGTTTGGGCAGCAGGATGTGAAGGAAGGATTGATAAACTTTCTCTTTCAGGCAGAGTCTGCTAAAAGACATCGTCCACAGGTACTGATTGTCCACCAGCTGTCCCTAAGTGGTTGGATTCTTTGATCTTTCTGGAGCTTCAGAAGGAGGATGCCTCTCTGCAAGGCTCAAGCTGCAGGTCTTTTGCTGAGCTGGGGCAGATCCTCTTCTAGCCTGCAAAAGGTGTGTGATTCTTAAGGAGCCATGCTGGCAAGCAAAGGAACTCCTGAGGGAAGTCAGTAGACTGCAGCATCAGAGAGATCAGAGACTGTTCAGATTGTCTCTGAGGCTTCAGGAGCCAAAACCTTTACAGGCTATAGTTACAATGGTAGGAGACCCTGCTGTGAAAAATGATGGCCCCCATCTGTTGGCCTGTAGAGAGGTCTGCTGCATGCCAGTGTCTCCATTTGGAACATTATGGGAAGTTTATTAAGGGTTATCCTTTGCTCTTGAATGTTACTCTCTATTTATCTTCCATTTGGGCTGCATCAGGAAGAAGCTGTTTCCATCAGATTGAAGGAGGTGGTAATTCACTTGACTACATCTGGAATGATGTGTTGAGTTCTGGGCTCCCTAGTACAACACAGGACTGAAAGAGTGACTGCAGCAAACGTGATGAAGGGACTGCAACATCTTTCATTTGAGGGATGACAGGGATGGGACACAGCAGATTTTGTCAATATGTATGACAAAATGGGAGATGATGAAGATGAAGGAACCAGATTTTTCCCACTGCTGCCCACCAATAGGATAAGAAAATGGTAGAAATGAAATAATGTAATAATTGATCTCATTTAAAGAGAACTTTTTGGCAATTAGTGTTCTCATTCACGGGAAGACGCTGCCCAGGGGTTGTGGATTCTCCATGTGGGGAGACAGTCAAAAACCAAACTAAACACTTTTCTGGGTAACCTGTTGCAGCTAGCTGCTTTAACAAGTCTGGATGATCTCAATTGGTCCCTTCCTATATGATCTCAAAAGGTCCTTTCCAATCTCAAATTTTGTAGTTCGATGTATTTTCCTTTTTTGTCAAAACTTCTTTTAAAGGAGATGCTGTTTCCTAGGTTTCCCTGGCATCTCATATCAATTAAAAATTGGCTCATGGGAACATATTTCTGAAAGTAACATAACACTTGTTCTAAGATTATTTATTGGCATTAACAATCTGAAATTACTTGAGTGTGGGGACAGTTAATTTTAACATTTTATACATACGGATGAAAATACAGAGAAGTCAAGAGAACCCATGGCTATTTGAAGCATTTGGGTTTTTTTCAGTAATGCAGTTATGCAGTTACAGTTTCAGGTTTCTGAGCTGAGTATTAGTAGTCACATTAGAACCTAGGCCCTATTGTTTTAGGGAGAACTGAGACTGAATGCTTCACAAGAAATAATGAACATCTTGATTTCACAGTAGTGCAGATACATTTTCATTATATTTTGAGCATCAAATCTTTCTATTATGAGGAAATATCTGGCGACAATTCTCACTTCCTGTGACTGACCATTAGTTGAGAAGCCTCACTTGTTAAGATTGCTTCCATGAGGATCTGGTCCATGATGTTCACAGGCACATAGGCAAGGCTCACCAGTTCCATGGGTTTTCCTTTCTCCCCTTTTCAAAAATAAGACTGATTTTTCCTTTTTTCTCAGTCACAAAAGGCTTCTCACGGCTTTTCAAATATACTTCCTGAAAATGCATATGTAGAATGAATATGCACACTGGATTTCTTTCTGCTCCTGTTTAACATCTTTATGAATGACTTGGAGATAACACAGTTTGCTGTATCAGGTTTTCAGATGACACCAAACTGGTGGATCAAGTTGATATGCTGGAAGGCAGTAATGCCACTCAGAGTAATGCCATCCTGATTGTCAGGAGAAATGTACAAGATGGAACTTCATGAAATGCAGAAATAACAGATTCAGCGTTCTCCCTTTAGAAGTAGAGACACAAACCTTCTCCCTGGACCTGGAAATGATACTGACTAGATTAGGGCAGAGCCAACAGTTTGGTTAGGGCCAGAACACTTGGTCTGTGAGGAGAGGTGGAGGGACAGGAGTTTTTGAACTTAGACATCCTTGTCTGATACAACCACTTTAGGTTCCCTATTAATTTCAGAGAAATTTTCAACTTCAGATGGCAATATATCAGATGAAAGATAACTTGATGAAAGGATGACGAAGCAGGATTTTTCCCCAAAGAAATATATTTTGAAAGTACCAATTTATCTTTACTTAATATAAGGAGAGTATATCATATTTTGATATCTACATTTTAGAAAAGATCATTGTATATCCTCCTGATGAAGTGTCTAGACACTGATGAATTGTTGCAACTGTTCCTATATTTTCATCGGGAAAAGTGAAGGATCAGAATCAAGATGAACTGAAAAAATGAAGTGGGGAGAGGATCATAACACCAGCTTGTACGTACCGGAAAATGTGTAACCATTTTAACTACTAAAGTATTTTTTTCAGTATTTTTTTTTATCTGTAATAACTGGATTTACAGTAAAAATAATTATTTAGTTAGACTGTTTAAATTTATATTACATTAAAAATAAATTCTTAGTTTAGCAAATAATGTAAATTTTGGTGTTCATTTCAAGATTTTGGGGATGGGGAGAAATAGTGGAAAAAGGTAATTGAGTGTCTTTGTAGTTGATACCATGGGGAAAAATGTTTCCCAAGTAAAAAGCAGGCATATGTAAAATCTCATTACATATTTGTTTTTCAGAAAAGGATTAAGAGTTTCAGTATCCTCGAATGGGTCAAAAGAGTAAGAGTGCAAGTTTTAAATGGAGTTTTTGATATCTGGCTCCTGTACCATTTAAGATTTTACGTACATGAGCAAGTCCTCAGGGAAACTTGCTCTCAAAGCAGATTCCATTTAAAAAGAATAATGAGAACCATTTGTCATTGTGGGTATAAAATACCTGTAATTTTAATTTGTTTCATAACTTGAAAACAAATATTTCTGTAAATTCATAGAAATAAGTTGATATTTTCTCCAGCTGAGGCTAAATTTCACAGATACATTGCCATTCACCTCTACAGACTTAATGATTTCATCTTTCTGAATTGCTGTTATATTTTCTGTAAAAGGATCAATTTTCTCATACTGGGAAAAATGAGTATAACTGCAGTCATTTTTTTATCAGATTGTGTAAACTGAAATATTTGCCTTTTTGTTTAAGAGGATCAAATCTTGTTAAATTTCCTATTATGTGCTATGATTAGAAGCTTTGAATACAAAAGGGATGCAAAGAAGCGAGTGAAGGAAGACAAAGAGAATATTTCCACACTTTTGAATATTAAAATAAATGTTCAAAGTGAAAGCTTTCTTTTGCCTTCAATAAGCTACTACCTAGTGGCTTTCTTTTGACCGGGTAAATAAAGTGCACCAAGCACCTTTATTCACTAGAACACGTTGTTGTTGCTGTTGTGCCAAAGACTTGCATGGCCACTCTACCCAGATAGTCCAAACTTTTGGTTATCCTCATCTGCTGTCAAGGCAGCATGGTTCTCTCCTCTGCCTTCTCCATGCCATGCTGACTATTTCAATCATCCATGAGAACAGTGGTCCACATAGTGTGACATGAGAAGGCAATGGTTAAACTGAGCAACTCAGTCTCCCCTCTGCTTGCAATGCCTTAGCTCTTGGTACTAGGCCGCTAATGTGCCTTCCATCCAGCTCTGTCCTTTTTCTTTCAAGAACATCCACAAGTCTCAATGTGTAGAAGGGACATGCAGAATTCCCATTCCTTCCTGATACTTTTCTTGAGATGTGATCATACTTGTGGATTGCTGATACTGCACTTCTCTGTGATGCTAGTCTTACACCAATCTGCAGGCATGCAGCATCAACCAGAGGTGCCAGTCCATTATGATGCCAGTAAGAAAGACACTTAGACCAAAATATATCTGAAAATGTAACTTACTAGAGCTGACCGTATGAAAAAAGTGGGGATAGCACAGATAGTACTACTTTCCTTTGGATGCTGGGGTCCCTAACTTCTGCATCTGCAAACAAACCTCCAATAAACATGCAGCATGACATGCAGACCATTTCAGAAGGCTTAAGCTATTTTGCTCCTCTAAGCTCTGAAAGGATTTTCTTACAAGAAAAGCAATTTTATTCATGTCTACTGTTGACACCTGTATAACATAAAACTGACATATTGGATTATAGCCTGAAAGTTACTTCAATCAAAGTTGCTTATAGGGATAATCTATTTTCTAGAACTCTGCTTTTTAAGTGCATTTATTTTTTTCTATACAATTTATCTTTTAAAACTCTGATTATGTATTAAACATATGTATAGTTATTTAGAGTAACTACTGAGTGCATCTATGCTGAAATTCTTCTATATTTTTCCTAAAAAGCTGTTCTTCATTCTGTTCTACTTAAATGTTAACATTATGTTTCTAACTCTTGAGATAAATGAACTTAAATGAAGGAGTGTTATGAAATTCTTCCTTTGAAAGTTTATAACTACAAATTTGTGTTACGCCCCAGTTCAGCTATACTATTCAATAGTTAATTCTTCCTAGAGAAATCTGAATTTACATACTTTTTTCTGTTTTGGAAAAAAAACCAAATCCTTCTTAAGATTTCCCTAAAGCAGTACTTCCAATGTGAAATTATTGAAATTAAAATTCTGCACATTAATTTAATTTTAATTAAGTCGTAGAAGTATTGTACTATTTGTTTATAGCTGACATAGTGACAATCAAAAGATTATTTGAAAGTGCATTTTGTATTATACTGATCACTGGAAACCCTTTAAACTTTAACATCATGAAGGTCAACGGATTTACAAGTGATAATATATAATTTAACAAGATGGCCCCTAATGCAGAAAGAACGAAGGCAATATAATAACTTGTGAAGAAAATTTCACTTGAAGAGTCAGGAGGTGATGTCAACTAGCAGAGATTTATTGGCACTTTAAGAGCCTATGACCTAAGGAACTTTAAGCAGAAGAGACATAGGTTTTATGAGTTTACTTGAGGACATATCCCTAATTAAGTGCCATAAAAAATATGCTGTAGAAACTCAATTGCTCTTTAGCGATCAGCTCTTCTAACATTAAATGACACCCTAAAAATTTAATGGTTTTCCATTAGTTGAAATAATGCTGTTTAACAGCTTAATGGCTAGAGCAGAATGCTGTAAATTAGATAATCTATGTCCTCATCGCTATTTTGACACTTGCTTTGGTGAGGTTAAAAAGTCAACATCTCCCTGCAACTCCTATCTTTTCCAAAATTGTAAATCAAATGTTATATCATTTTCTAGGTTTACTATGATATTGACCTTCTCTAACTCTACAAGCATGATATCACTCTGTGATCTTTCACATGTTTCTTTCCTAGAGTAAAACTCACATCTTCTTAGTGGTTTCAATTGCAATTCCTTCATTTCAACTGAGATAACCTTGGGTTATTTGGCTTCTGGTAATATAAGAAAATTAAAGGACTTTCATGTAAGGTAATAAATGTCATTTGCAAAAATCTCTAAAAGTTATTGATGATTAAGAACTATCTCTACTTGTCCAACAGCCTTCTATTTATGGATGATGATACATGTACACTCATTGCATGTTCTCCTCTCCCAAGCTCTTTTTCACTTGCTGTTCTTTCCATTTATCTAAATTATCTCTCAGGCTCTCAGAAAAGTTCCTTGACTCTGCTATTCTTAGATTTGCTTTAAAACTGTTATTAGAAAAGTAATATTTAAATTGTCGTGGAAATGGTAATACAAATGCTCAGTAAGAACATTGTTATGGGGTTTGTTTGTTTCTTTTCCCCAGGAATTCTGCTGTAGGTTTTATTCTTAGGAGTTAAAAAGATTATCACATGATTAACATAAAAGCTCATTCTTCATGCAACTTAGATTTGATTATTTTTTTTTTTAATTGCATGATTGTGGTGAGGATTACTTAGTAAAATGCTGAGAAGACACTGTAAATGAGTTATTAACTGGTTGAATGCCACCCTGTAGGAAAGGTAGCTCAGTTATTTCTATAGACAGTGTTGTGTGTTCTTTTTCCATATACATTTATACAATATTTGCTTTGATAAGAATCTCAATTTCAAGAACCTTGCATGTTAATACTCATAGTTATGATAAACTATTAGTTTCTTTTGAATGTACAATGCTTAAAAGAAATGAGAAATCCTAGTTTGTGATGAGTCTGGTTGGGATGCAGCCAATTTTTACTTAGTAGTATGGATTGGTGACTAACTCAATATTGATAATACACAGTGCTTTAGCTGTTAGCAAACAGTGGTTGCACAGCATCAAGGTTCTTTCCTGCTCACTCTGCTCTCACTCTCCCTCTCAGTGGTATGCTGAAAGTACACAAGAAGCTGCTAATGGACACAGCTGAAATAGCTGACCAGCACTGACCTAAGCATTATTCCATAACATCAGATGTGCTCAGAAATACAAGCTCATGAAAAGGAGGCAAGAGGGCAATAACCAAGATTATGATGTTTGACTTCCTAAATATTATTCATGTTTTCCTGGAAGTGGCTGAACATCTGCATGCTGATAGGAAGTAGTGAATGAATTCCTTATTTAGTTTTGCTTGAATGCACAACTTTTTTCCCCCACCAATTTGACATCTAAATGCCTGAAGTCTCCTTCTAGTTTCTCCATGACCCATGGGAGAGGGAAGTGAGTGACCAGCTCTGTGGTGCTTGACTGTTGGTCAGGGTCAACCTACTACAAAGTCATACACTTGCTTTTCCTGTTAAATGCTAGGATAATCAATTCATGCCCACTTTTATATTAAAATGAAAGACTTAATCAGAAAAGTAAAAGTAAGAGGGAAATTATTTTTCAGATAAAAGTTTTAAGAAGACTAAATTAAATTTGTATCACTGGAGGGAATTTTTATGCTTTCATTTTCTTCATTAAATTTGATACTATAACTGAACGACTGTATCCAACAAATCAGAAATTACTAATAATTTGACCTGGATTTTGTTTCACTAGAATAAATACAGTCCAGGTCAAGTGGGGCTTTATTTTAAATATTTATATACATTTATGAAGAACATTATTGAATAACCCTGACTCTTTAGAAAGTTGCATAAATTGCTATATTTAGTATAAAGAATAAATGAAAGAAAAGACATAGGAAACGAAAATGTAGATATTCATAATGTTCAAACTGTCATGCTATCTCCAGATAAAATTACATTATATTGAAAAACAAGGCTGGCTGACTTGAACTTTTCAGTTTCTTGAATTCAAACTGCTTGTAAAGATTGCAATGTGAAAGGTTACTCTTGTTGTACTCAGGAATCTTGGGTGAGACATAGTAGGCAACAGAATGCACAGAGTATTTTTTCACTCCTGAAGCCAAATTTCACTTAGCTGTGCTCATAAATTTGCCTTCATTTGAATGTAAATTTTCGAAGAATAACACCTCTCTCACGACTTCTTTTTATCTCATAAATTTGCCTTCATTTGAATGTAAATTTTCGAAGAATAACACCTCTCTCACGACTTCTTTTTATCTTTACCTCTTTTAAAGCCCACTGCAAGCAAACAATCCATTCAGATTTTTCAGTAGTATGGGTACCTGCCCAGTTAAAAGACTAATTTTTTAGAGAAATTTATTTCATACTGTACTTTATGGCCATAATTATTTGTAATAGTGTTTTTGAAGGTGATATTATTAAGTAAATTGAGCTTATCAGATCCACTATCAAAAACCATATTGTAGTGGTTTTGTCCCAGCTGGCAACTAAGCTCAATACAGCTGCTTGCTCACTCACTGCACAGCACGATGGGGGAGAGAAACAGAAGAGTCAGAGTGGGAAAACTCAGGGGTTGTGAAGAAAAACAAAGCAAAAGCCATGCATGCCAGCAAAGCAATACAAGGAATTTTTCACTACTTCCCCTCTGCATGACCACAATTCTGTGCTCCCTTTTGTGCAACTTCTTGTGCATCCCCAAGCCTCCTTGCTGATGGGGTGAAATGGGAGACAGAAAAGGTCTTGACGCTGTGGAAACCCTGTTCAGCAATAACATAAACATCCCTGTGTTATAGACACTGTTTCCAGAACAAATCCAAAACACACACAATTACTATGCAGAAACCTAACTTTATTCCAATGAAAACCAATACAGATACTTGTAGAAATTGAATCTGCATGTATCTATGTCTTTGTATCACCTGCTTTGAGTAGAAAGCAAATAGACCACATTGTATGATATGAGGAATAACGAATTCCTCCCATCCCATCACAAAAGCAGTGGAACAGAAATGGGCAATAACTTCTCAGTTTTTTGGGTTTTTTTCTACTTTCATTTCCAATTCAAGGCTTCTAAATTAATCAGTTTCAGGAGATGGTCTCCAGTTCACTTTTTATACCACTTTCAAAAATAAAAATTCCAATGTAAATAGACCACATACTTCCACATCACAGAGAAAAATTTACTACTAGTCCTCCAGTGATTTATCTTAATGAACATCAAAATTAAACAAAATGTGAAACACCTTCCAAATATGTCTAAGATCCAAACTCTTCAATGGCCTTTTTTGTGTAAGCAATAGGAGTCTAGCTATGTTTCTGTAACCTTAGACTATTACAGTAAACACTGATCATTAGTGAAATGCCCTAAAAACACCCTAAAAATTTCTTAGTCTGGAAGGCCTGGAAGAAATAGAATAATTGCTAAATGTTTAAGATCATCTTCATAATTCATTCTATAATATTTTTATGTTTCTTGCAAATTTCCTTCATTATGGTGGTAAGTGACATAATTTTCATGAAGATATTAACTGTTGAGTTCTATATTGGGTACTTGTTAGAAGCAAATGGAAATATAAAAGTACTATGTTAATTTGTGTTTGAAATATCTTGAGAAAGATTTGGAGATTTTATTTTGGTTTGGTTTTTTCCTTTTTAATTCTCCATAGGTTTTCTGAACATCTGTTAAGAGATGTTTTATTGAAGTTTTTATATGTTTTATTTAAACTTCATTGTTCAGTACTGCTTTCTGCTCTGCTTACTGGATACACTTATTGCCTTCTGCTGCTTTAATTCAGTCTTCCAAAATTATTTTAAACCTCCTGTTGTTTTTAAATTCCCTGAATCTATCCTTCTGTCCTAGCTTAGTTGTGGTAGAGTTACATTTCTCCCAACTAGCTGATATGGATTTAAGATGAGAAAAATGCCAATGACACACTGATATTTGAGTTGGTGATAAGTAGTGCTTACTCTAAGCCAAGGACTTCTCAGGTTCCTTTGCTCTGCCAGTGAGCAGAAGAAAAGGATTAAGAAGAAAGGAGGAAGCACAACCAGGATGGCTGACCCAAACTGACCAAAGAGATATTCCATATCACAGAACCTCATCTGCAGTATATAAACTGAAGGAATCTGACCAGGATGGATTGATTGCTGCTCAGAGTTGGGCTGAGCATCAGTCAGCAAGAGGTGAGTTATTGTATTTTTCTTCACCATTCTTTTTCCCTTGGATATTGTTTCCCTCTCTTTTGATTAGAATAATTATTATTAGCACCATATTTTACTTTATTTCACTTATTAAATTATTCTTATCTAAACCCATATGTTTTACCTTTTTCTGTTTCTCTTTACCATTCTACTGGGGAGGTGAGTGAGCACATGGCTGTGTTGTTCATACCCACTGTCTGGGGTTAAACCATAACAACTTTTTACTGGATTCACTGGTCTCTTGCATGCATAAATATAACTTAAGTATGTGAGAATTCTGACAGTGCATGTGTGTGATTACACTTATACATCTATGCATATGTCTGGCTGGAGCACATTTACCTACTTAAAGTGGGTTATATTTCAGGAATAATTGTCTCAAAGTGCCAATTATGGAATTTGCCGTTTTGATCACATCACATGTTATAAAGCCATACCTTCTGTATCCTATCATACTTTCATATTACATTTCTATGTTTCTTAAATTCTGACTTACCTGTACTGAAATAAATACATGTGCATCCACTGATGATGCAGTTCAAGGACTAGAACTAAGAAAACAACATTTCATAGGACACAGAAAAAATCCTCAAGCGTTGGAGAACATATAAATTTGCCTTATTTACATTTAGTTTGCTTTTGAATTAGTTCTCTAAACTGGCTTAGGGTTTGACAGCTTGAAAGGCAGTTACTACTCTCAGCACACATGACTGAAGACAGAGGGATTGGCAAAAAGGATAACCTCAAATTAGACTGGTTTAAGATGGCATGGCACCAAACTCTAAGAAAGCAAGTGGGGATTTTGGCTTAACCTAATGGATGTTAATAGCACATATGATTATTTGTAAATGCAAGGAGAAAATATTAAGATAAAAGCAACAATTTCAAATACTAATATGCATAAATCACTATAAACTGGTCATGTGTAAATTTATGTTTGACCTTAAATGGGGTCTTTAAGGTGCAGTTGCTCACAATAGCAGAGGATTAAACATAGATGATTGACAAAGTTGCTTTAAGAGCCATGTTCCTTGAAAAATAGAAAGGAGACAAAGAAAGCCATAAGAAAAAGGATTTTAGGAGAGGCATTTTCTGAAAGTGAGGAGCTGATATGTATATCATTAAAAATAATGCATACATAGACTATCAATCTGCAACAGAGAGTTAACATGCATAAAGACATTTTGGAAGAGTTGAAGCTTAAAGTAATACAGTTATGAAACTAAAGTAGACAGTTGCTTTAAAGTAATAACATTGTTTTTCATTCCCTGATATATTTGTTATGGAGCATTGAGCTGTGCATGACACATTGGTGAATCTTGGGACACAAAATGCAGCTGTTTGTGGTGGCTAGAATATGCAGAATAATAAAATGGTTTGGGTTGGAAGGAAATGTTAAAGGTCATCTAGCCAAAACACCCTGCAATAAACAGGGACATCTTTAACTTGATCATGTTCCTTAATGCCTCATCCAACCTGACCCTAAACCCTTTCAACAATAGAACATTCACAACTTCCCTGAGCAACCTCTACCAGTGTTTCACCATTACTGTCCCTGCATCTTTCACTGCCTGTGCATTTCTTTCTTGTCCTTTCATTTGACCCACAGGCCTTCACTCATCTATGCTGATCTTTTGCCTTTGTTTATTGGTTTCTGGCACCTGGGGATTGACAGATCTTTCACTCCATGAAAAATATCTTCTTCAAAGATCTGTTGGCTCTTTTGTGGTTTGAAACTGTCCCTGAGGGCAGTTTCTCAGGGGGACTAATTACTACTTGACCTCTGGAAACCTAGGAAATCTTGGAAATCCATTCTCAACATTTCATCACTTACTAGACTCTTTTTCTCTTAATTTTTTTTTTTCTCATTCTATTAACACAGATACAGAGATTGGAAAGGATTATAATGTGCATTATTCATTTGGATATCAGCATGAGCCTACATGAAACATTATTTGCATTTTGCGCACTCTTCTCTTTAAGTACTAAATTGATCCCAAAACTAAATAATTTAAAAACATTACCAAGGCTGCAATCCCAAGTGTTCAGAAGTAGGACTACCACAGTGAATACTGCCTGTGGATATTTAATTTGATCCCCCTGTGCGTAAAGGTGCTGAAGTGTAAAGTGAATATTGTGGAAACAGTTTATCTGTGCAATAAATTGTTAGGCACCTACATTAAATCAGAACTCAGACAGATGGATGCAATTAAAGACTGGCTTGCTCCCAAGTTGAGAAAGCAGACACAGCCCTTTATAGGAATGATTTCTCTTTCACTATGACTCCATGTCTTCACCTATGACCAAACCATGTGGGAATGGAAGGCTAGAAAATAAAGTTTGCACTGATCATTTAAGAACTATTTATAGACTAAAGAAAACCAAAAAGTCAATGGAGATGTTGACAATATTCTTGAGTTTTCCAGGCATGCTTTTAAATTCTAGAGAGAGAATAAGTGAAAAAGAGAGTTTCACACATCCTTATTTATTCTTAAAAAAACCCCAAACATATTTGTATTGATATAGTTGAAATTACAACAAATGTGATATTAAAATAGGAAAAATTTTGCTTTTGAGCAAAGTGTTTGAAGCACAGAAAATGATGTAAAAAAGTGTAAGAAAAACCCCTACATGAGTGATTATTAATTTACTATAAACTGTAATTTTTAATGCCAACTTTTTCACTGGCAGACCAGAAGTCAAGAGGATTTACATTTGGGAATTTAGCGGATCTCTTACAGTATCTGTTTGACTATAATTAAAAAAACAAAACAAAAAAAAAAGAAACATAAAAACAATAAAGAAATTTTACAAAAGCACCTAGTAAAGCTTCAGTTTGTACATTTCAAAGCTATTTGAGCTATGTCAGATATAAAACTCTGTGAAAGGTTGTTCTTTCTTATTTTTCAATTACTTATGAAATGATGATAGGGGATTATGGATAAATTATAGATAGAGCAATCTAGCCTAAAGTTGGTCTTATCAGAAGGAAGTCATGCATTCAGAAAATAAAATAAAAAAAATAATAATAATATATTTTCAGAACTAGATAATTTTAATGACTTATATTGTTAGAGGGCTGAGGTTTTTTAACCATCATGGCCCCCAGTGTTTTTTACTATTAATATCTTTTCTTCTTGCTTTCCATTTTGTTTTTCTTTGTTTTGTTTTGTTTGTTGGGGGGTTTTTACTGTAAAATATTTTATTAAATCCATTCTTCCTTGCTGTGAAGATTTTGGCAATTTTATTAAGGGAGATGAAACATTAATAAAAACCAATCTCTTTAGGAGGTTTTGAACACAATAACATTTAATTTAGTAATTGAAACTTTAAACTGTCCCCTTACTTACTTGTCATAATCTAAAATAATTTTTTCAAATAGGTAGTGCAGGTAGCTGTGTTGCCACAAAGAACTATATGGGGCAGTTGAGAGAAGCCTATAAACTTAGAATAAATAGCCTGATTATTTAATTTGTCTTTTTACATTCTTCTGTTTCCCTCTGAATGCCCTGGATAGTTCAGCTCTAATCACTGGGGACATTATGGCTGAATATATTTTGCTTTTTTAAGGCATAAGATATTGGGTAAATTTAAAACTTGTCTTCTGTTTTGATTAACTTTGCAAAAACTGGGCAAAAAATCTTTTGCATTTTAGAAAAGATGTGTACAAATCTTGTAGCTATTAATTTCAAAATACATGGTATTTAATTATCCTTAAGGTACATATTAAGCTGTAACTAAATCAAGCTGCACCCAAAGCCATTAGCATCATTAATTATCAAAATACTCACTTCATACTAAAGTCAGTGTATATTTCTTGAAAACCAGTTAGCTAAAGGTGAGATTTTCAATTGAAACTCTTGCATAAAGTTGCCTGTAGAAGTGTTAGACCTGTATGTTTTAACTTGACTTTTTTACCTGCTGTTAGGCTAAATACTGACTGCCAATATCATCAGATCAGGTGATATTAAGCACCAGCCTTTCCCAAAATTGGCCTAATTTAGCCCTTTCATTAAGTTTAGCCCTTTGTTTTTTGTATTGTTAATACCCTTAGTGCTATCAGCCACCAAATGGACTGATGATGCTGTGATTTTCAGTCAAATAAAGTGGGAAAAAATAGCTGCTGACTATAGACTAGGTGACCTGATCGAGTGGCTGCTGATTAATTCAGGGAAAGTCTTCAAATTTGTTTTTCTGCTGAGGCACTAGGACACTACAGGTTCACAGGTATTGTAGATGGTTTCTCTAGTCACTTAGCACAAGTCACAAGCATCTCGATTTGAACATTTTGCATTCAAATTGGAACAGTTGTATACCCAAAGTATGTGGTACCCTTAGTGAAAATTGACTTGGCAAATAATCTCATATTAAGCTAGTAATTCTCAAGAAGTGTTTTTGTTACTTTTTTTAAATTAAAGCACTTATTATTGAATTTTGGAGGAAAAAGGCATATATATTTACAGAGTAATTTAAAATTCTAGAATAAATTATGATGGCTGTAAAAGACAATTTTATGTACACATACATATGCATAGTCTGTGGAATTACTGAGAGAAATTTTGCATTTAGGTACAGCAGTTTACCCACTCATATTGCTACCAATATCTGTGCCAGAAGCAGATTTACACGGATGCAATGAGGGCTGTCTTTTATACCTTGCTGGGTTTAACCACTGCTGCAGTTTAGCCCAGGTAGGCATCTATGACCCACAGAGCTTCTCTGCTTGCTTCCCCTTGGGGGGATGGGGGAGACAGCTGGGAAGGTAAAAGTGAGAAATCTCTTAGGTTGGATTAAGGGCAGCTCAAAGGGTAAAACAAAAACTGCGCACACAAACAAAGCCAAACAAACAATTCATTCACCACCTCCCATGGGAGGCAGGTGCTCAGCCATGTCCAGAAAAGCAGGGCCCCTTTACACAGAAAAGTGATTTGGGATGACAAACACCCTAAGTCCGAATGTCTCCTCTCCTTCTTCCTCCAGCATTATACACTGAGTGTGACACACGTGTTGTGGAATAACCCGTGGTTAGCTGGGTGCAGCTGCTCTGGCTGTGTCTTCTGAGGTCCTCCAGCACCTCTGGGTGGAGGTGCACAGGTGCTCCTGTGCACCTCCAGCCTCCTCACTGGCAGGGAGAAGCAGACAAGCAAGACAAGCAGAAAAGGCCATGGCTCTGTGACTGCTGAGTAATGGGCAATACACCCCTCTGTTATCAACGCTGTTTTGCTCATAAACCAAAAATCATATGAGCTGCTGTGAAGAAAATTAACTCTCACCTAGCTAAACGCAGTACAACATACAATTTCATAGGTTAGAATGCTAAATCTGCAACTGAAATAATAATGCATCTGTGAGAAGAAGAATCTGAGAGTACTTTTGAATAACCCCACTCACCATAGTAGCTTCATTCTCTCAGGACAAAGACCATGTCCACCAGCAAGTACATAAAAAATAGGGCAAATATTTTTGCCAGTTTTGCTGTATCTTTGTACTAGTAGAGGGCTGTCTGCTTACAATATGGAGGTTTTGTATTTGCTGTCAGAACAATTTTAAGTCCATTTCATAGAGAAAGTGAGTTTAAAAAAAAAGACATTTATAACACATTTGCCCATGATTTACAAATACGATGACCTTAGGCTTCAATATAAGGTGGAAAAGATAATATAATGTGGAAAACAGGAAGGAAGGAGGAATAAGGAACAAAGAAGAAATGAAAAAAGGAGAGTTATTTTTTTCCTGGCCTCATGTGAGTCACTATAAAATTTACAAAGGAAATAGCCCTATTTGTGTCTTTATTTTAAATCTTCTGTAAAAAAAGTGATTTATGCATCAATCAAAGGGTATTATGGTGATTTTTTTACAGTCATTCTAATATAAGCCTGCTATAATATCCGACTTGCTGCAATGCATAATTGTGCAGGATTAAATGCAGATTCTGTACAGATTAAAAGGTTTTGCTTCTTGGGACTTCCTTTAAAAAAATTAGTTTTTTAATAAACTGATATAATTTAAGTGAAATTATTTCAACTTTTTTAGCATTTTTCCTATTGATAAAGAAAACAAAATTAAAATATTATTTCCATCTACCTAATTTTTTCTTTGCTGGAGAACTTCAGCCAGATTTAGAAGAACTCTTTGGTAGCTAAAACTGAAATCAGCTAGATCCGAGCTAGACAATTAAAATATAACAATTCAAACATCACACCCCAGTAGCTGCCTAGACAAGCTTTATTTAATCTGAAAAAGTCATTTGAATACTCCCAAGAGCCTAAGCTGCTATCAAAGCACCCAGGGCACATACAAAATATTCTTCACAAAATAGAATAACAGTTGTTTTCTTATTTAAAAATTAAAAAATGTTGCTTTATACAGCATTGTTACTAAAACTACTTACCCCAAAAAATAAAAATTATATTTAATACACCCACTCAAGATTAAGCAATGGAAAACTACATTTTCCCCGCAGAACATACAACCAATCAGCTACAGTTTGGGCTGCCTGATGGACAGACATAATGAGAAAGAAAGTTATTTAAAGGGATTTCAGTTCAGGCTTATCCACTCCCAAATTAGGGTTTCAAGAGAGAAATGCCTAAATTTAGACATCTACTTCTATTTGAACCATCAAGTATCTGAGATAGCTCCAGTACACTGGCAGACCAGACATAAGAGCTTAAGAAGGCTCACAATCTGCTTGGTGTGCAGGCAAGTTATAATTGTGTCTAAAATGACATTAGGAACATGTTTAAACTTTCAAATCATGCTCCAATTGGACAGAGAATTTGAATCCTATGAATTTGTGGTGGGTTTTTTTGGCCAGAACTCCATCATTACGTAGAAGAGAATTTTTATCTTTTTAAACATTAAGATTTTCATTCTTTGCAGGCTCTATAAGTCTTTACATGAAATGAAATAAGCATTTTCCAAAAACTTTTCATTTCCATTTCAGATAGTTTACAGCATGTTGCAAAGAATGTGTAATTAATAAATTATTAATGTTTATAATGCATAAATAATAAATACTGCATTATTTTGAACCTAAATCAGCACTGTTGCATTATTAAAAGGTCATCAAAAAGGCATATTACGAAACACATTTTAAACCCTGATTGTCATTTAATTTATTTGTTCATTAAGCATCTTATACAATGGATTACAGCCCAAAGGAGTTGTAAAACACAGAAAAATATCTCAAAGACTGTCAAATGTACCCAGCAAGGCCTGTGACTCAATTTTACATGAAGATATTTAAATCTAGGTTTGATACATGTACAGATATACCAAATATAGATAAGTTTGTACTGCTGAACAGGTGGAAGCCAGGGATTTGGACAGTCAATTTGCTCATCTGTTTTAGACAGAGCTAGCTGGAGGAGTTCAACCAGGGCCAGTTCAAACCAGAATGACCTCAGAATGAAGATGCATGGACAATAAGGAGTCCTGGGTTCATGTCCCACTTCCTAACATGTTTTTAGCCTTATAGATAAATCGTGTGATGACTGACTGTCTTAAAAACTTGGTACCAGCAGTTTATTAATGTGTTTTACAATGAAGTAAATTATGTTAATATTCCTTGTTTTGAGCCATAACCTAGTCAATAAGTTGCTGGGAGGAGTCTCATTGTCACTAGCCCTTGCTCTTGCAGGAGACTTCAATTTCCAAGATGTCTGATGGAAATAGAATACAGAGGAGAAAAAACAGTCAGGGTGATTCCTGGAGTGTGTGGAAGATAACTTCCTAACACAGCTGTGACTGAAACAGCTGGGGTAGGTGTTCTACTGAACCTGTTATTTGTAACCACAGAAGGGCTTGTGAGTGATACGATGGCTGGGGCCTTTCTTGGGCACGGCTATCGCGAAATTACAGAGTTTTCAATTGCTGAAGGGGTGCCAGCAGATCTTCAATTGCTTCTGGTGGGCAGACTTTGGTGGGCTTAGGGGGCTGGTTGAAAGCGTTCCTTGGGAGACAGTTCTAAAGGGCAAGGGAAATTGAAAGCCTAAATAATAGTCAAGAAGGAAATTCTAAAGGTGCAGGCACAGACTGGCCCCACATGGCCTCAAGTGATGTTGCATAGGGTTCAGTATTGAGGCCAGTTCTGTTCAAAAATTTTATCAATGACCTGGATGAGGGGATAGTGTGAACCCTCAGTAATTTTGCAGATGAAACTAAGCTGGGCAGGAGCATGGATCTGTTGGAGAGCAGAGGGATCTGGACAGCTGGATGAGCCAAGGCCAACAGTACGAGGTTAGATAAGGTGAAGAGCCAGGTCCTGCCTTTGTGTCACCAGCCTCTCGCATCACAACAGGTTGGGGGAAAAGTGCTGAGGAGAAAAAGACCTGAGAGGGCTGGTGAGGCCACACCTTGAGTCCTGTGTCCAGCTGTGGGCCTCCCGCTATAAGACAGATATTGAGGTGCCGGAGTGCGTCCAGGGAAGAGCGACGGAGGGTGAAGGTCCTGGAGTATACAAGTCTTATGAGGAGCAACTGAAGGAGATGGTCCCTCATCTGCAGAAAAAGAGACTCAAGATAGACCAATTTTCTCTTTATAATTACCTGAAAGGAGGTTGTAGAGAGAGAAAGGATTGCTCTCTTCTCCCAGGTTACAAGTAACAGGACAAGAGGAAATAGTCTGAAGTTGTGCAAGAGAGAGTTAGGAAATTAGGAAAAAGTTCTGCATGGAAAGGGTTGCCAAGCATTGAAACAGGTTGCCCAGGAAAGAAGTTGAGTACACTCAACTCCCTGGAAGTGTTTAAAATATATGTAGATATTGAACTTAGAGAGGTGCTTTGGTGTTGGACATATCAGTGTTAGATTAAGGGTTGAATTAGATGATCTTAAAGGTCTTTTCCAGCCTAAGTGTTTCTATGATTCTATGGCATGATGATTATTAGCAGTATAATCAGACTATTGTTACAATATAGCAAAAAGATTTATGTTTCAGAGGTAATATTAGAGAAATATAGGGTTTTAACACTTTTTAAAAGAATCCCTACCCATTTTTATACCAATTACTTCTCCTTTTTTCCATGCAGTTACTTGTTTATTCCTATTAAACATATTTTGCTTTCTTATACAGAATGTATACATCTTCTGTAGCTTAAGTTTGGCTGTTTGATTGACAGTTTTGTTTAAAGGGTAGAGTGTTTTTGTCCAAGAAATTTTGAGTATTTAAAGTTGTCCTAAAAAGCATCAAAAATGGTGACTAGTCTCTAAATCTGATAGGAGCATTTATTATCTTGAAACTCTAAGATTTTTAAGATTACAGGAATAAAAGGATAATACAATGCATCTAGAAAAAAAAAAAATGGTTCAGAAGACAATCCTGAAGTATCAGATTTAATCCTTGGGTAAGTCCAACTACAACTTCCCATGCATTTTACATCACTTCATTTTCAAAATTTCTAAAGGCTCTACTGTTAATCTGTGTTAACCTACCTGCTTAACAAATGATCAGTATTGCATGAATTGGAGTGATTTTTTGATGCTAGAAGTTTCCATAGTTTAACTTCATATGAACCTCCTGTCTGACCTGCGGAACACAGCAAGTCATCTTCTATTTAATTTAGAGGCTAACATTCTGAGAGCAGATTGCTTCTAAAGTTTCATTCACATATATGTACTTAATAATAACATAAATTATTCTATGAAATTACAAACATCTCTTAGGAAATGGTTTGTATCTTCGTTTCTCATTAATCTAATTTTTTCTCTTAGTTTAAGGTTAGATGGTGCCATGAAATACAAGAATATGAATCCTACTTTTCAGGAGAAGTGGGTGAGCAGTTTTGTAATTCATCAATATCAGCTAATAACACAAAAAAGTTTTCTGGACACCAACTACTTTTGCAACTTTCAGAAGAAGCTAAAATATATACCAATGGAAGAATTTTTGGTTCAAAAAATGCAAGTGTCCTTTTTTGGCCAGGACAGGGTTAATTTTTTGCTGAGAGGGGCAGTGGCTGAGGGGGTGTGCCAGGCCTCAGATGTTGTTCAATACATCATATAATTGCTGGGGTAGGGGGAAGATACCTCCTTCTAAGGATAAGGCTATTCCTTGTTGTGGAGAAACTTGGTAGGTGGATTGGTCCCTTGTTGTTTATTGTTGGGTTCATTTCTGTGTAAAGTGTTTATTTGTCTTACACCTTTTTTTAATTAATACTGTTGTTATTACTGATTGTTTTCTTATCTCATTGCTGTTTCCAGAAAATTGTTCTTATCTCAACCTGTGATCTTTGCCTTTTGTTCTTCCAATTAGAGTGGGAGAGGAAGTGACTGGTGATATGGTTTTAGCAGGAGCATTAAATTGGAGAATAACATTCCTAAACCAGGACACCAGGAAATGGAGTTACATCACTCAGAAGATTCCTTTCAGAGTGCTTCTTAATTAAAATATTAGAGTGAAAAATCTCTCGTATTTTAATCTTTTATATATCATCTTGTGCACTATGCTGAAATGAAAGCTTTTTAACACTGTGCAACTTACATCTAGGTTACTAAATTAGTCACCTAATTTAGATGTTTCTGTGCCTACAAAATATGTTCACTGATTGTATAGGCAGCACATAGTGTTAGGGACTTCTGATGGCCCCCTGAGGACAATTTAGAATGTGAGGATTTTTCTAGTCATTGAATAGGAAAATGAGACATTTCAGTGGAAAGTGTAAATGCTTGTACACATTTAGTGAGAAACCAAATAAAAATGGCCTGGGGGAATATCTGACTGCGCGTATGTTCTGTGAGTCACATCTGATTATGCAGTCAGCTAGGGTTTTAGATTTCAGAACATTTACAAATAAGGTCTAATACATTTTTTTTTCCTGCTTGTCAAAACAGTTCCCAGACGTATTAAATTTGGACTAAAAATTCCCTTCTACCAGAGGGTGTATGAATTCATTCCTCTTTATTTTGCAACAGTTCTTCAAATATTAGGCTATATAATACCCTAGAACAGCAATCTTCAGCCTTAAATTCAAGCTAAGCTACAAAGGAGAGAGTGTAACTTCAAAGCTTCAGAACTCAAGTAAGCAGTGTAGAAGGTTGTCTTGTCTAAACAGAAATATTCATCTAGAACTTAGGTAGAAAACAAAAGTGTATGCACTTTGGAAACAAAGACAGGCAACACCAAAGCACTACAGAGATGCTGTTTGCACTGTAGGGAGAAAATTTGTTCAGCCCAACTCTTTAAAATATGTTCCTTATTTGAGAGGAGAAGGATATTTAATTTTTTATTTTCAGACAAGTCATTTAGTACTATACTTTATGACTATATTTATATAAAGAAATATTTACTGTCCTTGAGATGAATTGGTGTAGTTCAACTAGCAACCTCGGTTAGATAGTATTACACAGTAATTCCTGAGACATATTTTGTAGTTAGTTAGCATTGATGACCTCCTGCCAATGGTTGTACCAAGATGTAACCTTGCTAAATTTATTACAGTCTTGTCAATATCATCTTACCATTGGAATCTTTAAATAAAATGTTTTCCTTTTCCATAAGGTTTTTAGACTTCTGTGGTGTAGTTTTGGTTTATTTGCTTGTACTTTATTCGCTATCCTGTTACCCCCTAAGATCATTAACTTTTTCCCTTATCTTCAAAGTATGTTTCAAAAATGAAAATTTATATTAACTACCTCAACTTTAAGATGGTAATAGTATAAGGACTTAAAGAATGCACTCGCCTCTCTCAAAACACTCTCAAGGCCACAGAAGGAGCTCGCCATAAGCTAAATCACTGAAGTGGTAACTTGAGGTAAGCACAAAAGGGAGAAATTTGTGAGAAAAAAGTTCTAATTCCAGGCCTGGCAAGACAGATCTGGATATCCACCTACTTACTGCATCCAAACAAATATTCCCACTGTTGAAATATGTGCGAAAGGAAACAACTGCTTATACATATGCCATCACAAGTTATGGCAATGGCATCTACACTCGGTGGATTCCCAAAACTTATAAAGGCAATATCTCCAGAAGAATGACTCTGAGACCCCCACCACTTGAGAAGAGCACGGTGAAGAAGGATCTGCAGGATATTGCAAGATCCATGCAGTGGTGGTGACTATCTTCTGGTTAATCGTCCTGTCTCTCTTTCTTCCTCTCTCTCTCCCTCTGCCTCTTTGCTATTTCTCTGTCTTCTCTCATTTACTGTTAAATAAAATCTGCACTACTGACTTCAGCATATGGTCTCACCTTATTTTGGGCAGAGGCATTTCTTAATAATCATAAGAAAAGACTGAAAAGAATTAAGCTTTTGTTTTTCTAGTACATATCAAAATTAAGAGAAGTGATAGAGACCTTTCTTCAGAAAAAGTACAACAAAAGAAGTTGTATACATACATGTATAACTTTGAGAATACTATTACATTTATTTTCTATTGTTTAGCACTAAAAACAAGGATGTTTGAAAATACTGTTGTCTTCATGGAATTATAGGTATCATCTTTATATAATCAGTTAAAAGAATTTTAAAATATTTGAACTCTCCTCATTGAAAATATAAAGTCATTTATCACTATTTTCTGGGAGTTGTCCTCAGCTACTCCCTTATTTATCTGCAGAAACTTTAAGAAAAATGGTTGTTATAACTAAGTGAATTCATCCAAGAAATTATAGGCATTAAAAGTAAGATTAGAGAATCTTATTCATTCCAGTAAAATTCCATTTAGGCAAAAAGAAGAATAGTTTGCATTTCATCAGTAGATTTGCAGTTGCTATATGGAGATATATGGTTAAAGAGGTGATAAAGGAAAAGCCATAGACCCTCAAACAATTTAGTGAAGTTAATTATCTTTTTCTATAAAAAAATAACTTGGTAATATAAATTCACATCATTTATGATGTAAACAGGAGAATTCTTAAAATATATTATTAAAAGAAAATGTTTGAATACTTTCCCTTAGTAGCCATCATTGCACCTCTAAATATCTCTGAAGTTAGTCTTTAATAATGTAACTTTGGACTTCCTCATTCTTTTAACTGCATTTGAATAGACATTTTTAGAAATATTTTTGGCACTCATTATATTTAAAGATTTTTTTAGTTGATTACTACTGATAACCGTACTGAATAGTATTAATTATTGTTGCTTTAAGTAATATTAGTACTCTTCTGTTCCACAAAATTTTTTTTCACCTCTACATTCAAGCTTCATCTACACACCTGGAAGAAGTCTTGCTGTCTGGTTTTGTGCTGGGGAGCCTGGCAGGATGATGAGACCCCACAGGGTGCATGTTCCATCATACCTTTTCTGGAAGGCATTCCTTGAGTAAGCCTTCCTTGGTATTTTTCTTAGAAACATTAAGCCAAAGCCACATACAGAGTCAAGGTACAAAATAAGTCAAGGTACAGCTCTACTTTCTCTGTGCTGATGGATGGAGACCTCTCCCATTAGAGCAAGATTTTCAATTGCCAGGAAAAATGCGGGTTAGCCCATGCAAAATCATGTCAGGGAGCATGGCCTGGGCCAGTCTCTGAGCCTATTTTTTGGACGGGTTTCTCTGCAATCTTCCTGCAGAGATTCAGACCTATAATGGAAACAAAGAAATGTTGTGTATACACTTAGGAAAAGGAAAAAAAACAAAACCAAAAAACCAATACTGCAAATATGCCTAACTATCTATGACTGTTATCTTGTCTTTTTCCCTCTAATCGCACAGAATGAGAGGCAGGCATCCCAGCTCTTACTGTAGCATAGATCTAGCATTTCTGCAAGAACAGTCCTATTTGCTTCAAGGTAATTGCCATATTTGAAGAAAGAAAACCTAGATATACCCTGAAGTTGTTTTAAAATCAAACTTCTGCATGTAGCTTAAATGGTGCTGTAATGATTGAGAATAGTGTCCTTTTGTTTTCTGATGATTAAGGTTATTTAAAACTTTTAAGACCACTTAGTTGAAAGAAAATTTTAAGAAGTTGAAAAACCTTGTTAGAATACAGCAGCTTTCTCTTGTATAGGTAAAAGCAGATTTTTATGAAGTAATGTTTTCTTATTGTTTTGACACTTTCCTTGCCTGGAGTGTTAAGCTTTTCAGAATCATCCACTAGTCCATACCTAATTATGGCAGACTCTAACAAAATACATGCAACAAGAAAATAAAAGGCAGCTGAAACAAGCTTTGAAGAGATAAGGAATATTTGTAACCATTTTTTCAGACTATGTCTGAAAACAAGCAAACGTTCAGCAAACAAGCAAATGAACATAAAAGACTAAAACATATTTAGACTCAGAAGAATTCCCTGTAATAAAGCCTAACTAGATTTTCCAGAATTATTTTTGAGGAGCAGATCCACCCTTTGAATTCTGAAACTCTTGCATATGCAGCGAATAAAATTCACTATGAATACTGAAATAACAGAAAATTCATGAATGACATTACCACATCAAGCCTACAAAAGGCATTTTTTGGAATTTTTAGGATTAACAAGATCCCTGAAATTTGATTGCTTTTACATATGTTGTTTAGTTGTACAGACACAGTGGTTGTTACTATGCAATAAAAACAACCTGAAAATTCCTCAGTAATGTTTCCTTATCTAACAAATTTTCAGTTAAAAAAATTAAGCCAGGCTCGTTTCCTGAGCACTGTAAATCTGTAGGATAATTCAATTGAGAAGGTACCTCAGGAAGTTTCTTGTCCACCCCCCTGTTCCAAGCAGGGACAGTTCTGAGATTAGACAAGGTTGCTCAGTGTTTTGTCCAGTTGGATCTTGAAAATGACCACCTTTCTTGGGAAAGCCTGCTGCACTGAGTGACTGTTTTCAAGGTGAAATAATGTTTTCATTCTCTGCCCATTGCCTCTCATCTTCTCACTATGAATCAGTGTGAACAGCCTGGCCTGGCTCACATTTAATGTTAGGAAATACTAAATTTACAGATACATTTTAAGAATATTTTATATTGGTTCAAATCATGATTAAAACTGTCAATTCAATTCTCATGGAATTCCCAGTTATTCCCAACAAGCCTTTGAGCTTCTGACTCAAACTCAGAATATTTTAATCTAATACAGGTGTATAAATAACTTTGAAGATAAAAATAGTTTTCTGAAACTGTTAATGAAATCGTATTTAACATCTTTCATTCACAAAGCCAAGGTTATGGGTTTTTTTTCTCCAGCTTCATATATATAGAATAACAGTTTGAGTTAGAAGAGATCAAAGATCTAGTTTCAAAACCCCCTGCCATGGGCAGGGGTGCCGCCCACTAAATCAGGGCCCCATCCATCCTGGCCTTGACATCAATCCTGACTAGTTTAGAAAAATATTTTTGTTTTAACATTGATTTTTTTTTTTAAATAATTACTTTATCTTTTTAACTTCAGATCAAAAGGTAAAGTATGTATGCAATTAATTTAATTTTTTTTCTAATATCAAGGGTACTTGACATCAAATATGGTCAAAACTGTATGATTATAATAGGACCTAGTATATTACCTTGTTGATTTTTTTCTTTCTAATCTCAATCTTCTTACCTATATATTGAGTTTAAAAATATTTAACAATTAAAGCCTTTCATGGGTAAATGTTACTTCTTCCTGGGTAATTTCAGTAGTAATGTTAAAAATACACTGAAAGGGTCTGCAGATTTTCATTGTCTTGTAGAAAATATGTTAAATTGTATTATTAACATGTAACAGAAATTAAAGGAATATGTTGGGACTCTGGGCATCAGGGATTTTGCAACATTTTTAAGGTCTCTTTCATCCCAAGCCTCTCTGTGATTCTATGATGATTCTACATTAGCAATTGCAGCTTTTTTCATTGGATAGACTTACAGCTTTTGGAACAAATTACAGCTTAAAAGTGCATTAAACACAGACAGTCTCAGTCATTTTGAGGTACTCAAGTGAACCAAGATATTGCTTTGTATTGGGTCTGGCTGGGATGGAGCTCATATTCCCTTAGCAGACCTCCCAGTGCTGAGCTTTGCACTGGTAGCAGGAAAGGGCTGAAAACACCCCAGCATTTTGAACACGCTGAGCAGCACTGGCACTGCATCAGGGCTGGCTCTCAACATTGCTCCCATCAAGGGGCTGGGTATGGGCAAAATCCTGGGAGGGGACACAACCAGACCAGCTGACCCCAAATTAACTAAAGGCATATTCCACACCATATGATGTCAACTCAGATGTGAAATCTAAGGGAGGGAGGAAGAATCACATGCATTTTTTATTCTTCAGCATTTTTCTTCCTGAGCAACCACTGCGTGTGCTGAAGCCCTGCTTCCTGGGAAGTGGCTGAACATCATTCACTGATGGGAAGTAGAGATTAATTTTTCCCCTTTGCTTATGGCAACTTACACTTTTTAATTTTTTTTTCTTTAATAAACTGCCTTATCACAACCTATAAGTTGTTTTCCATCTTATTTTCTCTCCCCTGTCTCACTGGGAAGGGACGTGGCAGAGCAGTTTTGTGGACTCCTGGTGCTCAGACAAGGTCAACCCACTGCACATGTATATTTTCTTTCTCTTCTGAAAGAAAGAAAGGTGCACTGGCTACCTTAGTACAGGGGATACTGCTGCCTTGCCATCTGAACTCCTCCAAAGACAAAAATAGTAATTGTTTCTTTAAAACTTCTCTAAAATCTGTAGGTCATTTTAGATAGTGAGATGGATCATTCTGTTCAAATATCAGTGTCAATATGTTGATGTATAAAAGAAAATTATTCCACAGGCATTCCCTTGTTAATTCAGGCAGGTCATTATTTTTCATTTCTATTTCTGTTACTAGATGAGCTTCTGTGAAGGCTCTGTGGCTGCAGTGAATGTGCTCTCTGAATATCAATGTCTGCTTGATCTTGAAGGTTGTTACTGGGTACAATTAATGTCAGGAATGTTTTACATATAACTCCATGTCAACCATTCTGCTTAAATAGACTCTTATTTCATAGTTGTTATCTTTACTTGGATAGGTCTTAGTTTTGAAATAATAGATCATGTAATTATTTTCTTTGTTTAGTGAATTACAGCACAAACACAATAACAAGTAAAAAGCAGTGTCTTCTTGGCTGTTTTGTTATTATAAGGAGTTTTGTTCTGTTATTTCATACCCAGGCACAAAAAGGATGTAAAATTCTGATTTTTTTCTGGAATTGGTCACACAAACAGATACCTCTATTTGAAATAATTATCATAGACTCCCATTATTCTCAAGGGAGAGGAAATAGGCATATCTGGGGACAAATTCTTCTCATCTGTTACAAGTGTGTAGATTACAGGGAGAAAGTTATCATGCTCTTTTAAAGCTCGTAATTTAGGGGTGTGGACTGAGATGATGTTGTGGTGTAAATGTCTCCAGAAAGAGTATCTACTCATGGCCAGATGAAAACTGAAAACTCTGAAATAGCGACACAGTGCTGCTGCATTTATTTCTTGGAAGAAAAGCTAAAATTCATTTAGCATAATTAAAAATCAAACAAAACTGTTTTCCTGCTTTTTCTTGTTTAACCCTAAATTAAATGTAAAAATGTATAATGTGTAAATTGAATTAAAAGGGAATTAATGAAAGCTTGGCACATGGGATTACATCTGAATGCTCCACAGTGATACAATAAGTTTTCTTCCTTATACACTCAAGTAGTAGAAAATAACCTTACTCTATATTCAGTTCAGAGGGTAAACCATAGGGGAACTAACAACAAAAAATGTACCACCTGAATTAATAGGTGTGTGTGACTGCAATAGAAGTCAAAGCCCATTTAAATATACCTTTGCCTTTGTGTAAACTTGTGTTGTGTTACTTTTAAGGATCTCCTTCATGGTCAAATCTGCTGATAGTCACACTGTAATCTGCCATGCTGAACAGGAGACTGAACAGGTGAGCTGCCTGCTGTGTTTTAAGGGTTTTAAAATGTTCGATGTTCTGTGACGGACCTAGTCAAATCCACTAGTATCATTTAGTTTGGTAACACATCATGAACTCATAGAGACACACAAGATATATCTACAGATGTCACTCACATTTAGGGCAGATGAAATGTGTAAATAACTCCATGTAGCATCTCCTAGAAAAGCAATATAGATTTGTGCAGCCAAGTGCTTTCAGCTGACCACACTTCAGATTTTTTTTAAGACGGACTAGTAAAATTATGAAAGAAGTAGGCTATGTCAGGTTACTTTATTCATAGAATCATACCATATAGAAATTTTTAAAAATATATTAATAAGAATTTAGTTTTTTGGGATGACAAGATTTTGCAGTTTGTTGGGAAAATGAAGCAACCATCTGAAAACAAAGAAAAAGAAAAAAATCCTAAATCAGTACCACAAGCTATTAACAATGGGTGAGAGCAAATATGAAAGATACAGGGAGAGGACTTAAATATTTAATTTTTTAGGTATATAAACAAGTAGTTTTTTCACTTCTTCATTGTATTTAATTCGTTTAAAAATTTCTGTGTAAAATTTTTATAAAGAAAAGTCAGTTATCTACACACATCGTAAGGAACAAATTAGAGATTATGTCAAATGTTGATGTTGGAATGCAGAGCATATAGAGAGAATGAAACATTCTTTTGAAACTATTATGAGGTAACTAGGCCATTTGCAGTTGTTAAGGAACTGGTCTGTCATTTTTTTGTGAACTCATAAAAAAAATTGGTGGGAGTTATTAAATGAAGATGAGTCCATAGACTAAAACAATGGCCCCAGAGCTTTTCTAACTCCCTACAGGCTTATCTCATTTGTTTATATACAAATATCCCAACATCTAACATGCACCAGCTACTTTAAAAAAATAGAAAATATGTACTTGAGAGGGATGAAGGCTCACTTCTAGTTTGACAGTGACATTAACACTCTTTGAAGTCCTTTGTGTTATATATTCCTTTATATGATACTGCTAGTCCATTCAAGTGTTTTGAGCTATGCCTAGTCATATCTCCTATCTGCTTGTATTCCTGAAGCAAATGTCCTCAGAATTAACAGGGCCTCATGTCATGGTTTTAAGCCCAGCTGAAAATCAAACACCACAGAGACACGTGTTCAGCAATCTCTCCTCCCCACCCTCAGTGGAATGGAGAGGAGAATCAAAGTAAAACTTGTATGTCAAGATAAGAATTTTTTTAATAATTGAAAACTGAAAATGAAGTACAATATAGTAATATTGTCAAATAGTGTCAAGTTATAATAATAAAAATGATAATAAAACAGAAAAAAGCAAGTGATGCATGATGCAGTTGCTCACCACCCACTGACTGACTCCAGACACCCCTTCCTGAACCCAGCTCAGTTCCTCTTCCAGGTAACTCCCCCCAGGCATATATACCAGGCATGATGCTCTGTGGTGTGAAATATCCCTTTGGAAAATTTGGATAACCTCTCCCAACTGTGCTCTGTCCCAGTTTCCTTTGAGTAGCTCCTCACTGGCAGAGCATGAGATGAAGGACAAAGAGTCCTTGGCTTAGGAGAAACATGACTTAGCAAAACCCAGGACATCAGTGTGTTATCAGCACCATTCCCATTCCAAATCCAAAACACAGTCCTGTAATAGCTACTGAGAATAAATTATCTCTGTCCCAGGTTAAACCAGGATACATGGTAAGGGGAATACACAAACAAGGAAAACACGTCCAAGCGTGTTTTGAGAAACTAATGCACTAGACTGAAGGTATAGAGATAAAAAGAGATCAGTTTTGATAGAAAACTATCAAAAAACTATTAGTATCTAGTAAAAATATTTTAAAACCATAAAAAATTATGGAAAGCTATTGACCGAAGAAACTGTAAAAGGTATGAAAACAAAGAGGGAACTTGAGCCTTTATTTGGGGATATAACTAGGAAAAGTTACTATTTTTAATCAAAGACATCCAAGTACATGTGCATTGCAAATCCAGATAAAATTGAAAACAATTACATAGCTGAATGTCCTTAGGCAAGGTCCTCTAGCTAAGTTAAACTGGATCTGTTTCTGGATTTTTCTTAAAGATATTAGTGTTGAAAATAAATAGGAATCTTCAAAATCACACATATTTCTGAAAATTCACTTGGGAATTATCAGTTCTCTCTAGAAAAGATGGGGCGTATTGCTACCATACACCAGCTGCTAATAAACATTAAAGCATTTGAGATGATGTCCGAAACAGTGTTTGAACTATTTTATAGGACTGCTTTTAACAATGTGCATGCTGCTATTACTTTCAGCATGTGGTAATAGCTGTTTGCCATGTATGGAAGGCTGGTGATGTTCCTTTGTTCAAAATATATGTTTACTTGCCCATGGAACAAAGCTTTCTGTCCTTTAAATGGCTCTGTCTAGAAGCTGGTCAGAGTAGACAAAGGATGGAGTGGAATTTGTTCAATATATGAGTGCTCCTTTGGCCAAAATTGAGTATTTTTTGGATTTAGATTTGGATTTATTTTTTTCTGGTAGGTTGGTTGGGTTTTTATTCTGTTTGAAATAAGACTAATATCCTGATTCTCTTCTCAATTTCACTTTTACCAATATTAGCCTTCTGGTAGATTTATTCCTGTACTGTGTTTCACTGTAAGGGTTAAATAGGCCTAGAAAATAGCCTAATGTGAAAAAAAAAAAAAAGAAGAAAAAAAGAAAATAAAAGAAAGAAAATATTTATGAATTATACCTTTTGGGGTGAAACTTACTGTTCCTGTTTTCCTTGTTCTGTGTCACTATCTAATAGTGAGGAGATGATTACCTATACTTCTTCTTTCTCCCCCAGTTCAGGATGGACCATTTGTCCTAGCTGTTGTGGCATGAGAACACAACATGCCTTCTCCTTGCACATTTGCAGAGACTGAGCTTCCCAGATGTCAGGAACAGAAAATAGATGTGAAACAGAGCTCAAAGAGGTTGGCTACTTTGTGAAAAAATGCAGAATGTGGATTTCTTCTTCTTTTACCTTTATATAAAAATCTATTTGTGATAAGATTTTTAAAATTTGTATTTCATACACAGATTGGAATATGCTACCATACTAATGTTCTCATATTTAACACCACGGTATTTTACACATAGTATTTAAGCACATAGCCTTACATTCATACTTGAATATTAATTTGTAATAATTTTACTGTGTATATTTTTGTGTTTAGCTTTGTGCTTCTCTAAATCAATATCTTTTCCAGTGTATTTTTATGGCAAATGGTAAATTTTACATGAATGTACACCATTTTCAACTCCTCATATACAACTGCAAGAACCAGGTTTTTGTAAGTTATTGATGAGCTCAATTTTGTGTAAATAATTACAGTAGGTAAAAAACAAGTAAGATGTGTTTGCTGACAGGAAAATATATTTTTACAGTATGGGAAACAAATCTGCTAGTCTGGTGACAGAAATTTTTGTAAGACTACAAACTATATCTGACTGAAAAGAAAAATATGTGGTGGCATTCTTTTTTTTCCCACCCTCAGGAAGCAATGTGGGAAGATGATACAGGAAGCCTATGAAGCAATCAATTTTATATGTCATAAATGCCAAATACTACGTTCTTTCAAGTACTAGAGACAAAAAAGTAGTTATTCTCATGATGCTGGAAAGTCCCATTTAGTGCTGTTGGAAAAAGAAAACCAAAACAAAAACCAACCAATTTTGAAGACTGTGATGGGGAGCAAAGGAATTAACACAGAAGGTGTTGATTCCTGAATGAGTTTCAGTAAAAGATAGCTTTTGTATTAACCCTTCAGCACACTGAAAAATATGTGGCAGCATAAAGGACAGAAGCAAACCATTTTCCAGAGTTTGTTGCAGAACATGGACTTAAGCAAAAAAAAATCTAAACCAGAGTGCTTAGGTGTTTAGGATCTCAGAGCAAATAGGAGCAGTACTGACATTTTATTTCCTATGTGATTTCATGACAGATAAAACCCACTTAAGTTGGTATGATAAAGGTAATGAATGTCTTCCTTATGATAAGAAATTACATAGACTGACGCTACAATTCATAAAATATAATACTGAGCATGATAAAGGTCTGCTCTGATTCCATGTGGTAACCCTTATGCATGAAACTACTGAAGTCTTTGCTGTTTGAAGTTAGTTCAAAATTTGCGTCTTATCATTTATTGGCAGCAGCTAAATTAAGCATATAAACTTAATTAGAAAAGACTCTGATAGTCATCATTCTAATTAGGAAGCTGCTTAAAAAAAAGCTTAGATATTTTGAAGAAAAACTTTTGCTTTTAAAGAAAATTATGTGTGCAACACTGACATTTTTATAACATAAAAGCTTCCCTTTTAGAAATCTCTTGAAATTTCCTCCTCTGCCCATCAAACCCAGACAAAATGAAAATGGGTAGTTCCACCTTTTTACTTAGATGTGTAGACCACCAATGCACTCTGGGCAGAACTAACCAATGACATGATACATGCTGCTGAAATATTAAAATGATGTCTTATGTATCCTCTGTATATGTATTTCAGGTGCAATTGAAAATACCTTCATTTCGTGCGTGATTACTTTTTCCTGGCAGCAAATTTATAATTCATTAAATACAAGAATGTAGCCTGATTGCTCATGCAACATGACAACTCATAAATGATGAAACATTTGCTTTTTTAGTGATTTGGTATTCAAATTCTTTGTCAGGCACTTAGAAATTAAGAAACAGAAAAAGAGCTTTAGTTAGACACTGACAGAAAAACTAACTGCAAAGACTATTTAAGTGCAAAACAGATGAAACTGCAGTTGAAGCCTAATCAGACTCTATAAAGTCTTCTAGACTGAAATTCTTTAATTGTAGACCCCAAGTGGACCAAGAGACTCCAGTTCCCTATGAGTATTTTCCTTCTTTTGTATAGTGTACAATGTACTACATTTCTTTTGTACTCCTACATTTCCAGCCCCACCTTGGGCTTTACTCACCTGTGTTTAGGGTGTGCTCTGACTCAGTTCAACTGTGCAACTTTACCTTACTTGGTTTGTTCAACCTGAAGGAGCCTAATGGGAGACCTCATTGTGGTCATCAACATTCACATGAGGAGAGGGGGATGGGCAAGGGCAAATCTCTTACTTTTATTTGTTCTATCTTTAAATATTTTCAACATTTCCCTTGTAAATTATTACTGTAATCATCAATAAACAAAGTTACATCTGATTAAATCCTGATCACTTGAAAGTAGCTCATTCTAAGAAAAGAAAGAAAGTGCTTCTCTGCTTTACATGCTTCAAAATATTTTTAGTTTTATGGTTTTCAAAACCTCTGAAGTAGGAAAAAAATAGCATACTTGTTTCTTTCCTGCAAAAAGGCTTAAGTTGAATGGATCAACATTTTTCAATGGAAGTTTCAAGTGTGTTCTGATTTTGCTGCAGAAACAGAGAAAAACAGTGTCTTCTTCAAAGGATAGCTTCACGCATAGCTTCAGTGAAGAATCACGTGCTCTTTCTTCCAGGGTGACAAAGCCTGGGAAAAAGAGTGTCTTCTGCCACCTCTTGTTGAAGGTGTCCTGCCTCTTTGTGGTATATATCGCCCTCAATTGGACTTAATGCCTAAAATTAGATAAATTAATGCTGCCTTATATTTTGCTGAACATTGATGGAACGTTACTGCCACTTAGCAGCTGGGTAAGTCAATGGAGGGAATTCCTCTGGTACACTTCTGGTAAAGAGAGAAAATCTCTACAATGATGGCAAACAGGTTCTCCCTCTTACCATGTCCCTTTTAAAATATGAATCACTCATGTGTCAAGAAATACAGGAAAGATGTACTATGTCTACAGAAAATAAACATGTTTATTAAACTTGTTTTTCAGATATTTGATTCGATCTTACCTCCCTGATTACTGAGGTTATGCTGCTTCCCTGTTTTTCCCAGGCTCCACTTCACTCCTTCATATTCAAATGCCTCTACTGCCTTCCACCCCTCTCAAGCAGTTCTCAGGGGTGGGGAAATGAGGATCTGAGGTCAGTTCATAACAGCTGCTCTCTGTTATTCCTTACTTCTCACTCTTTCCCCACTTGATATGAGCAGTTCCCATTGCTGCAATAATTCAGGATACACTTTCTCCAGCAGGAGTTCTCCATGGGCTGCAGCTGCCTTTAGGGAATATCCACTTGTTCTATTATGTGCTGCAGCACCCATATCTTCTCTGTCATGGTGCTCTCCACACAACATGCTTCACTGTGCTCTCTACATGGTTTGCAAGGGAATCTCAGCTGAGGTGTCTGGAGCACCTCCTTTTCCTTCTCCCTCTTCCCTGCCCCCAGCATCTGTGGGAGTTTCTCAGATGTTTTTTTACCACAGCTTCTCAGCATTTTTCCCCTTAACTATATTTTTCACATAGGCTGTTTGAGTTGACTTTGGCCAGTGGTAGGTCTGTTGCTGAAACATTTGTATCTTGCTGCAGGAAACCCCTGGCCTCTTCTCCCACCCCCAAAACTTTGACATGTACACCGAATATTGTGAGGAACTTTATCACATCTGCTGCAGCCAGTTGACCCTCACTACACATTTCTTCCTATTTGCAGTGGTCTTCTAACTTCCTTCATCAGTACCTACACCATTACTGAGCTGGGTTAAAAGCAAAATGAGTCTGCAAGGTACTCTTTGTTACAGAATCGTTTTTTCTCAGTTTCTTGCTTGCTGCCTTACCTGTACATCTATGTTTTGGGACCTACTATATCAACAGCACAAAAGAACCTCCCATCTATTTAATACATTGTTTGTTCTTTGTGATGAGTGGAAAAATTAATACCTGAAAAAATTAGTTTACTCATCATTATCATGGTCATAAGCCCTTTTTTTCATCATGTACCTAATAATATGATATCTAACTCCAGATGGAAAATATTCAAGTTATTCTTATTTCCATCACTCTACAGAGTAGTGTTGTTATTTTAACCCTTATGTTATGAGTATGTTATACGAGTAACCTATATAAAGCCAAGAAAAGCAAATTCTGAATTTATTTTCTTTTCTATTTTCCACAAAATAGAATTTTTTGCTAGAACACTTCAGGAAAAAACTGACTTTCATGATTTTAGGCTAAGTAACATGAAAATTTCCTCTTTAGAATTGAATTGGAACAATAGCAAAGTTTTTACCTTTTGAGAGTTACAGTTGGAGGTCTTTCAGGCTGTTTGGGAAAAGATGCATATACCTTTAGAGTATTTGAAACTGCACCATTAAAGTATTTGGGAACTGGCAGACCAAATTTTTAAAAAAAAAAATTAATTTTTTTTTGGTTTTCGATTCTAATGTTTTAATTTCCATTGTTGATCACATCTTCATATTCTACTGCAATTCTCAAAAATAATATTTTTTATATTAACAGACTTTTTAAAATTCAGCTCAGGTGTTCTTCTTTCTCCTGTCAATGAGCTCTGTAAAAGGTATTTTGAAAAATAAAAATAATTCATTTATGTTGACTACATATTTTATTTTTAAATTCTAATCAGAGATTATGCTCAAGAATAAACATCCACTTTACAATGCATTACTTCCCATAGAGAAAAAAATAACACAAAGACAACAGCTCTCAGTGGCTGACACTGAATAGTCTTTCCCCCTTAAAATGTTTTATTGCTGCTCTTACTGATTTTTTAAAATATATTAGTATTTAAAGCTTAATCTCAACAGTTGTATATTACTTTTTTTTGGATTTACTTTTTTTTTTGCCCCATAATAACACTAATTTCTGTGCTGAATCTAATTCCAGTGATATCCCAAAACTATGAATTACCCTATTATCAGATTTTCTTTAGTCCCAGATAATGACTGTAATTTCCCAAGGAAGGATAACAGCTTAGAATGTTTATACTAGGTATTAAAACAAATGCTAGAGAAGAAATTATAATGCTTCATTTATTTTATGTAAATGATTAGACTGAGCTATTTGTTCTTCAAAAATTATTCATTTATGATTTCAATTTCTTTTGTTTTACTGTCACTACAAACTACTAACATGAAATCTATTGCTCTAATATAGTTTTTCTTTAAAGCATCATTTTTTTCTTGAAAAATAATACTTGCTGCACACTGAAGCTTATTAAGTGTGAAAATCACTCTAATAAGAAACTGCATCTTGCTCAAAATGTTTAAAATATGTGTTATTCTCTTACTCATTTTTCTCTTATTTATTTTTAATAAAAAGGGCTAAATATAAAATATTTCTAAATGTAAATATTCCATACAAAGAAAGTGGAAATTATGCTTGGAGACAAGTGTTAAAATTACTTCTAACCATTAGTCTAACCATTTCAAAAGATCTTAAAGGATGACAAAGTTAAGCCAATTAAATAATAGATTTTTAAAGTGCAAATTGATCTATATGGGATAATGTAAAAACATTAAGCTATTTTCTGTTTGGAATATCCCTTCAGAGACTTTTGACAGTTGAGTAGATTAATTGACTGTATCACAGCACAATGGATCATCATGTCTTCCAAAGTCAGCACACACCCAAGAGGGGTGTGAATATGTGGTTAAACCCAACATATAATACACAATTACAGAAAAAAATTACACAATCAAGAAAATATTTTCAGACAGGGAGACGGGCTTGAGTTGGCTTCAATCCACATCCTCCTTCATGGTGCCTTGGGACACCCAGTGCCATAGAGTCATAGAAATATTTAGATTGGAAAGGACCTTAAGATCATCAAGTCCAACTGTAAACCCTGCACTGCCAAGTCTACCATTAAACTTTGTCCAACAGTGCCACGTCTACCATCTTTTACTTCCCCCTAGAGTTGGGGGAAGTAAACCAACCATTCCATGGGCAGCCTCTTCCAGGGCTTGACAACACTTTCAGAGATCTTTTGCCTAAACCCAAAAACCTAAAACATAAAACTCATGTCCTATTGCTTGTTATCTGGGAAATGAGACTGACCCCCACCTCCCTACAACCTCCTTTCAGGTACTGTATTGCAATTTGCTGCATGTGATCATGGTTTCAGTGGAATCTTTATTACCTCTGTTAAATAGGAATCCTGATGTAACATCAACTACCTCCAAGCAAGCAAATTTGGTATTAAACTTTACATCCTCCATTTATGCCATTTCTTAAAGACTATGGTCAGAGAGTAAGACACTGACATCTAGTCACCTCCTTTCCATGATATCAGTGGCTGCCCACCCTATGTTTTTGCTTTCTTAATATATGGCATTTTTGTATAAAGTACACTGATTCCGTTGTTTGCAGGTGGACAAAGAGTAAAACAATAGAGCTCCAATTTTTTTTTTGCAAACAGCTCCCCTGAAAACTGTGAATATGGGAAATATTCTGTATATACAGCATTGATTCTTTCCTTCCCTATAAATCAGTATACACGCAAGACACAAAGCTCAGTTTCTGCTTCATGTTTGACAGAAGCTCCACAATGCTTGACTAGGTAGATCAAAGTTATGTTTGGCAATCAGTTGCCATATGTTTTAGCTGAATAAATTGTTTTATATTCTATTTTTCATTCAATCTATTTGGGACCATTATAGGAAACAAACAGAATTCTTAAATTTCATGTAGCACACCGTCCCTGCTGTGATTTATAGAAGTATATTGTGTTATTCATGCAAAACCTCATGGCAAGTGTCCGTGTGTGTGTTTATATGTGCATACAATTTTTTCAGGGATAATAAACAGAAACTCTCCATTCCTAATCTGATTATTTCCAGCTCAGGTGATACAGTGCATTTTTGAATATTTTAAGGCAGTTTTCTCTGTGAAAGAGCTTTAGCATGAGGATAAACAGATTTGCACTGGACACAAATAAAAGGAAATAACATAGGAATGGTAGTTAAAATACCTTAAAATAAATATATAAATACATATATTTTCCCTACCTTAATGCTTGCCCCTACCTTTTGAAGTTCCCCTAAGATTGGATTGGTGAATCTGCTGTACAATAGGATACCTTATCAGTGTTCAGACAATCCTCTCTATATCTTAGTAAAGATTTTGTTAAGGTAAATGATCAAGAGAGGAAAACAAACAAACAAAAAAAAAACCCCAAAAACCCAAAACCACCACCACCAACAACAAAAAAGAAAAACCCAAACCAAAAACCAACCAAACCAAAACCTTAATGTGTACATTTGCTCTTTTGTTATATCTATCACAGCAAGCCTTGAGCACTTGGTTAGAGGTATCTTTTAGTTACTGTACCATCCTTTCTCTTCATAGCAATACTACTAGACTGCAAATGAGTACTCCAACACATTTTAAGGGGCTGGCAGCCATTCCACAGGCTAGCCTTTATGATAGCATAGTGTATGAGAACAGCTTTTCCTCTCCTAAGATGTTTGATATAATTTCTCTCAAACATGGGAAAAATCTAAAGCAGCAAAACAAACATACAAGAGAAAAAAGTCTGTATCAAATGTACTTATGACAATTTTTAGCTGATAACTAAAACCCATCCTCCCTCATCAGATGTTCTTTTTCCTTTTAAACAAACTAAGAGAATAATAATTTATTAAAAAATCAGATTTGCACAACAGAACTACTATAATTACATCTCTGTTCTATTACAGAAAAAGAAATTGTGTGGCAGGGGGTGAATGCAGGAATTGTTGTAAATCACGGGATTAGAGGTGAATATAATGTTCTTTTCTAAGTAAGTGTTACTGCACTCTGAGTAGTGCCTTATAGCTGTAGATATCTTATTACTGCAAGCTTTATGTCTGTGATTGAGAACTTAGTGATGAAAAACAGTACAGAGTAATTTTGTTTGTAGGCATGAGGCACACTTTGCTTGGATAGTAATGGAATTTCCATTCACAAATCAGTTGAGAAATAGTTCATGGCAAGAAAAGAAAAGCCAGAAGTTATTTTATCCTTGTCTACATCTGCTTGTGACTGCTGACTGATATCCAGAAAATTAAAACTACTAAAACCAACTGCAGAGGGAATACATTATCTGGACAAGCTCAGGTGTCTGAATAGCTCTGCAACAAATATTCACACTTTGCTATTTTGTGCTGTGTACTAGAGGCTGCTTGCTTTGTCCCTCATGAATAGCTTTCAGTGTTTTAGTGGTTGGACTGTAATAGGTCTCATGTTTTGGTGGACCTCATTCAACTCTGAATCACTAGAGAAGCTGTATTTATGAGCAGCTGTGCCAAAAGGGATTTCTCTTGCAGTTCATTTCTCTCTTAGTGAATGGAGGAAGTGAAAAATACTTTTCACAGCAAAGTTTCTGGCCATGAGATTTAATCTAGCATAAGAGAGTATTGTAGGCATGATAATTCTGGTGCAAGCCATTATTTTATTTCATTATGTATTATATATTTAATTACTTGTTTTTCTGCTTAAAAATGTTTTGATAGAGATTAAAAACATCAAATAACTTGCAGAATTTAACTGAACATTAAGATATCCTTTTTTATATTTTTTGTTGGTGGTTATTGCTTTTTGCTATTATATGTTTTGTTGTTGTTGTTGTTTTTTTGTTGGTTTCTTACTAAAATTCTTCCTTTTTCTATTAAAGTCTATTAATGAGTATTTCACAAACAGATTACACCACAAACAAGACAATTCATTAGTATTTTGCATTTCAATATTTTAAGAATGTTAATAGGCTGTAAAAAGATAAAATGTAAACGTTGTTGCTATTTAGTTCTTCTAAATTACACAAGCAATATAAAAGTAATTGAACTGCTATTAATAGACTGTAATGGAAAGTGTACTAAAGCATTATATTAGTGTTTAGCAAGGTAATTCGATCAAGTAAATTAGATACTAACAAAGTTAGTAAAAAACAGTATTTAAAGACTGATACCATATTTATTTAATTACAGTTAGTATTACCAATGTTAATTAAAGGCTTAATTATCAGATATAATGCATACAAATGTACCACTGGGCAGAATCATGAGTAAACAGATAATGTAACTCTCAATGGAAGAATCCTGTCTGGGATTTCTGTTACATACTGCTACATTTTAGGGTTCTAAAGCTACCAGAACCTTGAGTTCTAAACTACATATTTGCTAGTAACCCTTTTGAGTCAAACTAGTCATAGCCATAAATGTCTTAGTTTTTACAAGTAGGAGTCTGGCTACCCCTTTGAGTATTGTGTGCACCTGACTGCGACACAAATAATTGGATATATTCAGATGTTCCAAGGAGCTTTACCTAGGAATATTTAAAAATGACTAGAGGGGAAAAGACCTATTATTCAACATGATTTTTAAGATAACCTTTAAAAGAGAAACATAGTTGAACAAATAAAAAATTGTGAATCCCCCAAATTTGCCGCAATGGCAAGTAGTTATGAACATCAAAATAGATTTGCATTTATATATTATTTATAAACATTAATAAAACCCCTTCTCACTCAGATGTTGTGAGTGAAACCCCTCTCACATTATAGAAACATCCTATTCTTCTTTTGCAATGTCCACTCCTCTATTGCACCTCATTGTATTGTTCTATTGCCAGTCTCTTGTCTTTACAATTAGCTGCTTACATCGCACTTGGGGAAAAGGTTTTTCTGTTAATTTTTGTTTGAAAAGTACATCAGAGAAGAAATTTTGCACTGTTAGCATGTTCTAAGGCATGACCCAAATAAATATGACTGGGGTAATAAAGCATAAACTGTGTTCTAATTTTACTGATTTTTTCTAAAGCATATTAACCCATAATAAGAAGTTTAGTCCTTCATGGGGTTTCCAAGATATAAAATTAGTTTTCTGTTACCAGTATTACCAACATTCTTCTCCCTAAATTGGAGATACATGGTTTTGATGGATGCACTATTGAATGGCCCTTCCCAAATAGTTACAGTAAATGTCCCAGTAGAAACCAGTAGTGAGTGGTGTATCTCAAGGGTCTGCACTGTTCGATATCTCCTTGGAGATGTTACTGCAACCTTTAAGGAGGGCATGTAAGAAAGATGGAGGGAGACTTTTTACCAGGAGCTGTAGTGACAGGACAAGGGGGAAAGGTTTTAAACTCAAAAAGAGAAGGTTTAGATTGAACATAAGGAAGAAATTACTGTGAGCATGGCGAGACTGGAAGAGGCAACCCAGGGATACCAGGGATGCCCTGTCCTCAGAAGTGTTCAAATCAGGCTGCATAGGGCTTTGAACAACTTGATCTAATGGATGGCATCACTTTGCATAAAAAGAGGGTTGGACTAGAGGATATTTAAGGGTCCATTCCAATCTAAACTATTCTGTGATTCTATGATTCCATGCCTGTGGAAGACTAAGATACCTGACATTAAAATATTCATTCAATCCATAGATTCAATCCATTGCCCATTCCATATGTGTTTTTCTTCAAGTAAGAAATGTCATATGGCTTCAGTAACTTTAAGACAAACAAGAGTAATTAATTATTCAGGCCTGCAAACTTTTTATTTTTGAAGAGAAATGTTTGTCTTAAGTCATAAAATCTGATTAAATTTTTTTTAGTAGCACTTCCTGTTTGTTGGAGTAAGAAAATTAATGCTTAAAATCAATCTATATATTCAAGGTTATACTAAGTAATTGCACTTCACTAGTATTTCTTTCTCATTCCCCATTAGTAGTAGACTTGTGACTATTGAGATTGGCTTTTACAATTAAAAAGAAGGTGTTCAACAAGATGCACACTAATTGCTGCCTTAATAATATACTTGATGACATATCTTATTCTTTCTTTCCAGTTATCAGATATTATGAACTATCACCATGCAGTTCAGTTTTTCAAATATTCTATTTTTATTCTCTTCTTTGAACAAGAAATAGGCTATCATCATATGTGGGATTTCACCAGTTCTTTTCAAGAAAAGTCAGCTTTCTGACCCTAGAAGCATATGTATTAATGTTTGTGGCACATATTTCACTGGGCTCATTTAAATTCACTGCACATTTTTAATGCACATAGAAAAACTTGAGCATATTAATATATGTCTGGAAAATGTGCGGTTTTTCCATAGTTGACTTGAGGGGCTGATTACTTTTGTAGCAGTGAAGCCATCTGTGCGTTACAGTTTCATTCCATCATCTACACAGCTATAAGATTTCCTTGGGGCTGACTTATGGTTATACCTTAGAGTAACTCATTGGCTTTTAAATTAAAGTGTGCAGGAGGCTAAGAAGCTGTCTGAAGGGAAGGCTAAGAAGATGTCTGGGGGTTTCTTTCGGTATTTTGTTTGACTTTGTACTTTGAGCAATTCGGAATCTATATATTTGCTAATGGGACAGAAAAAAAAAAAAAGAAAAGAAAATCTGAGGGGTTCTGTTAAATGACAAAGATTCTGACGTCTCAGAAAACTAAAGCCACACTGATGCCATTTGTTTTAGAACTTCAATAAATCTGTTTCCTTTCTCAACCACATAAATTTGTGTTTAAATATTAGTTTTTAAAACTAAGAAATTAATAACTTCATTTTCAGAAAATCAGCTTTTTTAATTAATAAAAAACCCCTTGGAAATAATTGCCTTTAAAATATATATTTCAGTGAAACAGATACTTGAGTTCATCTTTTATTAATCCAGTTAAATTTTGCATTAATGAACAACTCGTGTGTTATTCAGATAAAAGAAGTATGATTTATAAATAAGAATAAACTGTAATATAGACTCAGAATATAAGAACTGTAATACAGACTTAGAACAGCTCTGATTTTGCTTGTGGTTTCATTGTCCTTGGTAGGAACTAAAAGATTCTGTCCTTTTACTGTAAAGGTAGTCTGGACTGTCTAGCAGCAATGAGCAATGCTTACAGTTGAGTGAGATAAATGCCCAGTTTTTTTCACCTTCAGAATAATTTATATCCTTTAGTTGTTCAGCCCTATCTACATTAAGTACACCCCTTTGGAGCTCAGTTAATCAATATGACATTCAACACTGCTTTCCAAAGGAAAATGTTTAGGCTGGTTCAGAAACCTAAGTCCTGTGATTATTACTGCATTTTATGTCCACAAGGCACATAACTGTTTTCTATAAATGTCTACACACACACAAAAAAAAAGTGTGCATCCATATCTACAAGTATATACATATACATGTTCTTTAATATTTTTACAAATGTTCTAGATGCAGAAATTGAATGTACATTGTTTGCCCATGATCCTTAACTAGAAGAAACTGTGGACTCCCTCAAAGGTAGAGAGGTCTTACAGAGAGATGCAGGTGTCTGGAGAGCTGGACAATCACCAGCCATATGAAATTTAACAAATCAAGTGCCAAATTTGCCGCCTGGGATAGGATAATCTTGGTTACACACACAAAATGGGGGATGAGAGGATGGAGAGGAGCCTAGCAGAAAGTGTTCTGGGGAACTGGCTTAATGGCAAGATGAATATGATTTAGATTTAGTCCTGTGAGGAGCATGGAGCTGGGCTCAATGATGTTTATAGGTACCTTCCAACTTGAGATATTCTTTGAATGTTTTCTACATACCCTCATGGATGAAAGTATGAATGCACAGACGTTAAACCAAAGAAAATTAGATTTTAATTCCTGATAGGTTTTGCTTTTTTTTTTTTTTTTTTTTTCCACTATGATCTAATTATGGAGTGGCTCTATTTCAACTTAAGGTAAAAAGGAAAGAGAAAATGTTGTGCAACAAAGTGTGAGGCAAGTAAGATAATTAGAAATTGCAGTTCTAATCCCAAATGACTGACAAATACAGTCTGGGGAAGTTGCTATTTTGATTTCATATGTGCAACAGCTTCAATCTCACTGTCCCACATGGTTCACAGGCCATTTAGACAATAAAAAACAAAATAAAATAAAACAAAAAACCAACCAAACAGCAACAAATAAACCAACCAATCTCAAAATGCACAAAAATAGAACCCAAACACAAATACTCAGCTTCTGTAGAGCTGTTTTTTTCAGTCTAAGATCACAGTAGGCTTTTCTCACAGAGTCAAAAGTAGTACCCATTTTTTAAACCTTAGTTTAGGACATTCATCAGATTCCATAAAGCATTTCATTACCACTCTCTCTTTATCAGGTTCATTGAATGACAAAACTCTCAGCCTAACACTAGTCTTTTCAATCTCACTTATGACAACAACAACAAAAGTTCAGACTTGACTTTTTAGCTTTTTAGCTTAGTGTTTAGTACTTTTTATGTGACAGAATCTGGAAAATTTGATGTACCGTATGTAGGTACATACAGGTGAAGACATTACCTTGCATTTCTCAGAACATTCAAAATTTCTTTGTTGCTATTGATTGGATGATATTAAAAAATCTGTATGGATTTGTCCAATATTTAGAGGAGTTTTACAACACAGCTGTCTTCATTTGTATGATATTATTCAAATCCACTATATACTATAGGTATTCTTATAATATGCCACTAGTTCATACTTTTTAATGGATTCTTCTTCCCATTTTATCATTTTCCATGCCTGTAGAGTATCAGAAATTAAATGCCTCTCTTCATGTGGATAATTACCTTTACAGATGAATCTGCTTTTTAGAACTCAGCCTACCCCATTTTTCTTGGGAGTAGTGCCATTTTTATTTACTCTGTGTTTTTCTGACAGAGCTTCAACACAGTTTCAGGAATTCCAGAAGTAATTAAAATAAAAGATGATTTAATTAAAATTGGGTCATGAAATAGAAAGAAACAAAGTGCAGACAAAACTATGAGTAAACTACTGTTCACATTGACACAGGATTTACTTGTAAAAAATTCATACAAGTTCCAAGGACAAGAATATGAGTTAAGAATTACAGAAATCAGATGCTCCATGGAAATTTCATGTCTGTGTTCTTGACAGAAATAGCATAATAATAAATTTATTACTCAATCAAATAATCTCTTTTAAAGCTTTTTGTCAGTGTTGCTTGCATGACTCCATGCTTTTATAGTGCATATTATTCACATCCTGCTTCAGAAAGAGAAGTTCTTCCTGCTTGTAGATGTGGTGTCGCTGTGACAGTAAGCATATGCTCCAGAATTTATTTTCAAACTTTGTAAAAAGAGCAATTTATCACCACCATTTTACAAAGAAATATTTTTAAAATAAATAATAATAGATTAAAAGTCTATGAGAGAATAATATCAATTTTTAAAATTAACCTTGAGTGCTAGTGCTACAAGTATTTCAATCTACTTAGTTATATGCAGCATTTCTACTGCCCTTTATTCATTTTACTCCCCAGGCTTCCAAATTTGGATTACCTTTCACACTTCTTCTGCATCCTCAGTACTTCTCTCCACACCTTGTAATTTTTTTTAATTAGTTTTCTCATTGATCAGTATATAAAGCCAGGTTGTGAACAGCATGAAATTAATTCTGTCTAATTTTGGCCCTTACTAGTTCGATATCTAATCAGAGTCATAATTAATGAAGAGAGAAACACCTCACCAGAGGGAGATTCAGACTGTCTCTCTTAAACATTTCTGTTAAGAAATGTGAATTATGCAGTTATGCTCTATAAGTGCCTTGGACCTAAAAGAGAGCCTGGAGCTTGCTTATATTACCCCTAAACACAGTAAGCAAACTCTGTCTTTACCTGGGAAAAGTTTCAATAAAAGCATTTAACAGTGTGGGTGCAATTTGGATTACTTAGGAACAGAGCAGACACAGGTTAAGATAAACCCAAGAGCATCACTTAGAGAATTATTTGAAATTCTGGAAATTTTCAGATTTACTACATTTTAAAAATGTTCAGTTTTATGTTTGGGTGCCCATTGTCTTTCAGGACAATTAGGTAAAATTTCATAGACATTAATCTTGTTCTGCCTATGTCCATTTCACATTTAATGATTGCAGTTTCATGAATAGGCCACTATTGATTCCAAGCAAATGAAAAACAAACCTTGCTCTTAGTTTTATCTGTTGGGGTCACTATTACAGGTCAACTAAATCTTGTAGTACTTTGATTAAAAGTCACTATTTCAGGAGGAAAATTTGTTTGCTTGTCTTCTACCATAGCATAATGAGGAAAACATATTCTATCATACATTTTAGAAAATAAATATTCTACTTAAAATGAAGAACTGTTTGTTTGCAAGTTTTATTAACAAAATGTTTTACCATTTCATACAATTTGCTTTAAAAATGCAAAACACACACCAAAATAATTAACATATTATATTTTTTATCATACAAAACAATTATTTTGAAAATATAATTCCACTGAGTGCTTATTACTTTTTCTGTTGCATATAAGAATAAACTACATGAGCTCTAAAAACATAAATGAGATAAAATATCTGCAGTATCTCTTCCTAATGGGATAGAGAAATATGTCAATAACAGAAAAAAAGTGTGAGACTACATGATCTTAACATTTTAAATGTTGGCTTAAACATTTAAAATGTATGCAACCTCAGGGGAAAATACAGCTAAATTTCCAAAAGGACCAAAATGGGTGAAAAAGGAAGGACTCATAGTGATGATCAGGAAATACATTGGAAATTCCAATATATAAAAATAAACAGCAATCTACTCTTTTATAACAAAAAAAGTTTCATGGAAAAATTAAAGTTCTTTGCCTTTAATATGTTTTAAACATAGGAATAGGTTTTGAAAGAAAGAAAAATAAAATAAAGACAATTAGATAGATAGGTAAGGCTTAGTGTGCTGTTTCTTACATTTGGTGTCATCACAACAGATTTTATTTCCTTTTTAATAAGAATTTCCTGTGTTTAGATTTTTTTATTCTGACAGTACTAACAATACTTGTTTTATTAAGTACCTATGAAATGAAGTGCCAGACTGTAATAATTAGTTTGAGTACTTTTACACATTTACATTGTTGTTTTGCTATTACTTTGGCATAACAATATTCTAGTAATATAAAAGGTTGTCTCTATATTATTGTTTTTGTCTGCATTGATGCTTAATTAATGAGAAATTAATTTCTTTTCCATTTTACTTAGGTTGTTTCAAACAGCCTTCCAAAAATGAACATACCTTCTAATAGTGTCATGCTCTTCTGCTTCAGGAGTTAAGGTTTAACCAAATATATGTAAATCAAACTTGTCCAGCTTAGGAACTGAATCTGACTGTTTTATAAATTTGCACTACTTAACACAGATGCAATGAAATTTTGGAATCTAGTTGTGGCCCAGCTTAGGCTTTGGCTCTCAGAGTTTTATGTACAGGGATTTTTGCAATTCAAGGTGTCATGTAAGCAACCTGACATACTGACATAGCTTTTCTTATTCAGGTTTTGTTGTTGTGTTTTAAAGTGAGAAAAAGTAATTTAATAATTCAGTGACCTTTGTCATTTTGGAAAGCAAATATTTGCCAGATCCTGGTTTTGTTCCCTCGCCTTCTATAATTCTTCCTTTCCACTGAACTGAAGTATATAATACAGGCCAAAGAGAAAATGAAAAATCTGATTACTTGTTTTCCTCTATAGTATTAAAATTTCAGAAATATTGAACATGTATTCAGGAAAAAATGAACCATTATTCCTCTTGGAAAACCTAATGACTATTTTATAACTCTATATTTTAAAAAATCATATTGAAACCACATAAAAGTAAAATGAGTGTCTAGTCTATGCAATAATAGATTGTCAAGACAATAATAATTATATAACTTCATTATACATTCACAATTCATACAGCTATGGGATTTGAACAAGAGTATGTTTTTACAGTAGGAATAAAGAATATTTTCAGCTATTTTTGTACAAATGTTCTCCGAATGCAATCAAAAAATGGTCCAGGGTGATTCAAATGTTTTTTAGGTATTACTAAACAGAAGTTTATCACATTGTTTCCTCTTCATACCTGGCCCTTCTTCATCATAAATTCCTATTAACCCGCATATTTCTCTGTTTTTAGTTGCTCATTTTGCTGAGCACGAATCTCATCTGAAGATCTGAAGATGCTACTTCTCTATTCAGTTTGTCCTTTTAAAGTGGAGGATTTTTTGTTATTCTGGAGCAGAAGGTTCAGCTCCTCCTAAAGGCAGCCAGGCTCCCTCTGCAGTGAAGCATCTGCCCTTGTGCCCTGGGGGAGAACACACACTCCTTCCAGCAGGGATCACCAGGCACTGACACCTCAGGGTGTCTTTGCTTGATAAAAGCCAGACTCAGCATTATGCAGTTAAATGTAACACCAAAGAGAAAGCAATTTTAAGGGTATTATTAACTGAGCTTTGATATTACTTAGAGAATTTTAGTATTGCACTGCTATTAATTATAATGAAAAAAATTTAATTCCATATCAAGCTTGCCAATATATTTCAGGGCACTGTACTTTTATAAAAAAAAAAAAAATCTTTATCTATGTGATCTCTATAAGGTGCTGTTTTTTGGGATTCCTCTTGCTGTCAATACACTTTTTCAACTGACTTGGCAAGTAGAAGGATGTACAAAGAATTTGAAACCAGTTAAAAAATTGTTGCATAGTTTTTTCTTTTCTCTTGCCTTCAATAAAATTTACAAGTGTGTGTCAGAAGGTTGTTTGGGGAGGGGCTTTCTTTGGTTTTTTTTTCCTTTTTGTTTTTTTGGATGTTTGGGGGTTTTTGTTTGGCTTTTTTTTATTCTTGGAATTATTGGAGTTATTGCTTGCTCAGGCTGCCTATGATATTATCAAAAATGTGGACAAAGAGTTCAAGAAAGGTTTTGGGTTTTTTTTTTTTTTTTTTGCCTACAATAATGAGCACCTCTTTGTTTTTCAACAAATCTGATCTGCTGGGATGACACTTTTCCTCTTAGAGATGGCAAATGTATTGTTTTGAAGTGTATGAAACATGCAGCAGTTTTATAACTGTGTGTTGTCCATCCTGGGAGCGGAGATATGTTGAGAAGTTGTTAGGAAATGTTGTTTTCTTTGTGCCTGTTGCAGTCCTGCCAATGTCTGGCTGCTCAGCAGGTCTGCACTGTCTGGTGCTTCACTGGCTGGCTAGAGCCCTCAGGAGCAGAGAATCTCACCAGAGCAATGACTTTGTGTGAGCCTTATATATTAGCAGAATTGCTGATTTGTTTTGCTGTGAAAATCAATGCAACAATGGAGAAATCTATTGCCTCATTATTGCATACAATGTATAATTAATTATTGGCCTAATACTGCATACAAAATACAATTTTGCATGAGCACATGCACAAGTGTATTGATTGCTATAAGGAGCAGGAGTGTTCATGCACTTCCCTATTCAGCTAAGGTGCTTTTCCTATCTGTGAAGTTAAGCACTGGACATTGACAAGTTGGTGCAAGCAACAGAAATGCTCTTAAATATTTGAGGATACAGCTAAGCAAAGTGCTAATGACACTTGAACCAGCACACAATAATGAGTTCAGGGAAGTGTGGGTATTTTATATGTAGATAAAATTGACATCTTTACATCCTTGCCTTTCCTTTGATAATTGCAGATGAGCAAACCAAGCTGTATCTACCCCAGAAGGAACCAGAGCAGGAACCAGAAAAATTGCAGACAGAGTCTTATTTCAAAGATGATCTACATGACAGGGTCTGGAGTCAGACAGGTGTGTCCAGTGAGAGTCCAAGACCTTGCAGAAAGCTTGTGTGAAAAATTCATGCTGTCTAGAAAAGGAAAAATGTGTGCAGCATGGGAAGTTTTCAGAGAGAGGCTCAAATTTTCAATAAAAATTAGGTAGGTCCCTTTTATATCATAGAGAAATAAGAGAGCTTAGGGCATCAGCACTTTGAAAAGCCAATAGATGTTCTTCATGTCTATTTTTCGCCTGTAAAAGTCCAGGGATGGATGAAGTTTTCTTTTCTTTTAGTGATTTTTGTTTCCAGTTTCTCAGATGATAAGTTGCTATTCCATTTATGTGTAATGGTGTCTCAGGATGTATGTGGTTTCTAGGTACCCAACTGTACTTCAAAGGTGCCAGCTGCATTTTTCAGGGATGTTTCTGGTTTCCAGCTCCTGTTCCCAGGCTTACAGCTCCCTGGCTGGAAGCAATTTCTCTATCAGTATTTTCAGCAGGCATTTTATTCTGTTCAGTATTTTCCCCTTCAAACCAGATCACTTTTATGGCTACTCATGTCACTGGGCAGAGCTGAATCTGGTAGAAATTATGTCTATCTGCTTCTGCTTGTAGATCACAGTATACCCACACATAACCCAGGACAGGGAGCAGTCATCAGGCACAGGGCTCAGCCCAGACAGACCAGTGGCTTGTTTACATAAAACCAGCCTTTTTATTCCTTTTCACACCATGCTGGCTCTTCCTATATGAACCTTGATACTTCCTTCTTTTTTTTTGCCTTTGTCTCCACACAGTAAAAATATCCAGAATTTATATAGTCTAAGACCTTTACCTGGATCAGTTATGTTCCTTGAATGGTATCACTTGTGTGGTTACTGAGTCACTGATGGTCTTTCAAAGGTGATCAATGCCTCACTTCTTCTGTCTGTAACATTTGGTCATTTTGCACAAATCCCCTTTAGCTGTCTCTGAGATCCACCCATCCCTCATGGAGACATCTGTAACTGTTTTCAGCTTCTTCCTCTGCTATGTACCATGCAGCAGGTTTTTTTTTCATGTCAAGTCCAGAAATTTCTCATGAGAGATTCAGTTGGTTAAACTTTGGGTCGAAGTCTAGTCATCTGCCTTCTCATATCAACACTGGTATTCAAAGAATGTGGTACAAAATCTGCTGTACATGAATAAAATATAATAATTCACAATAATCCAGCAATATTCCACAAAATTGACTGGTTTATATAACATGAGTACTGTGTTCAGGACATTATTTCACTTTCTGCATGACCATGGTTTCCAAATTTTAATTTTCTGTGGTAGAAATATTGAAAGATTTTGCAGATAATTTAAGGGAAGATTTATTAACAAGTTAAGTGTACTTAGTAGTTCAAAAATCAGTGTTGCAAAAATCAGCTACATTTTCCTAAATTTGAGAAATATAGGAAAGGCTATATTTGACTCCAGACCAATCAGCTATACAACTCAATATCCTGAACCTCACAATGGCTGTGAGCAGATGCTTACAGAAGACTATTAAGAGAAGAGGCATTTATGATTCTTTTCATATTTCCAGCAGTTTTGGGCTCTGAGAATTTCCTAACCTTGGTATGATTTTTTTTCCATTTTAGTAGTCTTCAAAAGTTTACTCTTCTGATCACTGTTGTTTCTCCCTCTGAACCTTTACTGTGGAGAGCATAATGAATTATACAAGACATGATGGCTCACATCTTAACTTTTCTAAAGGTTTGTATGAGCAAAGGTCTTCAGCAAAGCAGGAGATGATTCCCAGCCACCCTCACCCACTGCATAGATGCAGCACAGACACTCTTTGACAGCCCTGCCCAAGCAGCAGCCCCTCCAGAGTCCCTGCAAGTGCACCCTCTGAGCTGGCAGGTCTCACGGGGGGCTGTGCATTGTGATTCCTCCAGGGCCCTCCTTGCAGTGAGACACAGGTATTGTCTGACCACAGAGGCCAGAGCTCTTGAGATCTGCAGGGCCTGTATCTCTCAAGGCTGGCTCCCCTCCTGCTCCCCTTTTCTCAAAGAAACATTTCATTCTTTCCTGGTTTGAACCCACGAGCCTTTTGATGGCCCCTAGTTCTTGTCTCTGATTTTATACTTTCTTCAAGGTAGAGCCCTGTACTCAAGTTTTTATAGAAGTCCAGCACATATCCTTCCCCAGACCAATAGCACTTTCAGAATGAAGAGTACTAGGATATTGATTTTTTTTCTATAAGGTAGTCACACGATTTTTTTCCTGCTCTTCATTTTACATTTCATTTTCTCAGGATATTGTTTGAGAGAAATTAGTTAATTCTTCAAAATGTGTGTAAACTATAGATTCTACTGCTTTTTAAATCCTGAAAAATCTCATTAATTGTTGGATAAATCTTATTTTATACTGGACCTGAAGAAACAACTTGATCACTTAAACCTAGCTTTACAGACACTGAACCAGAACTACCTCATTTACCATCTGATGTATGGAGCATTAATTCCTGTTTCTGACTAGTTTCCTTTATATGGGTTGTGAGTACAAGAAAGGCTTCAGCCATCTGCAGTTTTTCCCAGAAAAAAAAAGTTAATCAGATAACAGGCACTTCCAGAAATCTTTTGATCTTGACCATTTTTATTTTTTATACAAACTGACAGAGATGCAAGATATGGCATACTTGCAACAAGTAATGATTGAGAAAAAATTATTCCATATATAAATGGAATTACTGTCTTAGGTATAATTTCACAACATTCCATCAGATCTGCTGTAGTCATTTTCAGAAAGAGGAAGCTGACTTTTGGCTAACTTACTGACACCTCTAGTTTTTAACTGATTACATCAAACAAGGAGCAAAATATACATCAAAGATATTTCAATCTTTATATAATTCCTAGTTGTAGGGGCTCAGACCCTGAGACAATCAATGTTATAATACTTCAGATTATGTGAATTAAATGTAAATTAAAGTTTAAAAATAGCCTGGTTTCTATTTGAAGATAGTTATTTTCCTTTTTTTTTTTTTGTTTTAGGAAATAATGAATGTTGTGTTGAAATTACTTTTTATATTTTCCTGCAAATGTTATCTGCCAACAATTTTTTTATTTGTGACTGATAGATTTTTTAATATTTTTTTTTCTTGCAAACCTGGTATGATATTTCAACCTCATTTTGCTACAGTCATATGTCAGAGGACTTACTAATTTGTCAGCAAAGGTGGCAAGTTTATTTCTGAAGAAAAATTTGCTTTGACAATAATAACAGCAAAAAAGAGAATATTATTTGTCAGAAAAGGATTTTAGAATATATCCTATTAGCTCAGGAAGATCCATCAAGTAGGGAACGAAATAGATTCTCTGTGTATCTGAACTAGTAAGTTATGCTTCTCCCAATGAAAAATCAGAAGAATAATTATAACCTTATTAATAGTAAAAACCCCAAAACAACAACTATTTTTTTCTTTCTAAGCTTGAGAAACACCTTATTTGATTCCAAATTAATTTAAGAACTCTCTACTGGCAGAAAAAAAAGGAGTTATTAAATTCTGGAGAACAAAAAGAAAGGTTAATAAGTGAAATAAAAAGTTTCACTTTGCTTTACAATAACTCTCATGGCTCAAACTCTAGTGAAGGAAATGAGGAACTTTAAAAGTTCTAATGCACTGATTTTTTTTCCAGAGTTTATTTGAGGGAAATGGTAATATTCACAGCATACTGATTACCAGAAGCTGTATTTATTTTGCTGAATGCTCATAAAAAATATGCCATATTTCAAATTTTTTCAACTTTGCTGTTTTCAGAACTTAAAAGCATCTTCAGCATATTCTTTAAAGAAGTTTTAAAATGTCAGATTGCTGAAGACAAGACCAAAGAGTACAGCAAACATTTTTTCTTTCTCCAGGAGTATTTGTCAACTACACACTATGAAGCAACAATTTTCCTTGACAGTATGACAGTGAACTTTGCAGAGTATTGTAAAAGCTAGCAGAGAATATTTCTAACGGATTATATATAATGAAAGGGATTTTATTGAGAAGACCACGTAGAAGGCTTTTAGTAGAATTGTCATTTATCAGTGAAAGATAACACTCCCAAACAGTTGTGCTTTTTCACTGGTTTTAGGCAACAGCTGAATTCTGGGATGCCTTTCCATTCCTTTATCCATACAGAGTAAGATGACTTAAGAACAAGTCAGGTTTTCTCTAAAAATATATGCTTTGAGATCTAGCATTCTTATCACTGACTAACAAGTTCTGTGGGATGTGGCCTACAGAGACTTCACTATTAAGAATTTTTTGTTCTTTTCTACAAGAAGCATATGATCACATTACAGCATTTTTTCTTGATGCAATTAAGTCATAGATTTAATCACTTGGATCTTTGATAACCCAGAGATGGAATCAGATTCAAACTCAGACACTGAAACCAGGTTCTTCATAAGACAGATTTGAAATAAAAATTAGGTTTTAGACTAGTTAGACTCACATTAAAACCAGCAGATAATGATTACAAACTGGTCAATACAGTGAGATTCAGAGAGCTTTTCAGGAGACAAAAAGGTTTTTAATTGTTTGTTTAATATATGAACAGATGGGCAATTAGATCTCTTCTGGCTCTCAGCTTCCACTTTATGAGCATTTCTCCAACAAAAAAATCTTACCTTTTAGACTCACGTGCATGTCTTGGATATATCAGAAAATACCAGATTCCTTTTCTGATGTCCAAGTCTCCACTCAAACCCTAAATCATTAAAGAAAACCCAAACCAAAATCAAGACCATAGAGCTTCATCTGCATTTACAGCTGAATTCAATGTCCATCATTCAAATTAATTGAAAACAATTTACTTGAACTAATGGTAAATTCAAAGCATTACAGGCATTAAAATTGAAGTGAATTTCATTGGGCTTTTGATATCTTGAATACAGAAATCTATATTTGAAATTATTGTCCCTTGATAAAAAATGCAAAATAACAGCTGTCTTTAGGAATATATTGCATAGGCCCATGTAAATAAGTAAAAAATATACGCTTTTTTCCTCAAAATTGATTATAAAGAGTTCAGAAAATTTGGGTTTTATACTTATTAGGCAAGATTAATACATATATACAAAATCTGTACAGATCTGAGGGTTTATGTTTAGGCTGTTAATTTAAGATAAATTTTACGATTCATGCTCACATTATTAAGAATCAAACAGTTTTGAAATTTTAAAAACATCAACAGGGAAGCAACAGGTGCAGAAGTGTGCATGGCAATTTATCAGCACTGTTTAGGCACCTAAATATTCTGGGAATGAGGATTGCCAAAGAGCATCACTGTGCCCAGTGCTGCAAATAGGTAAGGATAGTTACAGGAGGCTCCAGCTTCCAGCAAACTACAGAAACATCTAAGAAGTTCTGTCACTTGTTCCTGATGAAATGGTTCTTTGAACTTTTGTTCCACCTAAATAAAGGAGTGGCAGTGACCTTTCAGCAGGTTCTGCAGAGAGGCTGGTGTTACTGCCAGTCAACAAAAGCTGTGATTTTCACAGAATAATGCCTAAGGTCTCTTGCTGAGATTGGAGAAGGGGTGTCTTTGCTTCCAAATGTGTATTGGGGGAAAATTGGCATTGCCAAGTAGCTGCTGGAGGAGCTCAGTGGACTTCACAACACTGAAGATATTGTGAAGGAGGTTGTCTGGATCTTCCTTACAATACTGAGCTACAATAGCCTAAATGCTCGGCTGTACTGAAGAAGGCACAGGCAGAGTTTGTGTTCTCTGAGCTGGGAAATAGAGACTCCCATTATGGAAAAGTCTGGGAGCTTTTAACTTCTGTCACAAGGAAAAAGTCCACCTAAATTAATTCTGGTAGGAGAATCTATACGACAGTATACGTGAAGCTTCAGAAGAGTTTCAGAGTCCTGGCAGGACATGAGGGGCTGGAAGCTCTGTTCAAGGATGCACCCAAGCAGGCTGGATATGAACTGTGTAGCAGCACCAAGAGGAAAGAGAATGAGTGACAGCAGTGAGAGACTCCCTACTCCAGGGGATGGAGGCTGCCATCTGCTGACCTAACCTATTTCCTTGTAAGATTACTGCTCAGATCTGGAATGCTCTGAACAGCCTGATAAGGTTCTGTCCCTGATGCTCCTCCAGGTAAACATCAGCTTTACTGCCAAGGGAGGCCTGCTGAACAGCAAGTGTGAACATGAGACCCTGGGGCTGAGGGCATGGGGACCCAGGTGGTTTTCTCCTCATTGCCACAGGTGAGCACGAGTGAGTAGTTTCTACAGGTCAACAGCTAGCTGCACGCTTTTTAATGATAAAAAAGTTCTGGTTTTATGACCAAAGCACCCTCACTGATAATTTAGAAAGCAAAGTTAATAAGAGGTAGGATTGAACTGACCAAATGGGAAAAAGCTTTTGTCAATGGGCTGGCTAGACTCTTCAGAACAGCTTTAAACTAGGAGTGATAGGCGTGGGACATGGCAATCTGCTATCATATAAGAAAGTGGTGGAACACCTGGGAAAGCAAAGCACTCTTTGCACTTTTGTATTTTTCTTCTGTATTCCCATTCTTGTCCCACTGAGATTATGCCTATGTTCTTTTTTTCTATTTTACAACTTCTTGTGTTCCTCAGCTGGAAATGGACAAGATGATAAATCTTAAAAGCTAGAAAATTAAGAAGGGTCAATTCTAACTAAATCTACTATTGGGCTGTGTAACAAAAATTGTGTGTGGGTCTGGCTTTCAACAGTTTTCTTAGCCACTTATGATTTTGTCAACAGTTTACTATGTTCTTATATCCCTAAGTCAATCATTTCTCTTCTCCAATTTATATAACAATTTGGCTATAAAACAAAAGCAGAGCATCAATACTTTCTTTTCTCTTTTCCTAACATTTTTCTGACTGAAAGACCTAATACTTATTTGTTGTTTTTTCCCCATATTCTGTATTGGAGACAGTTAGCATCCATAACAAAGTTCAAGTCCAGAACCTTGGGTAATTTTGAACTGCAACATGGAAATAGAGAAACTTTCATAGAACCCAGTAACTTGCCTCCCAAAGATGATGTTATGATCAGACAAGAGGCTTTATTTTTTTTTTCCTGGAATTGGAAATTGGAAAATTCTGGCAAAGCCTCTTTTGTTCTGTGACAAGCACAGAAAATAACACAGAACTGTAACATATATAAACAAGAAACACAAGTACAAAAAAAAAAAAACCCCTATCAGAACCAGGGAACAACTTCACTTATTAAACTTGTGTCCTGTGACATTTCTCATTTCCTCTTGTAATCATGCTGAAGTGCACTTTTACTCATCATTACTTAATTACAGAATAGGTGTTAATTTTCCAGTTAGAAGCAAATATTTAATTGCATCATGCACTTATTTTTGCTAAAGAACTCTCACAAGTTTTTGCACTATTAAACTTATGGCTAAAATACAGTCTAGGCATAAAAATTCATTCTTTTTTGTTTTTTTTTCCTTAACTCTTGCTTTTATGAGAAATCAGAAACATCAGCACATATATCTCCACATGCTCTCCAGTTGCACGGCATCTACGGAGAGTTTGGTAAAAATCTCATATATCTAGTTCTTAAGATTCTGAGCATAATGTGAATGCACACATTAATGAACACTAGAGAGCTCCTTAAGAATGAAAAATGCCTTGGCTTTAGAACATTCTTCAGCAAGAGCCTGCAAACCCTCACCATCACCTGCAGGTCCCAGTCATCCAGAAGCATGGCTATGGGGAACCAGGCTTCACTCTGTTCCTGTGTACATATCATGGGCTGTTAAATGTGTGCACAGTTCTGTAATGAAACTGATACATTTTTACCTGCCTGCAAAGCTGATGTTGATTTCTGAATGCTCCCATTCACGTCAGAATATACTTTTATTTTATTAGTAACTTCCAATGTACCATTTAACACCATATCTAAATCATTCTTTTGTCTTTTTCTTCTAACCAAATAACACCCCTTGTGGTCACATGTAAATCTCCAGGAGCATTCTATTGTCACTGCTGTATTTTGAACCAAGTATTTATCTCCCTTTCTGTATTAGTCTATTTTCACTTTCACAACCCAACTCTCAAAATCTAGCCTTCAGAAAAAAACCAAACTTGCCATAATTATTAACATTTAACATTGTGTACCCAGAAGCACTTTGATTACTAAAGTAGCAATAACATCTCAAATAAAAATATTCCCGCTGCTGAAAGCTTTAGAGAGCAATGTTTTGTGCAATTCTTTTATCAAACTTGTCAGTCTAATGTCCATCCTAAAATTTGAAACTGTCTGATTTTATTTTCAAAGCCCTAAATTTTACAGATATGAAGTAGGTGGCAGGCACCTGCTATATATAAGAATTTTTATTTACTTTAAATAAGATTTTGGCAAGGACTGGGAGGCAGATCTCATTCCAGCTTACTCTTCTGTCAGATATTAGAAAGAAAAAAGCATAATCTAATTTGTCATGTTTTTCATATCAGATTTATTTATATTTATTAGACTCTCACCTCCATGAAATTTTCTGCCACCCCTGTGGTGTTGTAGATAATAACTTTGTGTGAAATGGTTTTAACATTTGGCCAATGTATTTTAAGCAATAAAAAAGACCTATACTTATCATTATGAATACTACTTTAATTGCATAATGTAAACTATTCATCTTCAGTGCTGTATGCTGTTTAGTCATTTAGCAACTATTGCTTTATATTTTTATTTCTTAGAGATATTGAAGAGATTGTGTCACCAGACTGAATAACGTAAAGTAAATAATGAGTTTAATTAATTAAAGAAACTCAGCTTTCTCCATACTAAGGGAGGAACTCATCTGCATGATAATAAACATCTGGTGTGCCTTAATATTCCCTAAGTTGTGCTACTTAGCCATGCATTGCTCTTCTAGATAAGCATATGTCGCTGTAGGTCCTTCATCATATTTGGCAGCCTTTGTAGCTGTCTCTCATACCTTAAAGCATCTTGATGAAGCAGTGACAATGTTTGGAGAACTCAGTTGTAGCTCAAGCGACACACTATTTGACAGATATGTCGGATATTTTACTTTGCATGCTTGACTCAGATTTAAAATGTGTGAGAAGGATTTTAGAAGAATATTCAGATAATATGCCATTTGTTATTGTCCAACACTGGAAGAACGAGTAATAAAAGAAAAAGAATGAACGGAAATAAATAAATAAATAAGCAAGCCCAGTGTCTTCAAGCAGGTTTGTGGTATGCGCTGGTTTAACCCTCTAAAGGAAATATTTCCAGATTAATTTGCCCTTATTAGCAGTTTCTTTCTCTATGAGCAGAATAAAAACAAACTTGTAAAGTTCTTATAGTAAATTTCTGTAAAACATTTGAATTGAAGAATTTTATTTTTAAGAAAAATTTGGTAGCATGTTCCCTCTCAGGAAGTCTGAGAAAACCAGTTAATCCTGCTCTACACAGAGAATATCTGGAACTCCAAGAAGGAAAAGAACCTGTAGCCCCGTACTAAAAGGATGAAATCAAGACTCTGAGGGCCAGAGGGGCCTCTGTGCTAATTTTCAGGTATTCAAGGGTATTTAACAGTCCGTGAGTGTGTGTGAAATGAATGATGAAGCATATGATTGAAACATATGATTGTATTATAAGGCTATTATTTGACCCTCAAATATTTTTAAATTGGCATGCAGGTATCAGAAAAATAGACCAGATGTTCTATACAATGAGAGGAGCAGTTGACTCAGAACCTGTTACAATAATGGCTTGACACCTACTGTTTTGGATGGAGATTTAACTCTTGTTTGGAATTTTTATTTCCCCACAAAACACAATTGTCACAATTTAAAATGAAGAGGTGTACTTAAATCAAAATTCTTAATGAGATCACCTTGAAAATCTTTTCTTTTCTATGTAACTTCAACAGGATGGGTTATATAGACTCAAAACTGATTTTATTTCTGCTACAAAGTGAAGCTTTAAATACTTTTAAATTTATTTTGTCTTTAGGACCTCAAGCTCAGAGTTCCACCATTATCACTGTAAATGTTTTAAATTGCAGTTTTAGGAATTAATGAAAGACATACTTTATCAACATCCAGCTTACCCTTTTGGGTTTCAGTTTCTTCATTTATTTTAATGCAGTAATTTCATTGCTACCAGCAATCTCATGCAATTTATTTTAATTTTATCAAGGCTTTCTGTGTCAGCGTTAACAAACATTATTTGTTAGTTTAGTTCAAAGATGTCAGGATTTCATTTAAGTAGCTCTAGATGATCGACCCTCATGTTGAATGTGACTTTGGTATAAAAAGTCATATTGTAGTGTGTAGAAATAACCTACCAAGTGTTAAGTATCTGCGCCTAACCCCTCTTTATATTTCCTTGTATACTATGCTGTACTATCTTGTAGTTTATTTGTTCTACAGAAAGTCAGGTAAATCAATGGAACAGATCACAAAACATTCCATGATTATGTGTTTACATGCATACAAGTAATGGAATTTCCTGACTCAGAATGCTTGTGAAGAATATTTTTTTTTTTTTCTTATAGTGCTTCATTTTTTGGGAAGCTCATGCATTTTGCTGATTATATTGTTAATTCCTCTATGGACATCTGAGTTATGAGATTGATCAGCTGGGAACCTGAAGTCACAGTATTTGTGATGGTTTTCCTAGCACAGCTGTGTCTATGATAAAACAGTGCAGGTTTCCCACGCTTGAAATACTGCAGTGATTCTTTAAAGTTTAAAATACTACAGAATTTATGAAGGCTTCACAATGAATTGTTTGGCAGATGTGGAAGAAGGTTATGTAATCACGTCATTCTAAAAAAAAAAATAAAGGCAAAAATTTAGAAGGAGGAAAAAAAGCAAAAAAGAATGGACATTTGCTAAAATCCTTTGCAAATTTCTGAAGAGTATTTCATGCTGCTATGTGCCAGTATAATTTGTTCTTTTCTGGGGCAGATTTTTTGTCTTAACTTTTGTCTTAAATTGGAGCAATAATGACAGTATAGCTGTTTACTTTTCTTGGCCTTACAGAATAGGAAAGTGATAGGCATAGGAAAATGACAGAGATAATACGGTACTTTGCACATCACTATCAGAATGATTAATGAACTGAGATTACAGGGTAATATCCTACTTTGAACCACTGAGATAATCATTGTTACCTTCTTTGATGTAATTCAGCCTCAGTGAAGACGACTGTAAAAATAGTTCAAATAATATATTAATCAAATGTTTTGTAAAAATGAATAAAATTAAATAAATGTAATTACAAAACACTATGCTAAAGGTTCTTTTAAGTTTGTAGTCTGAACTTCCTTATTTTGTCTTCTCCTTTTTCCTGACTGTAAAAATGTCAAATTTTGTACACTTGGGGTTTTTTTGCAGAAAGAAATGTTTATATTTCAAAGTGCAACAAGATGCTTAATTAAAAATTATTAACTACTATTTTAACATAAATAGACCAAAGGATTATCAAGAAAAAATAATCTAATATTCCAGTGTAATTGTCCATCTAATAAAATGATATTTTGATATTGTAGTACTTGCAGCAAAATTACCGTTAAATATTTAATTTTGTAATGTAACTTCTCCTGATCAAAATAGTTCCTTGAGATGTTCCATTTGTAATAATGAACAAAAAAATAGCTGAGAAACAGCATTCATTAATTTTTAGTGGAATTCTAACTCCCCATATTTCTCATTTTTTGACAAAGGATACTGTCAGAACTATCCAAATTAATTTTAACATATGTATGTATAGTTATTCTTTCTTTTGATTCTTCCAGAAAACATTGTAGTGAAACACTAAAATGAGTTGCCAAGAGAGACTGTTATCTCTGGTCTTGGACACCTTCAAAGCTCAGTTGGATAAGGCCAGACCTGAGTTAGTTTTGACCTGGTTTTAGGAACAGGTTGGACCTGTTGAGAGCCCTCAGAGGTTTCTTCCAGTCTCTATGATTCTGATTCTTTAAACAACATTGATATTACTGTTACAGTTTTTGCTGCTGGTGATATTTTACTAATAAATACCAATACTGACAGCAGTTTACTATTTACTGATACTGTTACAAATAATTTCTGTTTTAATAACAATACAGAAGAATTATGAGGAAGACATGAAAAAAAATGTGATCAACAAATCAGAAAGGTAAACCTCAAAGTTAAGCTCACCACAGGTCTAATCATTCCTTTCATTTGGCATTCCTCTAATATCTCCCTATGCTTTTTTTTGTTTGTTTGGCATGTTATTTTGTGATTGAATTAAGAAATTAGTGAAATTTTTGAAAGTGTATAACTGTAGCAACAGAGTACATGAGTTTCTAATCTGTCTGCTGGGTCATGCTACAGAAAGTACCCAGAGGCAGGGATTTTTCCAGCAGTTTGTTATATGATTGCATTTGATGTTGCAGTCATGACCTTCTGAATAATCCTGTTTTCTTGGCCACTTTAATTCACTCTTTTAATAAAGAAGGAGAAAATCTTTATGCACATTGCATCCTTGGGGGTATATGTACAAAGGTATTCTGTGATCAGTATCTTTCATAATGAGGACGTAATCCTCAGGAACACTATTGTCATTCATATGAAATGCATGTCATCTGTAGTAGGCAGCAAAGCCTGTTATAAGCTAACAACTTGTTTACAGCTTACCTGCATTGACATTAAAGACATAAATTAGATAGACTAGGATTTTTTCTTGTTAGCAGAATATTGCCATTATGGAAAAAAATTAGCATTGAAGACCATAAAGAAAGCACAGAATCACAGAAAAAACTGAGTTAGAAGGGACCCACAAGGATCATCTAGCTCAATCATTCACTTAGAAATATTTCTAAGATGTATTTCTTCCCTAAGGAAGTATTTCAGAAGGTTTCAGAAGCTCTTGTATTAAATTCTATTGATTTTGAAACTGTAACTTCCTGATTGAGAGTTTTCACTCAGAAGACTGCTTTGGAGTTAATTTATTTCAGTCCATCCTAATCTATCCACTTCATTTTATATGAAGAAAATAAGTACAAGGTCTCTGAACTTTACTGACATTATGGATATAACTTACTAATAAAGATAGTGGCATATAGATCTAGGTATCTACATAAAGCACGAGAATAAAAGCTAAGCTAGTGTTTCCTTCTATACTTTGAGGTTCTTCTTCCAAGCTCTCCTTTTCCTCTCAATAAATAGAAATCTCCTTTAAATGCAACAGCCACCTATATAATTCATGGTTTTCATCCCTGTTGTCATCTTATTTCAAAAGTTGCATAGCTTCTTGGTGATTTCTCATGGGCAGCTCCTCACAGTACAACCAACAAACTCCATCTCTCTCTTCAACCAGCTAACCCACTCTTGTAGCTTCTTCTTGGACACAGCTGTGGCCTATTAAGGGCAGGCCTGTTCCTAATCTTTGGTGATTAGTACAGCTGCAACTCCTCAGGTGCGAGACTACCTTCTGCACTGTCTTTATTTTCTTTCATTGTATGCCTCAACACATCCCATGTTTTGAAGTTTTTTGATTGTGTTACTGGAGAATTAAAACAGTGTTTGACATATTATGTAGCACGTAATATATCTAAGGCAGACATGACAATGACACAAAATACATACAAAAAATACATTCTAAATAGTGTGTTCAGTTGGTAAAATTGTGACATCAGCATAATTGCCTTTCCTATTTTGTTCTGAAAAATGACATTTTCTTATTGGCTTAGACAAAATATAATTTACCTGGACTCTGTATATGCATTTAGAAGAAACCATGCCTAATTTTTTAATGTGTAGCATCTGAGCTAGTAATATGTGTAAAAAGAGTTCTGTAAAATATTAACTTTATAACATTGTGTCCATAGACATTCTTTGGTACTTTTTATTAGGTCTGTTACTGAATAAATATATATTAAAATTGAGGAAGCTTAGTTATAATGCAAAAATTTTAAAACCTATTGACTTTAATACTTTCAAATGTTTCGTTGCTTCCCATTGCTTTTAGTTATCTGTTATCAAATCTGATAGATGCTTCTGTCAGATGCAAAATCTTATATTATTTTTATTTCCCCTGGTTTTGGTAGGGTGAGGCAAGGCAAGATGAGACAAGGAAAAATTCACATGATAATTTAATTTTTTAGGTTTGAAGAGAATTTTAGTTAACAATCTGTTTTTAACTGTACAGCATTCATGAAAAAAAAGAGGGGGCAATAGCAGGGTGAATTTTTTCTCACATGCATTCTCAGTAAGGACTTTTCAATGCACAATATAATTATATTAATTGCCTTTCATTTTAAAGGCAGCTGAGTGAAACAGCAGGAATCATAAAAGAACAACTGCATAAAGACCTTCTTACTGGAGTGTATCAAGAATGAACAATAAACAATGGTTGTATATTTTTCTTTTCTTTTCTTTTCTTTTCTTTTCTTTTCTTTTCTTTTCTTTTCTTTTCTTTTCTTTTCTTTTCTTTTCTTTTCTTTTCTTTTCTTTTCTTTTCTTTTCTTTTCTTTTCTTTTCTGCTTCTCCTCCTTTTCTTTTTCTTTTTCTTTCATTTTCCTGGGACAAAGTGCAGTGAAATTCCACCATTTACAGTGTGTCAATGTGTATATCATGTACAACTGTTTATGATAACATAATAAGCAGCACCAAATGATAACTAACATAGAAATTGCTCCACCAAATTTTAACAGTGTTTTTAATATTTCAATATTGCAGATCTCCAAATAAACAACAGCACATACTTCCAAAGACATAAGAAAAATTGTGAGATCTCCTGAGAGATCTCTTGATTATGAGATTGTGAGATCTCCTGCCTCTAAGGAAAAGTTTTCTTATAAATCTTCTTATTTAAATGAAGGTTTATGGAGTAAATGACAGAGTGTCTAGTGACCAAAGCTTATATGATATAAACACAGCTGTTCTGATATCCCTGGAAAATTATAAAAATTGTTAGGATCCCTTTAAGATCTTGATTTGGTTTGGCAGTGATTCCTTATGTACTGCTAGCCTGAAGAGCACCTTTCATGTCAGATAATTGCATGTGATCCAAATGACTGTAAGTCAGAGTTTACATGGGAACATCACACCTGAGTTTCTCTTTGCTTATATGCACATCAGACTCTTCTATCATCTAAAAAATCCTGGGTTGTTGTTTTGCTGTCAGTGTGAATGCTGTTCAAGAAAACCACTAAACTGTAGCACTATGTGCCTTGTCCTGCTGTCTCTCTAACACCTCCAAGGATGGTGACTCTACCACCTCCCTAGGCAGCCCTTTCCAATGCTTAACCACCCCTTCTGTAAAGAAATTCTTCTTAAAGTCCAACCTGAGCCTCTTCTGCTGCAACTTGAGGCCATTTCTTCTTGTCCCGTCACTAATTTCCTGGGACAAGAGGCCAAGATTTTCAGTGGGAACTGGGAGATAACAATCAGATCACATTCAGTCAACACATGTACTATTAGATGCCTATATTGAGGTTACTATTTTAAGTCTCACAATTTCATTAACTAGAAATGGAGCCTGAAAATTAATCTCATGTACAGACGCATATTTACAACAAATTTAAACATCTGCAAAAAAAAGACCTGAATTTTTGAAGACAGGGTTTATTTGCCTGTTCTTAGACATTAACAGCCATTCAAGATGTTCAAGCACACCATAAATGAATGACTTATTGTTCTTATTTTCTGAGACAATCCAGTCTTTTTTTTTTCTTTTTTCTTCTTTTTTTCCCATGGCTGCAGGAATAGTGTTCTTTTTGGGCTGATGATACCCTTCCCTTGGGGTCAGGGCACTGCAGGGGCCCCAAAGTCAGCCAAGTGCTAAACCTGAATAACTTACAGGCATAAAGAGAGGAAAAGTATGTGCAACATGGGAAATTCTCAGAGACAGAGGCTACATTTTGAATAAAAATCAAGTCCTTTTTGTATCTTGGAGATATAAGTGGACTTAGAGCAACACCACTTTGAACAGCAAAAAGATGATGATTTCTATTTTTCACCTGTAGCAGACAAGGGATGATGAAGTTTTCTGTTTTTTTAAACAGAAGTTTATTTTGCCAGACTGTTTTTATCTTTTTCCAGGCTGTTTTTCACCTTTTCAGATGACAGGTTGTCATTACAGTTCTATGTTTTAGCACCTTTTGGTGGTTTCTCAGGAGGTCTCTGGTTTCCAGGTATACTTCACTGTGCTCCAAAGAGGCCAGCTGCACTTTTCAAGGGTGTGTCTGAACCCAGACCTAGTTCTCAGGCTGGCAGATGTTTTCTCCCATTTGGTAGTTTTCTCTTTCTAACCAGGTCTTCTTTATAGCTTTTCATATCACCAGGGTGATAAATGCTTCATGTTAATGAAATTCCTCTGTTCCCATCCATTTTAATCAATACCACATTCAAATGGGACTCTCATAGAGTTTATGTTTTACCTACAGCTATGAGATCTACCTATACAGACAAAATCCACTCCTTTTTCTTAGTAGTTATAATTCATAAGATTGTTGATTTGTTACTGAGCTTAGGAGATCTTTAGTTAACTTCTCAAATTATTCTTGAACTTTTATCTGCAGCATTTCCAATTTCCATTGCAGTCCAATAATAATATTTCTGTTGAGTTTGTCTTTAATGATGAGAGAAATATTTAATTATCTCATTATTCTGGTCTCATCAGTAGAAATTGCCATGTTATAGTTCTGCTTTCTTTTCTTTGAACTTCAGTTTGTATATTCCCATAACACTCAATGTTTAATATTTAAACATACTTGCTGAATAAAATAGCAATCTTCAAGAGATCATCAATAAAGTTGAACTCAGAAAACAAAACTCAGATTTAATCAAATTTCCATTTAAATTAATAGGTTGTCTTTTGTTGTTACACTCTTGTAGTCAAGGGTAAAAATACTGTTTATTTCAGTGTTGGGATTGTTCTCCAAGTGAAAACACATATAAGAAAAGCAGAACTAATGGGATAGTATTTTAGCTGATATTGGCAGAGTTATTCTATCAACAATAAGTTTATATTAGCAATGAGTAGTTAGAAGACAATCAGTGTTTCCATTATTTATTAGTATATGGCTAAAAACATTTCAATATTTTCCAATGGTAGAAAAAATTCAGTTACCATCATCAATTAAAGCTATTTCATGTGGGAATTCTAGCAAACACAGGTAGAAAAAAACCTTCTCCTTTATTAAAATTGTTAAATCTGTTGCATGTTATTAAGTAAAAAAGGCTTGGAACATGAATAGGAAATAAAGTTTGAAGATATTTTTTGTTTGATATTTTTTCTTTGATATTTTAATGTACCTCAGCTTTGTAGGCCAGCTACTTTAAAACTCCTTGCAGGACTTGTAGTGGTATATTGACACATTTCTCTCAAGCTTATTTAATGAATATATAGTTTATGAAAATTAGAGCTCACAAAGTGCTCTTTACTGGATTCTTATTTTAAAATGTTTGCAAAATCTCTAAATTTAAAATCCACTTTGAAGTAAAACTAGGTACATTTGAACTTTTTTAACAAGAGAAATAATATATCCATGATATATACAGCTAGAACAGAGATCTGTTGCATCCATGAAGACAGTAACCCACCAAGCAGATTCCAGTATTTGGTCATTATGAAATCCAACATAAGCACAGTAATAAGTCATAAATATACATGTAATTGTCTCTTTCCTCTTTGTTGTCACTGTCTGACTGGGACTATGGGCTAGGAATTAAAATTGAAAATGTCTTGGAGATGTGCATGTTAAATTACAGAGATCCTGATAGAATTTTGTGAACATAAAAATAAATCAGACCAATAAAGGACAAAGAAAAAGGGAAAAGGGAATCTGAAATCTTTTTACACGATTGGAAAACAGGGCTGAGTGAGGTTACTGTTGAGAAAGCCAAAGACAATGTTTCCCCCATGTAATGCACTCAGTATTACATGGTGTGCAACACAGACAGCACTGTGCAGCCTTCTCCCCTATCTGATAGCAGGGGAGCAGCTGCACTTGCTTGCAAATCACCTGGGGAGGTATGTAGGAAAAGATTTTTGCTCTTCTATACAAATGGATCAAGATTTCACCCCTAGGGGATACCTCTATGACAAATATACTCCCAAACCTGAATAACTGATTTGAAGTTAAAATATTCCATAAATCATAGCAAATGTTCTAGAAAACACATTATTTCTGACTCCCCTTTAATAAAGACAGCAAGGGCAGGCTTCTCATATGTCAAGTCTTGAGTTTGTCTGAAGTGATACAGGCTTCAACTTGGCTTTCTTCCTGTTTAAGACTGGCACTTAAATTCAATGAGTCACCCCAACTTCCCAGTACTCCACTGTTTGGAAACGAAGTTAGAGCTGAGAAATAAAGATTTATATCACATAATCTGATTTTGGCCTTCTAATACACAATTTCTGTGCTTTTATGCCCAGATTCACCATAGAAACTGAGACATTCAGAAAGCTCTGAAGTCAAACAGAATGTGATAGATATTGCTGAGTCCAAAGTGAGTCCAACCTTGGTTATCACGGGGCTCTTAGATATGATATAGACAGCTCTGGCACAAAGTACACTGTGTGGGCAAATACAAATTTGGGTCACTATGGGAATACTCAGTGCACTTTGGAGAGATAATTTGCTCAGAATTCTGCTACTGGAGTTTCTGAAATGAGAAAGAAAAGACAAAGACTCTTCTTTTTTTTCTAAAGGAAATTATCCTTATGGGGTTGATGCACTTGTTAGATTCGTCTTATTAGCTGTCTCTCCAACAATAAGATATTTAAACTGCCTTTCTGTGTGTTCCAAGACAACACTCAAGCCATCAAATTCCTCTTTACTACACCCTCTCAGATCTAGGCTTTTAGGCGCAGAAATGATGGAGAGTCTCATAGATTATTGAGGGACATTTTGTTGGGCTTATCTCTGAAGGCAAATTTTATTACTGGCCATAGACACTCACTCCTTCCGTTGCAAGATCATCTTCTCTTCTGCTTTTTATCTAACTTCAAGCCTTCCTTTTTTCTTCTTTGATTTTTTCTTCATATTTTGGATCTATCTCCTACTTGTTTCTTCCTCATTGATCTCAATGTTTGCTACAAACATACCCAAATCTGGAGTTTCCAATGTTGTTGCTGAAACATTTTTACTCTTATCTGATACTATTGACACTACTGTCTGGGTGCTTTCAATGTTGCCCAGAAATTATCAAGCTCATACTTGCAACACTTTTTTTACCTTAGAGACCTTTAGAAACCTTGAATTTTAGAAACCTAGACTTTAGAAACTTTAGACTTTTTCCTTAGAGACTTTTAGCCTTGATTCCTCTACCTAGTTCTAATTAATTACAGGAATTTTCTTAATTTTACTACTGTCTGCATACCAGAGCAACAGTGTGGCATGTTTTCCAGATTCTGCTTTTGTGCTCATACAAAATTCCTACTCTTGAATTAAGTGCTTTCCTGGCTCTCTGCAGTCTTAGCTAGTTAAAAATGGTCTACAAAAATGCAAAACAAATGAGCAGTTTCTGTAGGAATTAATAGACTCAAACAATCATTTTGGCTACATGAAAAATATCCTCATCAGTGTGTTGTTGTCAAGGTCCCCTTTTCTTACCATCTTTACCCCCTGTGAGCATAAAAATTGCATAGATAATATCTACCTCAACCGAGACAAATCTTGCTCCATGGAAGTTCAGATTAAGCAGGAAGGGAAGACAACTGTTTCTCTGTCCCTACTTTTAATTTTCCATGTTATATCCAGTCATTTAAAAATGAAGACTGTCTTTTGGGTACAGGCCTCTGCAGGTTCAGGAAGGGATTACTCAGGGCCAAGTGATTTCCTCAGTATTTTGTCCTTGAGAAAAAGTGGGCACTGCCTTATCATTAGCTGTCATTAAAATGTTAATGTGGGAAAACCTGAAGGATTTCTAAGTTCATTTAGAGATTGAAGTAGATTTTTAACAGGTTTAGCTTTAGCCCTCTTTGCCACAATTATACATTGCTGGCTCATAGTACTGGATTTGGCAAGGGTGGGTAATTTTTCTTCATAGTGGTGTATTTGAGGTTATGTTTTAGATTTGCCACCAAAGCAGTGCTGGTAGTAGAGGGATGTTTTAGTTATTGCTACACAGTGCTTATTACCCAAAGTTAAGGACTTTTAGCTTCCAGCTTCACTCCCCCAGTGAGGAGGGGGGGGGTGCACAAGAAGGAATGCTGTCAGGCCAGGTGACTCAAACTGATAAAAGAAATATTCCATATCATATGTTTTCATGCTCAGCAATAAAATGTTGGAAGAAGAAGGGAGGGGATGTTTCTGGCATTTGGCTTCCCAGTAAACATTGTGCATGCTGAAGCCTTGCTTTTCTGGATGTACACCTGCTAAGGGGAGGGACTGCATGAATCCAATATTTTGGCTTTGTGTGCATGGCTTTGGCCTTACATATTGCAGTCTCTCAATCCACAAGTTTTCTCATTTTTACCCTTGTGATTTTCTCTCCCCTATCCCACTGTGTGGGGGAGCAAGCCAGAAGCTGGGTTTTGCTGGGTTTTGCTTAGCTGCCTACTGGGGCTAACCCACAACACCCATATTAATGTTGATGTTCATCCAGACTCCTAGGTCCTTTCCTTACAAACTTCTTGGCTATATTCCCCAGGATATTCTGGTGCATGAGTCTGTCATTCTTGAAATTAAGTAGTCCTAGTTGCTGCTTAAAACTAAGTCTTGTACATTGCCTTAATTAAATTCATAGGTGGGGTATATCTTGGCAGTAACTCCTCATCTGCAGTGTTATTTTTAACTCAGATTTTGCATATACCTCCTTTTTTTTTCTTTTTTTTTTAACTGATAATAAACTTACAGTTGAATTAGAAAAAAATTAAACAGTCTCATTCTAGACTGTTCAAAGAAAGCTCAGAAAATATTTTATGAGTTACTATTTTATAACATAGCTTCTGCAGCCTTATTGATTCATTAAGATGTAAAGAGAAGATCCACTGCTTTGGTTCCCACTAAGCATGTGAATTTGTTTATTGTTGCAGCTTGAAGATAAAAGCAAAATACAGAATTTGGAGTAGTTCATAAAACTATGCTTATAATATAAAATGCACTATCCCTATATTTATATATATATATATATATATATATATAGTCTCATAAAAGCACTGGTAGATTTCTGAGAAAATGCAGTTGCCATGGGAAACAAAAAAACAGATTTATTGTGTGTATTCTTGCCAGGGAGTTGCTGGTGCCTGGAGGTGTGCTGCTTAGGTAAGAGCAACTCTAAGATACTATTGTTTCAAGAGAAGAAAAACATGCCATGTTTTGATCTCAGAATTCATGTGAAGATCCCATCTTTTTCCAGAGGTAGCCTAAATGAAAACAATGGAATAATTAGGTAATTTTCTGGCGGGTCAGCATTTTCAGCACCTGAAAATGCTGACCAGCCTTACCCTGAGGAAGGGAAAGTAAATTAAAAATATCTGGAGGAAAATACCAAACAACATTATTGATCACAAATGGTTTTGAAAGAATAATAAAATAATCTAAATCGTGTCATAAAATTAGCATAATTGCATATCAATGTACCATAATGAGCTTAAGAAAGGTACTTTTTTGGAGTATCACTTAAGAAAACAAGTATTTGAAATCAGTTATTTTATTTGGTTTAGAAGCATGTGCTGGAAATAGAGGAAAAAGTGAAAAGCCTGCTACCATAACTGCAACCTTTGATTTTTTTAAGATGTTCTGTACGTTTCCATTTTTTTCCCGGTTTCCAACGCCATTGAGCTTTGCTTTAGTTTGAATCTGTTCTAATAAAAGAACAATCTAATAAAGAACATCACTTCTGTGACAGCTATCAAATCATTCTGTAATACTATGGCACTTTGTTCTTTTCTTAGAAGAAGCAAAACTCCAGTTGAAAATTTTGCAGTTACGGTGTATTTTGTTCTCAGTATTTTCTTTGTCATCAGCTTTAGACTCTTCAGTGCTTCCCAGCCTCTCTATGGGAAGAAAGTCAGATGGGGGAATGACAATTAGGCACACAGAAATATAGAAATAGTTTGTTGGGTGCAGTTTTCATTATTGTGAAACAGCTTGTTGCAACTCTTATTAAGAATGCAAGCTTATCTGTCAGAGTATTGAAATGATTTGTGCAAAGCTGATGACTCAAAAGGCTGCAATAACAGATTGTCAATTTTGTGTAAGGTAGAATTTCAAACAGTGTCTTAGATGAAAAAGGGTTTTGAAGGCTGATACTTTATTTTTTCCTCTTACATTACTTTCTAATGTACTTTCAAATCAAGGAATGAGAAAATTGTATAAATGGGTCCATCAAGGAAGTGAACTCAGTCCTCATTGTTAAAAATTGGTTCACATAAAACCCCTGAAGTTTCTCAATTTTCTTCAGAAAGCAATTTCCAAATAAGAGAAATTTACATAATGAAATGTAACATATAAACACTGGAAAATCAAAGAAATCAATAATTTTGCAGACTGTTTACAGCAACCTCCTTACAGAATATCACCTTTCTTTTGTCCTTTTGCTCTTTTGTCTTTTGTCTTGTTATTTCTTTAATAAAAATGATTATCATTAATATCTATCTATGATTGATATTTGAGAAATTTTCTTCAAAGCACTCATTAAAAATGTACAAAACGATGTAAGATACTTCATAAATAAAAACATATGAAAGATGCCTATTTCTGAAATGTAAGGCTAGACTGACAACTTGCACCCTAATAGAAATATAAGTTGGAATGTGGCTGCCCCAGTCACTGCCCAATACATCTTTGTGGCTGTAACCCAGGGTTTACCATTGCTTAAATTTGGGTCCAACATTGTTTTGCTTAGATCTCATTTATTTCTTGGAATAGACATTGAAGACCAAGTTACAGGCACACTGAGACTATACTGAGGTGATTGTGCATGAGAAGACTAGTTGAGTTAAATTAGAAATGTGGGTGGAAAACAAGGTACTGGGATCCTTTATTAAGAATAACCTTACTCATTGTACCAAATCCCAAGGGAATTTTCTCAGTTTGCAATTGCTTTTCAGCACAATCTGAATGCAAAATGACCAAGGGCAAGTGCTTGAGCTTAAAATCAGAATCCAAACAAGCTGGAATTCAGCTGCACATCTCCCAGCCCTTTCTTACTCTGTTGCTTCCCAGCAGTCGGATCCAAGGCCACCATCCTGCATCCTGCCAGCACTGGACAAGAGGATGCGCTCAGGTCCCTGATGGAAAGCCTCCAGCTTTGTCCCATCCAAAACCAAAGGAAGGAGACCCTGCCTGATTTCATATATCTAACAGTGCAGTTGCAACATCATATATAAACAAATGCATTAATAGATAAAAAGGAATCTCTTATTGCTTTTTTTGCCTACCTCTCTGCTAAAATAAATTTTATTGCTTGGTTGTCTGAAGTGAGATAAATTATTCTTTGTATTTCACCAGTCAGAAACAATTCTGTAAATGACTAAACAACTTTAAAGAGAGGGGGAAAAAAGAGCTTAGTATTTTTCCATATTCTAAAGCTCTATTCAAAGCTTTTCTTTATTATATGATATGGTTATATTACAGGTGAGGTGCATATAAATCACAGCATAATACACTTTACATAAAAAGGAAGTGCAGAAGCAGGTTCCAGAATACATGCAAAAAGATGAAGGAGAAACAGTTAGGGAGGACAACTGAGGTCTGCATAATACTGTTCAATTCAAGAAATACATCATGCATAGAACTATCACTCAAATCTTTACTAAATACCTCACCTTTTCTCAGAAATACCTGGGGTAGAATGAATGACAGAAAAGAAAAAGGTCAGTCATAAAAAATAATTTAAAACCAAATTATGTATTACATATCAAATATAAACTCTGAAGGGACGTAACAATACCATCTGCAGAATCACCAAAGAAAAAAATCTAAAAATAGCAGGCATATCTGTCTAAACTTATTTTAGCATTTTTGAAAATAAGTCCTCAATTGGAAAATATTTTAATAAAAAATTAAATGAAGATTTGATAATTTTTCTTTTGAGATTTTATTATAGGAGCAAGAGAAGGCAAAGAGAACTTTTCTTGATTTTTTGCATTTTTTTTGTTTCATTTTTTCTTCCACAGTAGAACCATCACCACAAAATTCCTTATTGCAAACATACTCCATTTCTCATAATCTTTATGAAGATTTGAGTGTACAATTAACCACCAGAAGAACTAGGAAGACTTTGGAAAGCTATGGAAATCTTAGCTACAAAATTCTATGTCTGCTGAAATTTTCTGCTGAGTTCTGCAACAGATCAGATAATTTAATAGGCTAAAAATGAACCCTGAGTTGTATTATCTGGAAACAAATTCTGTCTCAGAAAATATCAGTTCAAAATAGAATAAAAGAGCTGAGAACATATTCCAGGACATATTATATACTCATTTTGCTGTTGTCTTCTGTCAGAGGAAGATAAACAACTAGAAGGAGCTTTGGATAAAGCAGCAGGCTAATCTTCTGTCTTTTGGGGATTTTTTTGGTTATTTGTTTGTTTTTCCCCCAGAGAATAATTGTTCTTCAAAACCCATTCTGTTATATTTGTGGATCAGTAGTCAGTGCTAAATTGTGCTCTATCTCTTGCTTGGTCCTTTTTACACAGAGGGTGCTGTGGTTTAAGCCCCACTTGTAACTAAACCCCACTAAGCCCCTGCCTCTGGCTTACCCCCCTGAAGGGATGGAGAAGAGAATTGGGAGAGTAAAAGTATAAAAATTGTTGGCTGAGACAAAGAATTTTAATAACAAAAGCTGTGTACACAGGCAAGGCAAACAAGGAAATCATTCACCACTTCCCATGGATAGACAAGGTTCCAGACATCCCCAGGAAAGCAGGGCTCCATCATGTGAACTGGTTATTTGGGAAGACAAACACCATTATTCCAAGCATCCTCTCCCTTCCTCCTTCTTCCCCTCAGCTTTGCAGAAGTCATTGCTGACCATAGAACCAATATAATCTGAGCTATCCCTTTGGATACTTGGGGTCAGCTGTCCTAGCTGTATCTCCTCCCATCTTCTTGTCCTGCTCCATCCTCTGTACTATTGCCAGTAGAGGAGCGGCCTTTGAAGCATGAGGAATGGCTATTGTCAGGTGCCAGAGTACTAAATGCCATTATGCTTAGCTAAGCTCATTCTGACTTCTCACTTTTAAATGCAGGTCTGGAAGCTAGAAAGAGAAATTGCTTCTGTAGTTGTGGCTGCCTAAGATAGTCTTGGCCTTTTATAGATCCATAGCAAAACTAAAGTAAGGAAAGGGCATGTGTTGAACTTCTCATGCCAGCTTACAGGATAGCAGAAGGGGTGCAGTGACAAAATACCAGACAACCAGAATACCAGAAACCAGAGTAAAGCTCTCCTCATGTTCTCATGCCAACATGCATTCAGAAATGTACTGAACATTAGATGGCAAACAATAAAATGTGAAATCTGCAAAATGTTTCCTTTACACCTTTGATGAAAATTTTCTGTGATTAAAAATGTGTATAATTTTCCAGGTCTTTTTTTCTGCTTGAATACAGAATGTACAGATTGTATCTACATGTAAGCTTTGTCTTGTCTTGAAAATAATCTTCAAACTTTCTACACCTACATTGGCAGCTTTGCTCCTTTTATAAGAAAAGTTTTAGGCTAATATATTTTAGTATGATACTATAAAGAGTACATTATATTGTACTCAGGGAAAATCCTCAATGAAGAAAAATTAGCAAAAAATTTGAACTGGGATCTTCACATGATCAGATTGAGACCAATTTTAAATCAGGAAGAGAATAATGAAGAAGTTAGTGATATATGGACTACAGCATCACTCATCATTAGTTGTTTTAGAGATAAGCCCAAAATATTCTTTTGTCTTGCAGCATATGGTCTTAGACTTTACTAGGAAAAAAAAAAAAATATAAAGTTAAAAAAAAACCTAAATAATAATTTTAAAAAACTACCCAAGCTGTAGTAGAGCTACACTTGGATAAAAATATGAACTCACTCATTGTTGGAAATTATCATTTATTATATATTCAGCATTTTATACTTATCCTACTTACTGAAACCATTTTTATGAATTATGATCATTCCTGGTACAGTTTTTACAGTTTTTTGAGAAAAAATAAAAACAAATACGAGTAAGTTAAAGCAAAAAAACATGATCTGTTTTTAAGATATTATAAGCAAAAGAAAAGTTACCTTTAAAAATATGTGAATATTTTTAAAACCTGGAGCAGGTCTCTCAAATTTCAGTATCTTGTGAAGTAAGAATATCTCAAAGTCATTATGTATTTCTAAAGTATGATTGTGCAGCTGCAGTAATGAACCAATTTGTGTTTCTAAATGAATAAAAATAATATAAACTACATTTTAAAGACTAAACCAGATTCTGATATAAATAGATTCAATTAGCTTTAATTAAACTTCTCCACCACTGAGAGAGAATTACTATATTCCACTTGAATTCTTATGCCTAACCAGATACAAATGCTGAGATTAAATGGACTCAAGTATAATACAGTATAATAAAGTTGAGTGAAAGCAGTAAAAGAACAAAACAACAAAAATCACCCCAAATCAAAGCAGTATTTCTACTTGAAGTATAGAAAACACTTAGTCATGAAGTTCCTAAGAGCACAAAAGACCTTGGTTCAGTCTACAGATATTTATATTAAAAATAAAAAAAAAAAAAAGGGAGAGAAAAAAAACATTATTTCTCTAACAACATGCAGGCACAGCATAGAATACATTACTTAAACAAATTGTAGATATGCTGGGTTCTTTTCCCTTAATTTATTTGAAGAGAAAACTGAATGGAAATTTATAATCAAAGACATCAACCTTCATGTTTCAGGTTTTGTTTTGATGGATATTTTTATACCACAATACATTCTTCCCAGTATGATTCTCTGTAGAAAATTTGCCAGCATTTTTTTTTTTTTTTTTTTTTTTAGTAGCTTAACCTTCTGCAATAGTCTGACAAAGACTTTTCAACTACCAGTAATTAAAGTCAGGACAGAAAAATTTTGGACAATTTTTCAGACTAGACAATGTACTTAAATATGAATTTGGAATGCAGGCAGTATATTGCTTCTTCCTGTTCCTCCTCCCCCCCATATTCCAAGATCAAATACTCTCACAGCTCTCACAGATCTTCTTTCCTTCCATTATTTATGCTGCAAAGTCAGAATCGAGAAGTCGATATGGAATTTATAAAGGTTTGTTAGTGAGAACACTTGTAATGACAGAAATAGATTGTATGCCTAATGTCATGTACAGAATAAACCTTTAAATAAGGAAGAGCTGAAAAATAAATTAATAATGTAGTGATACTTAGAGTTTTTGTCTTTGTGAACTCTTAAATTTCCCCCTGTACTGAGAAATATGGTGAAATACTGATGTGTGCGCTCATGAAAATCCACATTCACAAAGTGGTTCAAAAATCTTTAGTCAGAGAATCTAGGTCTAAACAATTCGCTGTCCCCTAATCGTTGATAATAACATGTTGATATATTAAGAACAAAACAAACAAAACACCATAAAACCTCAAGGAAATTTCAGATCACCTTCAGCACAGCCATAAAACTCTGTCAGTGTCAGCCTGTTTCCTGAACTCTTTTTCTTGATTCAGAAAGGATCCTTCTAGCATAACTGGGAAACAATAGAGTGAAATGTTATTAAAATATGGAAGTCAATGATTCTTGGAAGAGTTTCTGTTTATCAGTATTAAAGCACTGCTAATCCAAAAGACAAATGTTCTCAGTGTGTGTTAGCCAGATAAGAATTTTGTATAATTAGTGCTCCTAGGATTAACACAGGAGGCCTAGAGGTATGCTGTGCACATACACACATATGTGCACAAGCTTCCTAAGCAAGCAAACAGAAATCAGCCTGAATCTACACAGTGCAAAAAGGCAGTAAAATGAAAGAAAGGAGGAAGATTTAACTTACTGTAATTAAGGCAATTTAAAACAGCATTCGAATTTGTATTTAACAATATATAAATTTACAGGTTAAGAACAAAAAGGTTTTTGTTCATCCAGCACTGTTCATCTTAAGAGTTAGAGCCTGTACCTACACTTCACATTCAACCTTGGTTCTTAACAGATGCAGAAATAAGAAGAGCTAAAAATAAGTCACTAATAATTAGATAGAATTTTATTGGCACGATTATGTTGGACACAATTTTCTATATTTTTCTTCATTAAGTATGATAAAATATTTATGTCTTTTCAGGATAGTTTTGTAGGTTGCCTGTAACATGTTCAGCAAGACTCATTTTACAAGTGCTTTCAATTTTATAATTTTCTGTTACCTTAATTCTTTTGAAAATCAAGAGAATATGTTAAAAGCAAGACTTTGATAATTTTGTTTTGTTTTCTTTGGTTTGGTTGTTTTTTGGGGTTTTTTCGGTTGGTTGATTGATTGGTTAACAGGTTTTTATTTGTTTGGGGGGTGGTGTTGTTTTCTTGATTTGGTTTGGTTTTGTGGGAGGGTTTGTTGTTGTTGATTGGTTGGTTTTATCTGTAGAAGAAGAGCTTATCTTTAGCTTTCTGAGCTCTTAGAAGATATTTTTGGGGATATTCTAAGCTTTCTCTGCATTAGTGAAATCAGTAAAACTTCTTTGTCCAGTTTAGTCTGTTTTGACTAAGAAAACTAAAGTTATAACTATTTCTTTTAATTCAAGGACAATTTTTTTTTAAATATATGTAATCTTTTGTTAATACATACATGTATATTTGGCTTTTAGTGGATTAATACAGTTATTTTTAAATTGTAAAATATTCTGTTCTTTGGAAATAATTCTTTAATAAACCACTTTTATTCCAGTACCAACAGGTTTGAGGACTAATTTTGCACCTATTTAATAGTAAAAGTTTCAGAATGTTTTTTACTTTATGTATTTGTTAATGAGAAAACATAAATTCATAAAATATTTAAGTAAGACAATAGGATGCTGCAAGTAACTATTTATTCCCAACATTTATTTGAAACCATCTGCTTAAGCAAGTAAAACTATTTCCTATATTCTTCTTTATTTTCTAATGAAAAATGAAATTTTCCAGGTCATTTTCTCTAAAGCTTTGGAGTTCTGATAGCAGGTGCATTTAATTACTTATATTTCACCTTTCTGCAATTCAAGAAGCTTCACTTTTGGAATTGTCTTTGTTACAGAGTAGTACAGCTTTTGACATGAACATTAGTGCCCGAGCTGCAGACAGAGCTTTTTAATAATGTTCCTTTAGCAGCAGTGGTGCACAGACTCTCCTGCTGCCATGGGGACAGCTGTGGCACCGAAGTGCCAGAGACAGTTCAAGGTTCTCAGTGGTTTTAACACCTTCCCCCACAGCACACAGCAAATGCCTCTTCTGTTGTGGCATTGTGACATCCAGCTGTGCCAGGACACTTGTGTTCCCACACATCTATCCTCATGGGCGGCTTCCAAGGCAAGGGCACTCATTTTGGCTGATACTTCTCCCAAGAACAGGTCCATGTTGACCATGGCCCTAATCATGGTGCTAAGCAAAGCTGATCTTGGCAGAATTCCAAGGACAAAGACATGGTCCTAGAACTTCTTGTGTGACTCTAGTATCCTGACCTCATTCATGTTTGCTGCCAGCATTTCTGAGTCCTTTGCTGAGTTTTTTCTCAGGCTGGCTTTGTTATGTTAGATTATGATCCCACTCTCCTTATTTGAGATCTGCATGGAAAGAAGCATCAAATTATTTTGATGATTTTGTCCAGACTGTTTGGCCTTCCTTTCAGCCTTCTTCCGTCTACTTTTCTCTCTTCCTTTTTTTTTTTTTCTCTCCCATCTGTCCTATAAACAGCTCTAATTTGAACACTTTAATGTCTAAACAGAGAGAATTACCCAACTGGTAATTCTGTGAAACTGTGTAAGGTATTAATTATTATGTCTTTTTAAATTATAAATAATGGAATATCCTGTTGTAAAAAAGCACCCTCAAAGAATTTCTATACTTCTACGTAGACCATTAGAAACCACCTAATTTAAAACTTCTTTCCTCTTTTGTTGTTTTTTTTTTGTTTTGTTTTGTTTTGTTACCTTTACTTCAGTGGAGTTACTGAACAGTCTTTGAAGGAGAGTGTAAGAGTCTGTTTGTGCATCAGCAATGCAAGCACCAAAGACATCTGAGGAAATTAAACCTGTTTTTTGTTGGCATTCAATCCTGCTCAGTGTAATGCTCACATATGATTTTTTGCCACAGTTATATCTGCCACTGTCTCTACCATAACAATTTTTAAATTAAACAGAGAAGAAATAAGTATTTGTGGTAACTTACCTTTAAGCATAATTTCCCTAATACTGCATCCACTATTAAAACTTATATCAACGAGTTTATAGATATTGTTTATGTTCAGACTAAAACTGGCTTTTTTTGAAAAGACAAAATATGCTATGGAAGATATTACTGATCTAATTTTATTCTTCCCTGTACAATCTACTAGATGATTCAGAAGGTCCAATAGAGAGCAATGATCACTATTGTACTACTGACATATACGGGTTCCTTACATAGCATTTGATGATCCAGTTAAGCCTTCTTCTAATTATTTTTATCTTGAATAATAGAAAAGAAAGGAATAAAATATCTTCTTTTTAGTACTTAAATGGATTTATGATTGGAAAATAAAAAAAATTTCAGGACAAGTTGAAGAATCTCTCCATACAATTTATAAATCATGGCTGAGGTTACAGGACTGTGTGTCTCTCTACCAAGTTGCCATTTCCATTTTCTAACTGACATGCTGTACTGTCAGCAGCATTTGAGACTCTAATTTCTCTGTTGCCTTTCTATCTCAATATTTAGTTGAAATCCTAAAAAAGGTAACACAGACCTCACAGTATATGGTTTTTTTAACAAATTCTGCCTCTATTCAAATGCAAATACAATAAAAAATAAGCTTGTCCCTCTGAGAAAAACCAATTTCTGCACTGCAAAGATGTCTTAACAATGAAGTTATTTAAGAAGTGCTAGCAGTTCTCTAAAGGGACTGATTTAAGCATGAAATGACAAAAGGACTGAAGAGCTATAAAAGAGAAAAAGATAAGCCATTTATTTTCTTCAAACTGTTTTACTAGTTCACTGAAGTGAGTGATGAAGAAAAAAACACCCAGCAGCTTGAAGAAAGATGAAAGTGGCCAAAGGCAAGATCCAGAAATCTTGCCATCTTGAAGAGATTTTTCAGCTAGTGAGAAAAGGGAATAGAGATCACAAGCTACAGTCAAGTGTGGTGAACACACATGGAAAACCAAAGACCCTTGGCAGCAGGAACAAAGGAGACCTCAGAAACAGAGCAGAATAATGCCTTTGTAAAGCACGCACATTAAAATGTGCCCAGCCTTGGACACAAGTGGGAGGAACCAGAATGCCACCTGTTGCTTCACAACTGCAATGTTGTTGGATGAATTAAGACTTGGTGGAAATGGAGTGGGGCAGTGAGCAAATAAAGGTTGTTAGGAACGACAGGCAGGGAAGGCAGTGGAGAGGGTTTTGTTGTTAGTATGAAGGAACATCTTGTCTGTAGGAAGCTCCCATATGGGATGGGACAAGAGACTGATTGAAAATCTGAATGTCAGGATCAGAGATGAGGACATTTTTCAGCAGGAGTGTGTTACAGTATACCCAGACAAGATCAGAAAATGAACAGTGGCTGGGCATGAAAGCATGAATAGGAAATGTTTTACTTTGTCTTATACAAACCACACACATCATTAGCACTCAAAGCTTTGTTCACAAATAGAAAATTAATTAAGGAAACCACAAGCAATTAATAAAAGCAAACCTTCCCATTCCCATCTTCTGATTAAAGATACTATCTGTGTTAAATAAGGACATAGTTCTAGATGGTTTGGAATCCCTGCCTATCTTTATTTATAGAGCCAACAGTTCTATATATCTATGGGGTGGTGTCATCACTGTATTAGTTCCATTTCCCATGAAATAATTTAGTGCTTATGATAAGCATAATTAATTAAGATTTTTCTTAAAGACTAGGCTGCCGGAATCTATTAGATAGCAGAATATTTTCTTTCAAAACTTGAGGAAATAACTGAGAAGAATGGCCAAGAGCACATTAAAGATTGAAAATACTAACTTTTTTCAAGTAGTATTTAGACTAAAATCTCCTTTTTCTTAAATGTTGCCTCTAATAAAAGCAACATTTCCATTTTTAATCATATTAGTGATAAGGTATTATTATATGAGAAAATAGAAAAGATTTATATATAAAAATGAAATTTTTTCATTATGTATCTTTTATGCAAAGCTGTACAGCGAGAGAGAGTATATCTTGCTGTAATTACAAATATAGTGAAATTACTGGACAGAAGATCACAATCTCATTAAGGCTGTAGGTAATGGCAATACATTTTCCATGCTTCAGAAGGATATGAAAAAATCAGGAAGAGATAAAAAATACTTGAATGACTTCTACTCTGTACTTGCTAAATGCTAACACTGCAAGATTATTTACAAGAATTAGAAGATAAGAAGGTTGAGAAAGCACGTAGACACCAAAGCATAAGTTTTAAATAAAGAAAGGGAATGACATCTGGCTACTCTTCAGCACAACACACAACAGTCACGGAACTTCAGTACCACAAGTCAGGTAGTTGAAAACAGGTCATAAACCTAGTCCATAAACTGTGTATTAGGTCAATCTGACATAGAAGTCTGATACAGAAACAAGCGCAATTCCATAGTTTCTATTAGCCTTATAAAGGTAAATAGGTTTTATAAGCTAGCGTCCTAGTCTGTTTTGGATTTAAAAGCTATGTTTCTACTTCAGTATGACTTAACACTACCCAAGTTCTCCTGGGGGAAGAAGTGAGGTAAGAATTGTGAGATAAATTACAAGAAAATTAGTAAGAATATAATAATATCAGCCAAGTCTTCAGGTTCTCCTGAATTTTGAAATAATTTTATTATGTGTCAGGAAGCTATACATTTATATACTACCCAGAGAGGCTGTGATGAAGGAAGAGATTCAGCGCAACTTATTCATGTGCCTAAATTGTGCCTCTTAGACATCCAGGATCCATCTTAAATAAATTTAACTCATCTTGGTGGACCTATGAGATACCCTGGACTTGTAAGAAACATCGGTACCATAGGTTGAGGTCAGAGTTCCATGCAGCACTGTCTCTGACATGGTTCTATGAAAAATCCTTTCTTCAGAGTTCCATGCAGCACTGTCTCTGACATGGTTCTATGAAAAATCCTTTCTT
>JANIJU010000001.1:68720446-68746638 GCA_025504685.1 Leucosticte australis
TCCATGCAGCACTGTCTCTGACATGGTTCTATGAAAAATCCTTTCTTTAGGATTTTTCCCTCCTGAGAAGCTGAGAGGCCTCAAGAACAAAATGCAAACAATTCTTATCTGCTGCTGTGGAATGCAACAGGTGGATCTGTGATTGGTCTCATCTAGTTGTTTCTAATTAATAGTCAGTCACAGTCCACCTGTCCAGACTGTCTCAGTCAAGCCTTTGTTATTCATTCCTTTTCTATTCTTAGCTTAGCCTTCTGATTAAATCCTTTCTTCTGTTCTTTTAGTATAGTTTTAACATAATATATATCATAAAATAATAAACCAAGCCTTCTGAACATGGAGTCAACTTTCTCATCTCTTCCCTAATCCTAAGACCCCTGTGAACACTGTCACACAGCACCTTTGATGTGTTTTCAGCTAGATAAATCCTCAGTGCAGTAAGGTAGATGCTTTTAAAGATTAAATGAGAAAACTAGATCTTACATTGTAGAGTTGTGCCACTTCAAGGGTACCTGTATACCCATTGTACTTATTAAGAACTTTGACACTTCCTTTTAAGGGGATTAATGCATTCACATTTAAGTGAAAGCTAATTGATTTAGATAGCATGATTCAAATTTATCCTGCTTGTTACAGTATCTTAGTTAGCTAAGATTAATTCAGACCACTTTAGTGCAGTGGGAGATTGCTCTCATCTTAACCATCTAAAAGTAGATATCTAGTCTAAACTAATTGTGCAAATAAGATTTTTGATCAGTGGTGACATCTTTGAAAGGCAACACAATTTGGGTAGTAGAAATCTATTCCAGGATTGACTCACACTCTGTACATGTGACTTTCTCTCTGCATTACATGGAGAAGGCACCAAAACCAGCTTGAACAAGTCAACTAATTTTCAGTTGGCATGTATTTGGCACACTCTTATAATGTGAAAATATTGTTTTATTTATTTCTTATGTATTTAATATGCTAGAGAGAACTCATTATAGAAATTGACTTCTCAAGGAATTTGGTAAAAACTTAAGACACTTTTGAATATAAGGAAATCTGAGGCTTTTAGAGGCAGTTTATTTATTTTTTGGTCAAAAAACCACATACACCAAAAATTACATGCAGATTTTAGGATAATCATAGAAATTTTAATTAAATGAGTAAAAGATGAAGTAGAATGATAGACATATTTTAAATATTTATATTAAATGTCTTATGTTCACAGATACAAATTTTACATGTTAATGAGGTGCACTGTGAAATTTTTATAACCAAATCAAAACCCTAAGGCACAGTGATGAAAAAACAAACAAACAAACTGAACACAAAATACTTTATATTTTTTATTCTGAATGAAAAAGTCTCAGCTTTTACAGTAGTTTTTGGTCTTTTGGGTTACAATTCTTAAAAAAAATTCAATTTTTTTTCTGGGTTAGTTGGGAAATCCAACTATTGCTCTTTTAAAACTTGAAATAAATTTTCTTCTACAGTTCTTCCTAAATGTTATTATCAAAAATGCAACACTATGTGATGTTTTGCTTTGATTTGTTTATGGGTTTTCCTGTCAGTTTTATGATGTTATTTTCAAGAAAAACATATATAAGCATTGTACTTTCTCAAAGATTTTCCATGTTGAAATATCTGACATCTTGGGATCCAGTTTTCACCATTTCCCTGTTTACAAAGCTTATAAAGTGTAGATGTGCTAAGAGCCTCTCTTCAGGAAGTATGAAAACAACGTTTTCCTCCTAGCAATATTTTGAAATCCTGTTTTTAGGATTAAGGTTCATTTTATACTAAAATATCAGAGGTGGTAACATGGAAATCTCAAACATCCAGTGGCAGATGACTTGATCTATAGATGCTTTATGCATTACACTCTTTTTCATGGGAGAAACATTGTTAAGTCATCAAATTTGTGCTTTCTTGATAGGTCTTTAATTTCTGTTGGATCTTTTGTTGGACAACTAGTCATATAAGCTTTTTATCATCTCAGCTTAAGTCAACAGAAGGATATCTTGCCATTTTGGACTATCATTCTGAAGATTATCAAACTTCTGAATCTTCATGTGTATTTCTATCCATCTCCAGGTAACACCTTATCTTTTTCTGTATACTATGTTTTCAAAATAAGCCCAGAGTCAAGTGTTCTGCTCTAATTATCTGTTCTAATGGCATGCTATTCCTGTTTGCACACAGGAATTATTCCATATTTTAGCATAAACTCTCCATTCTTTCTTCCTATTCACAGCTGAAGTTTTCTTGCTGCTGTAAAACCTTTACTAGCTTCCTTTGTCAAACCTCTAGTTTATATATGACAATTTGCTTCTGAAGAATTATGGAGATTCTGTAAAGCCCAAAGTTCTTCTCTTACTTGATCAAGGAACTATGTTAAAGCAAACATATTCTTCAAGTATCATAGAAAGAAATATAGGCATGAGAGGGTAAAAGTCTTTTTTTAAATGAACTAGCTTTCTGTTCCATCTGGTAACACAAGTTTTGGAAGGAAGATGAGTGAAAGAAAGATTAGTAGAGGCTTACACAACAACAAATCTCATTCCTGAAATTCTAGATGGACAAGAAGGTAAGATAAATTTCATGTTACATTAGGGGTTGTGTTCACATCCAGGTTGCACACACTTTAGTTTAGCTATTTAAACACAATACACTGCATCCTAATTTAGGATTGAAACTTCCAATAGGCATGACTAGAGAGCTGCTCAGACAGAAGCATTTTCAACCATTTGAGGTGCCTTTGTTAATCCATGGCAGAGGCAAAATGTTTGACAGCAAACTTGTGTCTTATTTGCAAATGACAGATTAAAGGAAATCAAAGATATCTCATACAGAACCAGATACCTTGTGAAAAAAATAGAATTATAGAATGGGCTATAATAGGAAATCAGAAATCTTGAACTAGATAAAATTGCCTAATTGTAAGCATAAAGGGGTATTTAAGTTGTTCTTCATAATCTGACCATCCACCTGGGAGTGGCAGACATTTCACTAAACCCAGGGGAGACAACTCTTTCAGGAACTGTAGTTAAAGATCAAATAAGATTACCACAGGATATCTGAGTTTATTAATGCCATACTAGGCTATTGAGTTGAGTTTTGATTTCTATTTTTGATCGATTCTCTCAGTTTTAGCTGCAAATTTCTTTATTTTTTATGGCTTACCGATAGTAACATATAGAGCATTTTGTCACCAAACAGGAACTACTGTTTAAAATTATTTTCTTTGTGTTTAAAGATGATGACAGACAAAGAAACTTTGTGAACAGCTCATAATATAATTTACGTTATTATACCTAATAGCTTACCAAGCAAATGGTCTAAATTTTGATGACTTGTCTAGAAATGGGAAAAATATGTATATTTTTTAAAAATCCAGTGGATAAGGCATGAATTGGGGAATCATGTCTGCTTTCTATCATCTTTGTAGTCAATGGGGAGGAGTTATGGAGAAACCTTTTAAACTGTGAAAAACATACAAACAAGCCAAAGTGTGCAGCTTAGTTAAATCAAAGACCAAGAATGAAGGCCTGAGTTGAATGCACTTGCAAAAAATATGAACTGGAGAGTGATGGGGAAGGCCACTGGTGAAGCATTTTCTGACCTCTTCTTCACATCAGTCTAAACCAGGGTTAGGCCTTTTTGTCATTCCAAGGTGAGCATACAGAGATAAACTCTTAGAAGAGAGAATGACTCCAGTCCCAACAAAAGAAGAACTGAATTAGCACAAGCAAAAATGTTGGTAGATAATGAGGGCTGGATAATGATTCTGTGATTTTGATAAAATATGGTCATTGCAGTCTTTAGAAAGATTATTTCAGTCAGTGATAATTTCACTCATTATTTCCATGATACTTTCACTGAAGCTAAATAAGTGCCCAGTGAAGGAAAAAGGAGAAAAAGGAGAGAAGAGCTTGAAACTGTTCTTTTGAGTCTCTTTTTTGTTTGCCAAAATTAAGTCCCTTTTTTCTAAAAGATCAATTGAGAATATAGTTTCCCCCTTTCGATTCATTGGTACAAATAGTTCCTATTTATAGTCTAAAGTGGAATTTTAGTTATTTTGGGGCAAAAAATCTCACTGTGATTCCACAGAATTGGTTTAATTGGTCTCTCATAATACCAGGTGTTTATATAATTTATGTGAAATAATAGAAAGAGATGGAGCTTCAAAGAGTCTCTGTAGCTGGAACCTGTGGATTTTTTAAGATTAACTTTTTAATACTTACCTCATATAACACTTTTTTTTTATTATTTTCTGAACTTAAAACTTTTCTGATTGTAAAATACAGTAGGTTTTCCTTCTTTGTCAAAATACAGCCTCTCTCATCTCTTGAACAGACCTTGCTATTACTGACTTACAGATCATCAAAATTTAGGCATATTTAAGTTTGTTGTGTTGACCTTGTCTGGACACCAGGTACCTACCAAGCTGCTCTATCACTTTCCTTCCCAGATGGGCAGGGGAGGGAAAATAAGGTGGAAAACCACTTGTAGGTTGAAATAGGGCAGCTTACTAAAGTGAAAGCACAAGGTTGTGCATACACAAGCAAAGAGAAGGAAAAAATAGGTTTGCTCTCAATTTCCCTTCAGCAAGAGATGTTCAGCCACTCCCCAGGAAACAGGGTTTCTGCACATGTAGTGGTCACTGAGGAAGGCAAAGATTGTAAATAAAAATTTATTTATCTCTCCTTTTCATTTCCTTAGCTTTTATATCTGAGCTGAAATCATATGGGATGGGAAATCCCATTGATTAATTTGGTTCAGCTGGCCTGGTTGTGTCCCCTCCCAGGATCTTGCCCACCCCTTGATGGGGGGGAAATGTTGAGAGCCAGCCCTGATGCTGTGCCAGCCCTGCTCACAGTGCCCAAAGCCCTGGGGTGCTATCAACACCTTTCCAGGTGCCAGTGCAAAGCACAGCACTGTGGGTGCTGCGACAGCAAAATGAGCTCCATCTCAGCCAGACCCAATACAATCTCCAGCCCTTATTCCACACCCTTCACTTCATATTCAGATTCTACATGATTTACATATTTTCTAACTATTCCACTGTATTTATTTCTCATTACTGAAATCCCTTCTTACTAATTCATGTAACTTAAACTGCATCCTTAAACCATTTTAATACCCAACATACAGATTTATACATTTTCATAACTACTATGTCCTGTCACAAATAGATAATATTCTCCCATTTCATGGGCTTCCTCTGCCCCTCCAGATCCATGACCTGGGCTTCATCTTACCAGGATGGATGCTTAAGACAGGAGAAGCAGCACAATCAATCATTGGGCACCGACACCCAATGTGTCAGGTCATTGTTGCACTCTCCTTGCTCCTCTCAAAATTCAGTCTTTGTCAGTTCAATGTCTTCCTGCTACTTTCCTTCCTGCAGCATACAGCTTATACTTCAGATAATTTCTCCCCCAAGGTTCAGGGGGAGGCACACACTGGTTCTGCCCATTCTTCTGCTTTATCCACCAAGTACACCCTGGTCCTTAAGCAAAGACAATCCCACTAATGGGTTTGCATTTTCCCATGGGAAAAGAAATCCACACAGCTACAGCACAGCTGAAATTTAAAAATATCTAAAAAAGAAAAGAATAAAAATCCACATGCAGTCGAGGCTTTTGTGAAAGCATATTTCAGATCTTTTCTCTCAAATGGTGAACTTGATGAGTTTGACACTTTCTGACACATATGAACATTTTGAGCATCTACAGAACACTATGAAATGTTTCACCTTCTTGTCACCTTTCCATATAAACACCAGAAAAAGTGTCAGTATGAGAGAGATGACAGGGTGCAACACATACAAAAAAGGAAAACAAAATATGGAACTAATATTTCTTTTGTCATGTCCTTGTAGCAACCTCTTTCCCCTCTATATCAGGGCTTTCTACTTCACTTCTCTGTTTGCCTCCACAAAGATTTTCCCTCCCCGTTATCCTTGTCCAGTTCCATTATTTTTTCTTTCTAAACTTCCTTCTGATTTTCTAGATCAGAAGACTGAACTAAAAATAAAAAAATGGCTAAATATTTAAATTAGAAGTAGCTATTTTAGGCTTTCTTCATAGTCAGTGAAGTATGCACCTGCAAAAATATTGTGCTTAGTCTTAATGGTCTGTTTTAGAATCTTAATTTCTGATTGACCATAAATATAGCCTAAAGGAGCTGCTTTTATGACTCTCTAACTTCTTAAAGTATAAGTTTGTGTGGAGGAAGATTCTCTTAATTTTCAAGCTAGAATAATAAAGAGGCAAAACCAGCTTCAGAGTATAAAAAATACAATTAGATGTACTCTGTCCTTAATTTCCTTAAATTTTCATTAAGAACTTCATTTCCAAAGAATTAACTGATTCTTTCCCCAGTATCCATCCAATATTTATACCCCCTGTTATATTTATATTTTTTTCAGTTTTTGCAACATTTAGCCTTCTCAGGAATGCTTAATCTGTGAAATACTTTTTGAGACACTCAGACACACTCTTTTTTCTGCATTGCCATGCAGTCCAAGAATATGTTCTGCTTTCTGAAGCATATGGGAATACGGGCATTAAAGAACATGTCAGACTTCTGCTTGCACTTGCTCACCCATTAAAGCTTAAAACCTGCAATTTCCACATCTTTAAAGGAAGCTACAAGCTTGGTTGAAGCATTCACAAGTAAGCTTAAAATATTCACAATTACTTCTAAAAATTATCTGAACTAAGCATTTTGACCTCAGAAGATTTTATTGGAAAAACCATATTTGTATATAAATAAACTAATTAGAGATTTAATGCTCAATATATATTATATATATCACACAAACATGTATATCTATCCATAAATGTAGAAACAATCTTTTAATCTAAAGTAAGACACATAAGTTTTAAAATGAAGACCTGATTCTAAATTTTAAGAATGCCCTTATTTCATACGTGGATGAGTGTGAGAGGCTGTTCCTGAAGAAAATCTAGGTCTGAGATGAGACTGTTTGCTCCCAAAGAAGGCCTCTCTTTTTCAATTGGCTTTTTTAAGTGTTTAATATGGTATAGGCTGAGTGTCTGTGAGATTAAAAAACAAAAACAGATGGACAAGAGAGCAGCTCAGATTCCTTTAGCTGTATTTATGGTGTTAAAATAATAGAAGTAGGGCCATGGTCATCCATTATGTTTAATTGCCAGTTTTTTCTTCCACCTTTTTTTGGAGGACACTGAGTAAGTCACTAGATAGCAAAACACAGGTTCAAGGTTCAAAAAAATGTAGAGTCCTCAAGATACCTATTTCTGGAGAAAACTACCTATGAGCATGCAAATAATACTATTGTGTGATATGTTTTTTCCAAGCTCTGTGTTATTCCTTTGTGCTGCCCACCCTCAACATTTTCTCAATGCTCACTCCCTCAGCTATACAGCCATATGTATGTGATACACACACTAGAGCCACTAGGGTACACTAAAAAACTTAGAAGACAGGTTTTATACAGAGAGAACACACTTTGCTTTGCAGGAACTAACATTTGGTCTGTGGGTTAGGAAGAATTTCCTGAAACTGCTAATTTAGCACTGGAAGTGCTTTAATGCTTAACTTTGGTTTTGATGATTACATGATCTGTTGTCCTCCTTCACATGCTTTGGGATGGATGGGTTAACATCTTCTGCATCAAAAACCTAAATCTATTATTTGTGCATTAGCAAAGATGAAGAAAACATAACAGTGTATAACCATGTGTGTATAACCATGTGATTGTGAACATATAACTATGGACAATGATTATCAATAAAGGGTTGGGAAGAGAATTACATTTTGAGCCATATGTCATGAATGTTTCTCAAGCAAGACATCTGAGGGAATGAAGCAGAATTAATCATATTAAAGTGCCTTTATGTTTCTGTTCCTGAAGGTATGCAAATATTCCACTAAAGAGGATTAAATTTAAAATTAATTTGGGAATTTTACTTCCCTTTTAGTGGGAATTACAAAGAGCTTCTTTACTCCATTTTAGTGAATTATTCACTTACTTTGAGGGTTATCTTTTATTGGCAGTTGAGGAGTCAGACACTTGCTGAAAGCTAACCAAGTGTTTAAGTGGTTAGATGAAACAAATGGAAGTTTTGAATGAGGGCCAGACCCTTTATTCTGGGAGTTAAAACATTTTTCATGGTCAAGAAGCCTTCTCCTAACATTAAAAAGAAAAAAAAAAAAAAGTAGCACAAATGATAAAGCATAGTGCTAACTTTTCTAATAAGCTGGATTCTACCCTGTTTGAATAAAGCTATCCCTGTAATCAAGGACCAAAAGCAATATATTAATTTCGTGCCTTCCATGTCTCCAGACAGTAATGACAGTCACAAGGTGTCTCCTTGCAGCATGATACTGGATTATGTTTTATGTTACTTGGCTTTAGATAATTGTTAAGAAGTAATAAGGTGTAATTGAGGTTTCTAAGCATCTAATAACTTGTATCTTCTCCTGGTGTCCTGGGATCATGCTTCCCAAAAGTAAGCATGTCAGCCTGGTTTAATCACCATGCATATTCACTTTGTGAGGTAACCAGTAGCATCCCATATGATCTGTAGCTGACACTCAAAAAAGCTTGTGTGCGCCTGTTCTTTGGTGCCACCCCTGGAAATACGATCTGAGATACCCAGCATGTCTCAAGTTTCCATAGATGTCAATGTGGTAAGTCCAGGCAAATGAAACAACATCAGCAAGAGATACATTACAGATTACAAGTATCTACTTTCCCAAGCTAACAAGTGTGTTTAGTATTACTAGAATTCATTAGAAAACTGATCTTCAACACTTCCCTGTTCTTTTAACTTCTCTCTTACTATGCCTTCCTGGTCTTTTATTAACCCATCCTGTGTCTCTTCCTCATCTCATCAAAATTCTCTGTTCTTCAAACCGTTCCATCCTCACATCTGTTCATCACTTCCACTTTATTAATGTCAGTCCTGAGTTCAACAGTTACCCTTTCACCACTGGGAAGCCCTTGGTCCTGCTAATTCCAAAGTGCTGCTACAGGAACCTCTTTTTACCATTTATCATTTTTTTCATATCAGTCCTCCTAAACTTTTCCATGTTTTCGTAATCTTCCTGTGTACATGGTGGGATTCTCCTTATCTGTGGAGTCCTTGTCATTTCTCCTCCAGTCCTTTCACTACCTCCCCATCTTCAAGAGTGCTTATGGTGAGTGAAAATGCCTGTGCTCTCTATACCTCTCTCCACTTGCCCTCTGTTCATATCTCAGTTCCTTCAAAGAAGCCTTTGAAGGTTTCCTGCAAACAGCTCTGGAAAACTGTAAGGTGAAGCACAGAGCACAATTTTATTTCATCTGCTATTTAACAACATCTAACTTTTATGACTTGATCTTGTTGACACACAGACTCTCGTTCAATGGCAAGTGAGGGTATTTATTATGTAGCTGCAGAGAGAAGAATTTATAACTTTGTCTAAAATAGCCAAGCTTTTATGGTAACAACATGGCTTTTATGGCAACAACAAACTTAGTGTGCTTTATAACTTTGGTGAATTTAAAGACAGAATAGTAAAAGCACTAGGTAGTATGCTTTAAAAAAAAAAGAAAGAGAAAATAAAATAAAAAAGCTATCTAATGTTTCTATTCAGCTTTTTAATGTACTGTGGAAGGCAGTGGTTAGAGTGGGTCGTACATCACTATATTAAAATGTTGCTTTTAAATCCTAGTAGCTGACTAAAATATTTCAGGTGTAATTCATCTGAAACCAGCCTTGCAGCTTGATGTATGAAGCTTTTGATATGAAATGTTTTCCACCTACTGCATCATAATGTATTTTTAAAATGTGATGATTTGGCTCAGTAGCTGAATGTGGATTAAATTTAAAGTTTCTTTAAGAAAAGCAAGGCAGTTAATATTTTTGTAGTTTCGCTGTCATTTTTTATCATGTTTTGTCTTTATTTTTAACTTAAAAGCAGCTGTTCTACAATAGACCTGAAGCATATATCACACATTCTTTCTAATACAGGGTTACCATAGTTTGTTTGCAGCTGTGCAACTAGATCCTGCTGTAACAAAGCAAGAGGAGCTCCTAATGAGAAATAATTAATTTACTTCAATTTCTAATGTACAGAAAAAGGGATCTGTACTGCACATGGGATTTTCCTACAATGAGCTAAAGAACAGTGAATCAAGTGACAAATCCAGCAGCTAGCTGTTACATTTTCCAGGAGAAATCCCATCCCACAAAACAAATTAAACAACTTAACAAACAAACAAAAAAAAAAAATCTCCAATTTTTTCATCCAAAGCTACATTGAGTTAACATTTTCTGTTGCATACTCTGAAACAGAATATTCTCAATTTTTCTTTTTTTTTTTTTTTTTTTAATTCCTGACTTACACAGTTTTACTGTCTTATATACTTAGCCATATAGCTTGTAACAAGCTAAAAAGTCTAAAGCACAGTAACAGGTTTAGCTAAGTAAAACCAAAACCAGTATTTAAAGGAAAACTTTAGGTACACGTTCATGGAATTGATATCCTTCTAGAAAATCTCAGCGTCTTGTGCTCTTCAATCTCTTACCTTCTTTCCTATCCTGTCCTGTATTGATGAACTCTCTTCATAGTCCTGAATTTTCCTGAAATGTAAGGTCCTGTAGAATTAAAATTTAAATAAAATAGGCATGACTCACAGTAAGAAATATGTATCCAAAGGATAATTTTTTTAAGCAAAATGGAAACAAGGCTATAGAATGACCTGGGAGCAGAAATGGTGTCAATGCTAACTCTGCTTTGAGCTCATGTTTGCAAATGATATTCAGGGAAGATAATTTCAATGACAGAAATGTTTTTTTTTATTTCCTGTGTTCTCTCAATCACCACCAAAAAACCCAGCAAATCATTCTCCATTTTAACAAATTCAGAGACCTGGATTCTCTATATGGCTGTGAATTCTTTGATGAATCAAAAAATTTATCCAGGATGTCCTGTATTTCCAGTGATTTACTCTTATTATTGAAAGAAGGAATTAAATCCTGTAATTGGAATAGTGTTGCCCTTTCCTGTGTTACACTGTGCTTTAAACTCTTGAAGCTTTGCAGTACTAAGGGGCTTCACTTGGGTACTTGGAGACCTTCACTCTCACCCCTTTAATCTCCCTTTCATGGGAAACTGCATAAACTTTCAATAAGTTTATGTATCAGTATTTCTTTTTTTTTTTCCCTTTGGTATTACCACCATACAATTATTCTTTTGCTGTTATTTTTCTCTACTTACACTTGCAAAAGGTAAGTCTATTAGTAGTATTATTACTGTGGAAAGAGACTGTTGCTGGGATGAGGACTTTATCATAGACCTTAATTTTTTCTATTCCCTCTTTTTTTGTTGTTGTTCTGGGTTTTTTTTGTATGTACATAGAAATCAGTGGCAAATTTTTGCATCTTAGATAATAAAAGTTTTGTTGAAAAAATTTGAGAGAATATGGTGTTAGTTTAAATCTGTGTTTCATTTGCTTAGGAACTATTAAACAATATAAACATTTGTTAATTTTTTTGGCAATGAATGTTAGAAAAATGTTTCAAATTGTCCCCAGTGGTTTTCCTCTATATTTGAAAAATTCAGGGAATGGGGACAAAAACATCAAGCATTAAATCACCAGTAAGTTCATGGAACAATTACTAACTTGCAGTACTTCAGACAGGCAGATGGATGGAAATATTGCATGGGTTTGACAATGAAATACACTTTCCACTCAAGCTGAAAATCATTAAGACCTATATAATATTTTCTTTGTGCTTATTGGAGTTACAAGTGCTTCATCCTTTCATTTCAATTCAATAGCTGATTAGTAAGAATTAGTCTAATACACTCTCTTCTTTTTTTTCTTCTTTTCTTTGTTTGTTTTGTTTGTTGTTTTTTCCCCTCAGAAAACAATGCAGAAAACCTGACAACAGAAGAATTTTCATAGAATATTCTGAGTTGTAAGGGACTCACAAGGTAATAGAATCCTATTCTTAAGTAAGTAGTCTGTATGAGGATTGAACCCATGACTGTGGCATTATTAGCATCATGCTCTGACCAACCAAACTAAAATACCAGAGTCTCAATTATGTCCTTACAAGGCATGATAAAAGTATACCTTCTTACACATTTGAAATCTTGTTTCCTCACCTTCCTTTTGCTCCTGAGTCTTCATGACAAAAATTGGTTTGCATGCTACTTAATTTTGGTATTTAAAAAAAAAAAAAAAAAAAACACAACAAAGGATCAGGTTTCATTTCAGGCAGCAGCTAAATGTTGGATAAGATTCCTCTAGTAACCTCAGCTAGCCCAGGAATTATGGTTATAGAATTGATATGAAGCCTTGTACTCATGCACTTCATTTGCAAATTGCAAATACATTTCAGTACCTAAAGGTATGTATCTATTTGGTAACTAGCCATTTCATCTCCTGTTAAAGTCAATGGAGGTCTAGTAAAAAATCCTTCAATGCCCAGGGGCAATGACTTTCCTTCTTAAATATTCATGTAGCATCAATAACTTCCTCTAGGCAAGACAGTTCATGGAAAGCAGATATTAAGTAGCAAGCTGAGCAATTATTCCACTGAGATCTTGGAACAGTTGTAGAGACAACTTACCATTGCTTATAACCTACGTTTTTTAAACTGTTTTCTGTTCCCATTAGCAGGAAATTAAATGTTTTCCTTTCAGAACAAACACGGTTCTCGTTTTGATATTCTTCAGTATCTTAAGTAAACATACTTTACCTGATAACATGGTCATGTTTGTCTCTGCAGAAACTGCAATGATTTTTTGGAGGAAGCTTGAGAATATTAATAATTTCCTACTAAAGTACAGATCAGAAGTGGGTTATCATCATCAGTTTCAGGACCAAAAGGAATCCTGTTTCTGTGTTTCCCTATTCAGCTACTGACTAGAGTTTTGCATTCCCATGTGTTCTGTGGAAAGCCCACAACCTTGTACTTTTTATAGTGATTTGTACTAACTTTTTTAACATTCTAACTGAAATGAAAAAGTGTACCAAGTTAAATTTGCTACAAAACATGAAACAAGAATATATTTTAATTTCATTTTCATAACATGACAACTTGGCAAAGAACCTGGTTAGCTTTCTGCTATATAATAATTACCATTCCCTAAACTTGAAGTCAGATTGTTAACTTCCAGTTGACCAAATATTTTTATTTCATGTTTCATGAATCCCTAGCAAGAAACCCTATTTTACTGTGATTTACTAGTATTTAAAGTGCTTAAGTGATTTAGATAGGTTATATATGAAGGCTGAGGCAGTACAGGAAGAGATATTCATGCCATGATGATCAGTCATACCTGTAAAAATATTTTTTATGGAAGATTCATAGCAGTTTAGCAGATAAAATCAGAGAGAATTTTCTCCAACCTAAAGTTTTTGCATTAAAAAGTAACACACAAGGTGCAGAAGCAGAAATCATGCAGTGTTTTTCATATTCCCATCACTTTTACATTAAGTGGAGGTAATGCTTCTACTGTATGTCTGTAATCTCTGCTTTCCTGCTGATTTCAGCTTGTCAGATAAATGCTTGCTTTGAGACTAGAGAGAGAAAGGAAGTTTTAAAAGTAGTAAATGTAATCTGTACTTTACAATTTTTTCATGTAGAACACAGAAATTACATATGGTTCTACTAGTTTTTTGGTTTTTTTTAATCCTTGATTGCTAGAATGTCATCCAGAAGGAAAAAATCTTAAAGTGCAATTCCTGTGACCATATTTACAGGAATTACCTTCCTGGTAAATGAATTATCACAAGGTTGTTAACATGACAGTACTTCCCATGATCCATCTGTTTTTCTCTCCAGACAGCATTGCTTTTAGCATAGAAAGCAACATTTTTTTCATATTGTCTCATCTCATCCCTTTCCATGTGCCACAAACAGAAAAAAAAGAAGTACTCCATCTAGGCAGTGTGATGTTCTTAGCACCTTTCCTAGTACCTTCAGTCTACTGATTAGTCCAGAGCTGTGCTGATTCTAGACTTTTCCATGCATTGAACTATTTCCATTTGGATGCTACCATATAGAGTAATAAAGAGGTATAGAGAGAAGGGCCGTGTACCTGTACACGTGGGTTTGATCAAGTATGAGTTACAAAACAATATCAGCAAAACCAGATATTTAGCTAAACCTCTGCCTGATTATATATCTCTGCACAACCTACAGCACCATGCAAAGTTAATGTGTAATTTACCTCCCAGCACTGAATCTTTGCTAGGCCAACACATCACAGTGCTGCCACACAGCTGCCACTCTTGACATATTGATGGTCTATATGCTCAAAGGTATGAAAATCTTCAGTTACTATGAGCCACTATTGAATCAGCCCTGCTTCAATTTGTTTTCTGACTGCTAACTTGCCAAAAAAACCCTCTGTGATATTCAATTAAAATTTTTTTCTTTTTGAGGCAAGAAATGTTATAATGTCATTGAACAAATCTTTTCACGATGTAATCTATTCTTTGGTTTAAATATTCACAAAAATGTTTTACTGAAAGGAAATGTTAATTAAGAACGTGTCAGTGCAACTTGCTTATTATTTCTCTAAAAATATGAAGGAGATATGTCTCACATCATGCCATACAGGACGACAGTAATATTAATAATGAATGCAACAACACCTACATAATACAGGTACTCAGTCCTGTCAAAAGCGTGAACTGATGTGTTCTGTTTCTGATCTGAGCTTCTTATGTGGTTAAAATAAATGAGGTAGCAAGAAGATATAACAGTTACAAGTCCAGGAATGGAAACAAAATAGCAGACAGAGATCTATTTCAGTCTGAGGACTCTGGCCGAGGACCTCAGGGGATTGATGCTATTACTTAAATGCCAGCATGTACCCCTCCCCTCAAGTGAGGGAGAAAACCTACTTTTTATTCACTCCTCATCACATTTCTCTGCTGAAGAAACAGCAGTCATACATAAAACATTATGAATGACAACATAATTAGGTTAAGTAAATTAGAATTCTGAAACTCAATGTGTGTTGCTTTTCTGCTTCAGCCTTCCCACATGACAACATAATTGATACTACATTACAGAGTCAGAGTAAACTAGTCTGAAAAACTATCAATTGTGTTGCAAGCATTTTTTTTAAGTGTAAAGCATTTTGTCCATGGGCATGTTATTCTTTGTCCTTTTACCTTTTCCAGTTGTTCGGCTTCCATATTTGGAGTAGATATCTACATTCAGAACTCCAACCATCCCCTTGCCAATGCTGTACACAGCAGTGACATTCCTTTCCTCCTCACTCTGCCTCTGTCTGTGTGCAGAGATAGCAATAGCTTTTCTGGCTAGAGCGTTGTACTGGCAGCCCTGCTCTTTAAAAATCTCCCATGAAGTCAATAAAGGCCCCTGTCCTCACATGAAGATGTATTAGCTTGTATATAATGATCTTAATATATATTTTGCTTGAATAAGGTAAGAATATCAGACTGTCTTGGGGTCTGATTCTCTCTCAATGGTATCTACTCTCCTTCATTTTTTTTTCTTATCATCCTCATTTTATTAAATAGGTTTATTTGTAGACAATTAAAAAGCCAAACATAAAGCATTATGTTCATCTGAAGTCTGGTGAAAAAACCTTGGTAACAATTTAGGTCTTTTAAGTTTTCTGTTCTCTCATTAAGAAAAGAGTTTAAATATTTCATGTCTGTTCTTTTCTTTTTATCTTCCCTATTTTTCCTGTCCGTATAGATTACATCACAAAAGATTGCTCTTTATTATTTGTCAAAAAAAACCAGAACAATGTCTGGTTGAAGTACTTATATTATCCACAGTCTCTATCATGACCAGTACTAAAACGCTCTGAAGAATCTCTCAGCATAGCTGTAATAAATATGCTACTTAAAGACAGTCAACTGAAACTTTTACCCAGTGGCAAAAATGTGGTGGTGACAAGAGTCTTTCATTTCTAGAGCTTCATTGACTGTTGACAGTGGAGTTACAACATTGTTTTGGGAATGATAGAATGTCAAGAGAACAATGCTTGTAAATAAGCCCAATCAGGAAAAAAACAATACAGATGCATTTAAGACCCCTTGTTTTTTGCTTTTGGCAGAGCAATGTATTTCTATTCCTCACATATAGCATCTAACATATATATGTAGCAATAAAAATGTAATGTAAAAATAAAAAATATACAGTATTATTTTGTGAAAAATTTTCCTTATTATTCTATTTCTATGTGTTTTTCACTTTTCTTTCTTGATATGGATTACCTTTCACTGGAATTTATAATATTTGATATTGCATCTTCTGTATTAAATAATGGATTGACCTGATTTAAGGAATTAAATTGATTTACCCTTGCACATCCAATTATTTTACAATTTAAAGTGATACCGGTTGAGTATTAAGTGGATAATTACCCTTAATAAACATACTTTGTGAATTGTGTTAATCACAGTTTAATATTATAAAATATAAAAACTCTTTTCTTCCTACTGTTCTCATAACTTTAGAAGTCTAGGTTATTAGAATTTATGCAGATTCTTTCTTTATAGAAAGAATTCATGTTTCATATTGGGAATTAGCCAAACATCACTTATTTTAAAAAAAATAGTTGAAATAATTCTGAAAAGAAGACACAGATGATCACTGGAAAAATTAAAAAAAAAAAGTAAATTGAATCATATAGAATCCATTGTCATTAATATTATGAAGAGATGACATTTTTGAGCTAAATGAGGAAGTTAAAACCTACATATCCATGGTATTTATCAAACTGCTGGCGCTATCCTGATTAATGTTTTTTGTCTTAGCTTTTTACCTCTCATTCTGACACATTTTTAAACAAACAGTTATTACACACATACTTATTTAACCAGTGGTTCTTTGGAGTTCTGTGTATTTCAATCCAGTGGCAAGCAATAGAGGAGTCTTGACAAACTGGAAAAGCTGAAACATGGCTGATATGCAGGTAGCATCCAGTAGACATATTCTTTATTTAGGAGTTAAAAAATGAGTATGCAAACTTTCCATCTTCTACCACTCTTATTATCTTATCTTTTATAGTAAAATAGAAAAAATAAAATTGCTGATATTTCTAGTACAAGCAACAGACTTGGTGCCATGTCAGCAGCACATTGCATAGAAATGCTGAAAAAAAAATCTGAAAGTACTCTGTGACCTGCAAAGAGCCACCAAAAGTGGTTCTGCTAAAGTAGTTTAAGTTTAGTGCAGATTTGCCTGGAGAAGGATACATTTTAAAATTATGCTGATTTCTGCCTAAAATGTTGGCTTGCAGATTATGAAACTTTTCTACATTCAATTTCTTTTTTTCCCCTTATCTCTTTTTTTCCATTAATGATGAAGTGGAAAGAAAAAAAAAGTAATAATATCAAATATCTACAAGGATAAAAATAGTCCAACTGGAAATTAAGCAGCAAATCATGACAGTGTATTTTTAAAGAGTTCATAACTAACAGCAAAAAATAAAAAAAGAGAAAAAAATATTTCTTTATACTTCTTTTGATGAGAAAGAAACAAAAACCCAACCAAGATTTCATTACTTGTGTTTTTCCAGAGAGTGTTAATAAACATCCCCAGAAAAATGACAATTCTCTCTAATTAGAAAATTTATTAAAGCATAATTAGATTTTTAAGGATTTCAGATTTAGCCAGACCTAATACTCCGTATGAATCAGAGTGTCATAGAGATTAAATTAAAATATTAAGAACACATATGAGAGGATAAACTTAAGAGCAGTCTGTGCAGTTGAATGCCACAGAAAAACAGACTAGGAAAAAAATCAGATTAAAAAAATCTTACTGCGTGGAACAAGCAAGGTAAAAACTTAGGGAAGAGACAAGAGAATGACTATAAACCACCTAAATCCATACCTCCAAGAAAGAAAGATAATGTTCTCACATATTGCAGAAAAGATTTATTACTTGAATTAGGAATGTTTCTTTGTTTTTTTTCTTGATAGCTTATATACTGTGACTAAAACATTCCTTATTTTGTATATTTTTGTGGCGAAGAAACATAAAATCAGAGCAAAACAAATACAGACAATGAGTGGAATGAGAGGAATGGAGAGCCTTTTTTTACACAGGGGACTGCAGAAGCTTTTTCCTGTTTAGTCTAGCAAAAATAATTGAATGGAAAACAAAAAATGGATGGAATATGGCAGCTTTCTAGAAATACCTCAGGGACAGAAATATCAGAAAAGGTAAAGAGACATATAATATATATGAAGTGTTGATGTGATAAGGAACACATATAAACTCTTCCTGAATAAATTCAGAAAATAATATTCTTGAAGATAGAAACACAATCCACCTGATATGAGGCTATGGGATTTCATAACCCTGTAGATTTCCCTACAGATAAAAGAAAGGCACCAGGTAGTACTGAACTCACAAACACGAAGTTTGGAGAGGATTTAAGAAGTTAAGCTTCAAAAACATTATATAAAATCTAATAAAATCTAGAGTCTAACCTGATAGGGAAATAAGTCATGAAAGACATAGATACTGGGAAAATTTCTTGGCAGTGACAAATCACCACCTGATACATTAGAACCAGCATTTGAACTTCAAGACAGCTTCAGTTTGTCTTAGCCAATATGAACATAAAATCTTGTGGCTAAGAGCTTTGCATGGCCTTCTTTAAAGCCCACTCAGAACACAGAGTAAAATTTCTGTGTTCAGTGGAGTGGGGTGGGCAGTGACTGTCAGAGCATGTCTAGGAAGACTGACACCTGCAGCCCAGGCCTTCTCCAGATGTTCAAATTTGTGTTTTTCCCATTCAAGAGAAGTATCCTACATGCTACTATAGCTCTGTTTCCCTGTTCCAGGCCATGATACATGAGCTCTGATATTGAAAAGAGCAAGGAATACTAATAGTCCTCTTGGCAGTGCTTCCAAAAGTCAGAAGGGAACAGGAGTACTGAAGTTTAAATACCCTGCTTATTTGTTTAGTTCTGTTCTGTATCTAACATCTCCCTAGTGTAAAATTCATGAACAGCAGTCCCTGGTTGAGAAATAGTTGCCACATATAAATCAGTATAAATATAAGAGCCTTGAGACCTTAAGTTATCTTTTCAGCCTTAATATTTTTATTTTCAAGTGCAGTCTGAAAATCTGAGATTGCATCTCTCTTTTGAATTTTGTAAGATAAGTGTCAAAACTGAGGATGGTAGACCATTTTGAAATGTACTGTAGTTTCTTTGGAAAAAAACTTTTATTTCTTAAAGCATTGGTAAATCACTGGCATTTCTTTTTTTTTTTTTGTTGTTGTTGTTGTTGCTTGTTTTGGTTTTTTTTTTTAAATTGATTTAAAATAAACTAGTGTGAAAATTTACATACCAAAAACCCAGATTAAAAAAAAATACTGTACTTTTCCTTTTTTTTGCCACCAAGACTGCATCACCTGTCTATCTTTTTGATAAAATAACAAATTATCTTGTTATCCATGTCAGAACTGTTCCCTGAGGAAATTCTGTGCTGCCTGCACTTATAAATCAGTATTAAATATTTTCATTAGTTACACATCTGCTTGAGAGTGTTTACCTGGTTTATTTTCCATAGAGATGTCATGTAGCAGTTTGGTACTCTCTCCTCATGTTCAGTTTTGCGTTGCCCTCTGAATTCTGTTTAGCCTGGTAGAGCTTGCCATCCTTTGCCTCTTACAAGATATTTCTTCTGTTACATGCTCTACATCTGAAAGCTTAAATGTTGCAATTACTTTGTTTCAGAAGTTGTTTGATAAAAGAACAATTCCAGAAGCCTCATGGTATGCTCCTGTTTCCAAGCCCTACAACAAACTAAAATTTACAAAATAAAGGCAATTTCTATATAATAACTGGACAGAAAAACAAATAAACAAACAAACCCACAGGGGAGCACCTGACTGATTTTGTTTGCTTTGTGTATCTACAAGCAATCTGAAGAGTTCACCATTAATTTTAACATATTCTTTGATTATTATTCATAACAGTACAATTATTAAAGTTAAATATTTTGTGACTTTGTTGCGCAGCTATTTTTTTTAGGATTTTGTTAAGTAAACAGCCATATATTTTAAATAACTCTCTTTTTTTGTTCTATGCTGTATTATAAAATTATCTCATGGCATTTTTTAATTCTGTTTCTGATGTACTGTATAATTTAGTCTATTATTTAAGAGGCTTTTTACATATAATATGACTGCTGTTGCTTGGAAATTTGTAATTTTCTTTAAACACTACAAGAGAAATAAATTATATTAATATTTTTCTATTTTCAGAATGTGATTTTATTTAAAAAGGGACATCTGGAAAATATCTGACTTTTGAGCAGCTATGAGGAAAGTCTTACTAAGAAACTAAGAAAACAAAGTTACACAAAAAGGAAAATCCTGTTGAGCCAAACTAAATTGAGTTATAAACCAAAAAAAACCCCATGAAAAAAATCCACATACGATGCAATGGAAACATTGCAATATTTCATTGTTAGTTGCATTCATTGAGAAATGAGCAACTGATTTCAGAAGTTCTAATAAATAATCTCTTATTAATGACTTTCCTACTAGTAGGAAAACAAAAATTTTTCATATTTATATATTCAACTGCAGTTGAATCTATAAGAACTCTACTATTTTGTCCTTATTTGTGTCCTCTCTCCCTGTATATGTAATTTCTGTTGTCAGTAGGTTCACAATGGGCAATGGGCAATGGGCAATGGGCAATGGGCAATGGGTAATGGGCTTTCAAGTAGAGATAGGTGAGCCTAAGAGCCTTAAGACAAATTGTTATGGAAAAATCTTGGACTTTGTTGTGGTTCTTGTTTGTTTGTTAGTTTTGGGGGTTTTTTTGTGTTGGTCCACTTGGGTTTTTGTGGGTTTGGGATTTTTTTGGAAAGGTGGGGGTGGAGATTTTTCTCTCATCATATGGAAATGCATAGTTCAGAAAAGAATATATTCATTAAAAGAAATCAAGGCATATTCAGAACCTGCATGGAAAAGAGAGATGAAGCATAAGGGCAAGAGAGGAAGGGAAAAATCTGTTCCTAACACCCAACACTTCTAAATTCCAGTTTGTCTGCAGCTTCTACAGTACACTTAAATATTCTTTACATTTCACTTTGTTGAGAATAAATTCATTAAGTTGACTGATCACATCTAAATTGGATTCCCAGGAAGAGGAACTCAGGGTTGGGTGATTAACAGCCAGTAACTGCACACTGAGGTCTACACAAGTTCTTAGCATTTATCTCCAACTTGTTTGAAATACAAAAAATACCAGCCCTGTCATAAGAAATTCAATTATTCTTTTAACAAATTCAAAGAATCCCATCATTTATCAACTTCGTTTGTACAAGTAATTTTGAGAGAAAAATTATATTGACAAATTATTTGATTACAACACATATTATTAAAGCTGTATTACCAGAGTGTGGTAACATTATTGGCTTAATAAACCTACAGATGTGACAGATAAAAAGTGATAAAACAAAGAAGACAAAGTATTCCAGAAATGTATAGCTTTTATTTGAATATTGTTTTAAAGAAATAAATTCAGATAATTCTCCAAATTCAGGTCATTTCACTGAAAATCAAAATCGGACTTGTGATTTCTTTCCATAATTCTCCTTGTGCAGTTACAGAGCTTAAAAGAAAAAACAACTCACACATTTATTCAGTACAGAAATGAAAAGCAGAATAGACTGGCAACTATACAAGTTTTTACAAAGAATATTGTGTATTTTCAGGGTATTCCACTGAGGTGATGTCATGAGCATAAGAAACATGTAAATTAAAATAGTTCTGAAGAATAAAAATTTAGATAATTTTTCTTAAGTCTAGAAGAATAATTATTCAAAAATTGCTGCCCAAAGGACTAGAAATTCTAAGGAATAAAACTGAGTACAAATTGTTGCTATTAAAAGAGGTTTATGGTGACATACACATATATAGTATGTGTTTTGCCATTTTTCAGAATGAAATTAATGTCACTGTGGTGCTCCTGGGTGTTGTAGATTTTCAAAGATATAAAATAATATTTTCAGTATGCTAATATAGTATACATTGGAGAACTTTTTGTCTTGAATTCTGTGAACATTTAATACTTTGTGGTAGATATTTTTATGTCTTTGCTTTAGTTACTTTTGATATTGTTCAGAGAAAGGAAAAAAGACTGAACTATAAAGGCTATTATAATTTGATTGTGAATTGAGGATTGTGATTGTGAGGATTATTACCTTGGTTTAGAATACTGTGTTGAGCTAAATTCTCCCTGAACTGACCTCTCAGAAATATTTTGTCAGGGACTTAGGGAGAAGGAACAAAATATTCAGTTCTAAATCCTTTACAAGGCTTCAGTCTGAGAGCTCCTGCTTCTTGAAAAACCTACTCTTGAGGGATTTCAGTTACTATAGTTGTGCCATTTCTTATGGACAAAAGCAGTCACTCAGTGAACTGGCTGTTACATCTTTAAGGCAGAAGAGGCTAGCAATCATCCTTTTCTGTCTCCCAAAATCTTGCTGTTAAACTCCACACAGTTCTACTGATTTCATATTAAGCCAAACTGTATGCTAAGTTTTTTACATCCTGCAAAGAATAACAGTTTTATTTAGTAGAGTTCACCTTTTCTATGTGCCGTCCTGTTTTGCCCCAACACCTAGCTTAGAGACTACAAAAAAATTGGAGGATGTACACCCAAGTTAGCTACAGATTTAGTGGTCAAATACAAACAACCAGGACACAGAAGCTAAAGTTTAGAAACTGCTTGTACAAAAGTACATATACCTTTTTCCTGTAATGTCAGAAAAGTCTCCTCCAGAAATGCCAAAAACATTTGGAAAGGAGGTCATTACCAAGAGAACATATTTTTTCTTAGACCAGAGGGAGAAAGAAAAAAATATAACCTATAAGATTAAAGGAAAAATAAATACTGTATTATAAAAATGGAGCAAAACCACTGAACACTGCATATGATTTTTGTAAGGGTGGGGGGGAACAGAAAGAGATGAATCTTCAGTTTTTCACTGACACTCAGTATGACATTGACATCAATCTGAAACTTCCCTTAGCATGTTCTCAATGATCAGATTTAGGCTTCTGATAGCCACAGAAGATTATTTTGGTTTTGAAAACATCTCATGATTATTCTCCATGAATACAACAGGCTTTTTTTAACTGAAAATGTGAGGAGGGTGTTATACATAATAAATTGAAACCTGTACAGTGTACATGAAAAAATAACTGAGAACACAACTGATATATCCCTCTGTGTAAGTGAATCCTGTTCAGTGATTCCTTACAATCTCCAAAGCATATGACCTTGTTGTTGGGAAACATGATGGCATCATAATTTAGTTACTTGTTCTGAGAAATCTGGGGAATTTTCATGGGCTAGCTGCTGCTGAGGTGATTATAGATTGGCTCAAGCCCAAAGTTCATGAGCTATGATGTTTTTCCTGCTCTATTCAGGACAGTGAGTGTGAATTATTCCATGCTAATTCATTTTTAAATTATCTGTAAAACATTTCTAATTAAAAACATCATTAAATTCCTGAGACTTGCATTTGTCCTTTCAAGACTATTCATAAAATTATTTTTTTAAATGTCCTCTTTTTAGAATATTATAGAAAACTTAAGAGAAATATTGTCACTGAGATTTGTTAAAATAGATTCTCAAATAGCTTATGAAATAATTATGCAATACAGAAATTTATTTTTTTGCTACATCCATTACAGAATTTTTTTACTCTTTTTTGTGCTGGTTTATTATTATTGAAAGGAGAAGAAAAAGGAAATTTTCCTTAAATTATTAATTTGTCCAAAACAGATTTCTATTTTATATCTGACAAACAACAAACACCCTAAAAATGTATGTTCTGTTCTTCAACTACAAAGGTGTAATTGAATTACTGGAACAGATACACATGTCTGTACTGAAGATAATTATTTATGTAATAATGTTACTTTCACCTCTTTGATGGACTCTGGTTTTTGACTCCTTGGAGAGAACAAAAAAAACCAAACAAATACTTCAAACCCAAGCAAAACAGTGAACTAAAGTTGGAGCTTGAAAGAAAGAATGAAATTATTTTAAAATAAATATGCTGCTGGAAGAGAAACATGAGAATCTGAATGAAATATTAGGGGTTTTTTATCCATCTAATTTTTAGAAGCAGAAATTTAAAAAAAAATGTATTTGCAGGATTTAATTCTGTAAGCAAGTCTTGGGCACCTCTTTGGGTTTTTTTAACCATTTGATAAATTAGTTTTAAAATAAAATAAATCATGAGTACTTTGTATGCACCCTAAGGGCATTGAATCCTTGCAAGTATTCTGTTATAGTAAGATTTGGTTCTTAATTCCATGGGGAGAAATGAAGCCACATGTAAAAATAATATAAGAACATACGTTGCCAACATTTTAACAAAGAATCCAACCCAAAAATATATCCTGAAAAAAAACTTCAGGAATGTGCTACATAATATTCTCCACTTCTAAAGGCATTAAACATGGAGTTTTACAGGCAGCAAAATGCCAAGAGTATTAAAACATTAACTGAAAATATTCATTCCCTTTTAAAAAGAAAAGTGAAAAATGGGGTTCCAAATCAATAAAATACAACTTTTATTTACATGTAATTTTTTTCATATCTTCTAATCTTTCAACACTTGTGTCAAAAGTCTACATTTTGTCTCTGTAGTTATACAATACAAGACTCATCTGAATGTATGTAGGTGTCTGTATCTCACCTAAACTCCTTAAACTCCCCTTAGAAACAATCAAGATGAATAGGCACTTCTAGGGCATGGTTCATCTCGTTTTAAAGCAGACTGTCAAAATGGGTCAGATTAATTGTGCCTTAAAATAAGAGTCAGTTACAAAGACTCCCATCCTACTCCTGTAAAAATACACCAATGTTTACTGATTATATATATATTTTAATCTTCAATCTTCCATGCAACTGCTCTAATTTTAACGAGGAATTAAATTATGCAATGTATGTAATATAACCTTGTACCACTGATCTCACAGGGAAGCAGGAATGTATTATTCCTTGGCAACACACAGTACTTGTAACAAACTAGTGAGTTTCTAAACCTTTATTATTTTTTTGGTGTACCATATACGAGGTATTTCTCAGAAGTGTTTTAATACTGTTTAGGATGGAGATAGAGACGTTGAAAAAGAATACATTCCAAAATCCAAACCAAAAAAAAACCAAAAAAAAAAAAAAGAAAAAAGAAATCACAGTTTTCTCCTTTCAAATTTTTGTATACTGTCCTAAAATACTTGTAGGCAAATAATAGTAAATGCTCTATCTAATCAGTGCACTGGTTTTGAGCTATCCCAATTCAGCTTTATCAATTGAAGGGTTTATCAGAAATTGATATTATAGAGAGAGTGTTTCACATAAAGAAGTGTGTATCACTTAAGAGACCTGATATGCTTTTCTCTTGCCCACTGTGGCCCTCGTATTTGGGGGTATTGATACATATATCTCTCACTTAGCTGTACACATATATCCAGAATGTATTAAACAATGCCATTTCTAGTTTTCTTTTACAGGTAGGATTTTCACAAGAGTTAAATAAAGTAAGGTTATTTTCTTAACCTTGGTTAATAATTTTTATTTCACTTTGTATGGATTTTAAAATACTTTAGAATCTTTATCTACAGTTTATCCATCAAAGGTCTTAAAAACTTTGTTCTTTACTGGTAAAAGTATTCAGAGATCCTTACTCTAAGTTCTTAAGTACTGAATTTTTCCTCTAAATGTGCAGACCAGTTAGAATACAAATGGAGTCAGGGAAAGTGTTCTTCATATTTCTAAGGAGAGTCCTGATCTGTATTTGTTTTAGTAAACTAATGCAATATTTCACCTATTGGGATTTTTCCTGGTGCAGAGGTTTCCAATGCAATATGCAAACAACGATAACATTTGATTGAAGCTTTTGCCTCTAACAGACTGTCTCAGTTCAGTGGGAAATCATCTACAAGTTTAGATCTCTCCATTTCAGTCTGACATTTGAAATAATTGACAGCTAAATTAGGTTCAATCAAAGCAGGTGGGGATAACTCCAGAACACCATACTAATCATTCCACACTTATTAGCATCGCTCTTAGGACACAAGGGACTGCAGAAATCACTAGTAACAGTAGTATTACTGTAGTAGCATGATAGAAGAAGAAGAAGAAGAAGAAGAAGAAGAAGAAGAAGAAGAAGAAG
>JANIJU010000001.1:68746648-68768104 GCA_025504685.1 Leucosticte australis
AACAACAACAACAACAACAACAACAACAACAACAACAACAACAACAAGAAATCAAATTTATCATTCCTGGGGAAATTCTGAAGCAGGAATATATTATTTTCAGGGTCTCATATAGATTTCAAAGACAGTATAGAAATAATAATGAAAGGCTATCTGTGCTAAATGGATATATGCAAAACTACAGATGGAATGTAGAGGGAATGATTCCCTATCTTCTAAAATGTTTCAGTAATATTTTTTCTTCTGAAAACATGGATAAAATAAAAGAAAAAGTGTGTCTACATTTAAATTCCCTCAGTTTTTTTCTGTTCTTTTAAATTTATCTTCATGCTATGCTTAATTAAGTGCAATGGAAGTATTTTAGCATTTGTTAGACAATAATAATTATTATTTTACCTAATAATTTTATAAAAGATTAGTAAAATATGTTTTTATGGATTCAAGTTTATGCAATTGTCCTCTTACTGCAGAAAAATATAATAATTTCTATATAAAAAAAATTAGAGATACATTAATGCAGCGTTCCATCAAATACCCTGTGACAAATTTGTCTGAGTCAATACCTGCCTTCTTTATTTTCCACTGAATAATTACTTGCTTATCTCATGGATTGTTTATCTACCTTATATACTTCAAACTGACAGAACTACTGTTTTTTTATGCTATTTGCCACCATGTCCTAACACAGTTTTAAATCGTAGTAGTAATACTTATAGGCAGTGAAAAAGAAGGGACAAAACTTTAAAGCACTGTCTGTTGTTCTATGCTTTCTCTGTTTCTTTTCAGAAACCCATTGTTTGTAATAATTAGAATATCTGTTAGTCTTCAGACTGTGAACTGGAATTTCATTTAAATAATCATGCATGCTTCTTATTGTGCCTAAAAATATCTAAGTACATAGAAGAATTAATTTCTACATACCTTTAGACCTACAAAAAAAACCTGACAAAAATTTTTTCTTGAGTGGGTTTTTTTGTTGTTGTTTCACAGGGGTTTGCTGTATCCCCCGACTCTGGGGAATATAGAAATCTAACATAAAATGGATAAATATGCCTCAAAAATTCCTGAAACTCTCTGTTTGCTATGGAAAACCCCACCTGGAAAACCCCACCAGATTCTCCGTATCTTCAAGAAGAAACTTTAATTTCTTTGTCATCCTTCATTCTTATTATAACTAATTTTGGCTAAGCAGTCCTTTCAGCTAAAACAATCCCATCTTGATGCTTTTTTCTAACAGATATTTTAATACTTAATCCCAGAAGTTTCAGATTCAACAGCTTTGTGGTTTTCCAAGAATAAAACAAATCCCTGGAAAATGCTATAGTTTCCTTAGCACCATGTCTTTGTCTGTATGTGTGTTCATTTTCATGCAAAAGCTATTATGAATTTTGACTGAAAAATGTAAGAATAAAGAAATGTACCAGTACTTTTGACAAGAGCTGATGTAGTTTAAAATGAACTATATTTTTTTGTTCCAATCTTTTCCCTCAGTTTCATTCCTTTCTTGACACAAATTCATAATTTGCCCCAAGTTACCTACTACTCAATACAAAACACATGGTTTAAGTTTGCTTGATTTCTGCTTAAAAGAAAAGACAACAATCTTATTATATCTATGGGGGCTGCTTTCAGCTGGGTTAATTTTCCTCCCAGTGGCCAGTGAGGGGCTGTCTTCTGGATTTGTGCCAAACACAAGGTTGATAACGTAGAGAGATGTTTTGGTTATTGTTAATCAGGACTTAGGGACTTTTTTGCTTTTCCTATTGCCATGCTGGCAAGGAAGCTGGGGGTTTCCTAGTGATTAACTTCTTCATAGTTCATTCTCCTTACTTCATTAACTTCTGTCATAATTCTCATTCATTTTGACAGTTTGCAAAGCAAGACTAAAATTGCGCATTAATTTTAGATACTGTAGAATTGGATGATGTCACATCATACTTAGTAAATGCTCCATAGATATCATTTGAAATAATTTATTTCAAAGATAGCTTTTAATTTATTTCCTCCTATTTTGTAAAGATGTAGAGCCCTAATAGATTCCCCACAAAATGGAGGTGCCTTTACATTTTGGTGGTGTATAATAAAGTGGAAGCATTTTGTTCTCATCATTTAAAACAACCTTTGCCATTTTATTTATGACTTGGCTTTTAAAACACTGACAGGATACTGGACAACATTTATAGAGCGTGGCTGGAAGCAATATATTTGTTCTCCTTAACTGAAATCCATTCACCTTGAAAGTATGAGCTCATGAAGGATAAATGACCCAGAAGATAAGATCATTCCTATTAGTAAATAAAGTACCTGTACTCACAAAGATTTAAATTAAAGTGAAAGCATGTTTATCATCTTAACTCATTCAAGCAAATGCAAAAAGCTAACATTTTTTCTCCTCTGTAAATGTGTATGTAATTACATTTAACCAATTAACATTTATGGCAATTTATTTGGTACTATTTAATTATTATTTATTCCTTATTGTACAAATACTACTTTTTTCTAGTCAGGTAATATTTATTAAAATTGAAAAGGAATTATGTGCATAAATTTAAGCAGGATAATTTGACCTCCAATTTTTCCTAGTTGCTTGCTAGCTCAGTACAGGAAAGAACAACTTTTCTTCTTCTACTGAGATTCCACTTTGAGAAAGGATGTGCTTAAATAGTTTTTCTTCTCTATTAACTAGGTATTTATCATGAATTTATAGTCACGTGTCTCTTGAATATTGGTTTTGTCCCTTTTACTTCTCTTCATAAATTCACTCTTTCTCTATTGTCTTTCTTTACTGTTTTCTATGTATTTCCTTTTTTTTTTTTCAATTCTTCACTTTTCTTTTGGCTTATAATTTGTTCTTACATTTACTCTTATTTATGTCTTTTTCTTATTGGCTTTTTATCTTTTTTCTTCTTTTTTTTTTTATTTTGTGTAAATGATCCAATCTTTACCATTCCCTTAAAAATCTTTTCTTCATTAACCACAACAAATGGCTAAAATCCTGTCTATTTCTAGTCCATTTTTTACCTCCTACATACTCTGTAAATCAAGGAGTTATGTCACTTCCCTCTACAGGTATTAATGAAGAGAGAAAACAACAACGAAAAAACCCCAACAAAACAAAAAACAAAAACCCAAAATGCAGGAGTACAGAGGCATAGCTTCTAAAATTTTTCACACTACAATGAAACTGGTGGTACAGCACTGAGGCCAAAAAGTACACTGATATAGTGTACTGACATTGTACAAGATGATGGTTCAGAAAAATAAAATTAGTTCAAAACAATCCCTTATTTCCCCAGTTCCCATCTTGAATGCACTCATCAATTATCCACATTTGATAAGCTCTTTTCTGTCATTTCGTGAATGAACCAGGAGTATACTACTTCAGTAAATAATGTGGGTGTTTTTTATAAACTGATTACTTTAAAGGTGTAGATGACATCATGGAGCTTGCCACCCTTCTTCCTTGATCAATCAAAGCATTCTTAATGCGCTACTAAAATTATTGTTCTTTCCAATTAACATATTCATGTGAACCACACAAGCACACTGCACATCCTTGATAAACACAGCATAATGAAGAAGCCTGTTCAAAGCTCACAGTTACAGGGAGAAATATTTGCTTTGCAAATCACTGACCCAACAACTGTCAACATCAACCAGACTGTTTAACTATGATTTTGTAACTGAGAAATAATAAGAACCTGATTCTGGAATGGCAGCACCTTTTATAGATTCTGGTGATGAAGAAGAAGTCTGACAGGACTGCAAAGCTGATATCTAAAATTCTAGATGCAGTTTCAGGCATCTGAAGCTGGAAGGAACAAGCAGCCATAATATTTTATGCTTTTAGTTGTACTCCAGAACCAAAAAAATTACAGAAGAATTCTCTTCTTTCAGGCCAGGTTTATGTCTGATCTCATGAACTGCTTGTGTGATCTGTTCAGGGCATGCTGTCTCTTTACAAGGCAACAAAATATGCTGCAACTTGCCTATGGTTTTTTATCAGATGATTTTTAAATTGTATTTTATTTTTCACATTTTTTTCTGTCTTAAATATGCTTCATCCTCACAGCTGATTCCACTCATTGAACAGTGAAGGTGCACCCAGCTTATTATTTTCAGTCAAGTTTTAAATATAATTTTTCCTGTTAAAAGAAATTTCTCTTGTCATATGAATGGCATGTGAATTTCATCTGTTTGATTATCCCTGCCTGTAATCTTTATCCAGACCTTCATTTTCTCTTATCTTTCATTCTGTGATTCAACTGTTTTACTATTATGTCTCTTACTAATTTAAAAATATTTTCTCCACTGAAGTCCTCAATTCCTTGGCTCTACATGTCCTCCAATACAGAATGGAAGATTTCTATGTTCCTCTAGGTGGAAATAAGATATGATAGCATCAGTCTGACCTTATAACCCCATTTTCCTTCCTCTTCTGCTCACCTTAAAATCCGTTCTGAGAGCTTAAAAAACCTCCAAACTGTCCCTGAGATTTTTGCAAACCAAATGTTCATGCATATAACTCATTTTCTCTCTGCCTATATTACATATATGTGATTAAATAAATTGGATAGGAAAGAAAAAGGAAGAAATAGCACAGGAGTTTTTTCTTCACATAAGTGTACATATATATATAGATGGAGAAAAGAAGTACCAAGGTGAAAATTATGAATAACAAGGTCATTTCTTTTAACAATAAATCATGTTTTAACCCTAACCAGCGGCCAAGAAGCGAGCAGCTTCTCACTCACTCCCTTACCAGTAGGATTGGAGACAGAATTGGAAAGGTAAAAGTTAGAAAACTTGTTTAATAAGAACCGCAAAAGCTGCATATAAAAGAGGTAAAACAAGGAATTAATTCCCTGCTTCCTGTGGACAGGAATGTAACAATTGGGATGAGAAACATTCCCCAAATATTCCTCCATCACTCCAAACATTTCCTCCTTCTTCCTTCTTTCCCAAGCTCTATATACTGAGTATGGTGCTGGAACATCCCTTTGATCATTTTAGGTCACCTGTTCCTGCTGTGTCTTCTCCCTGCTTCCCACGCACCTCCAGCCTCCCCTCTGGGGTGTCAGTATGAGAAGGAGAAAAGACCTTGGCTCTATGTAAGCCCTGCTCAGCAGTAACAAAAAAAATCTCTATATAATTACACTGTTTTCAGAAAAAATCCCAAAACCACAGCACCATACCATCTTCTGTGATGAAAATTAACTGTGCACTAGCCAAACCCAGCACACAGTTCAGTAAGGACTTTCAACAGCTATATTACTTATATCATGTAAATGGATTTTAGCCCTCTATTATGAGTGTTACAGCACAATGAGATGGGCATGGAAAGGGTGACTTAATGAGACATCAGATGAAACTGTGGGGGAACAATCTCAAGGAGTATTTTTACCTATTAGACAATCAAAAGAGTGACACTTCCCAGCCAAAGGATGCTCCTAATGCTGAGGGTTTGCAAGGGCTCTGAGGATCTATGAAGATTGAAGACTGATAGAAGCTGTCTATTAGTGACTAAAGTCATAAAAATCTACCTCAGCAAATTTATGAACTGCAAAGGTTGGGAGGGCAGTAGGCTGAGTTTTTAAATAAAGATTATCTATGACACAGTCTAGGTATTTGCCTGATTGTATTCAGAATGATGATACTAGTGTAGGTGATTAGACCTGACACCACACAGCTACAGTTATAAAAAAAAGCAAAACTTCTATCTCCTCTATAAAGCAGATATATAGGGTGTTTAACCCAAGTGTATGGATTTAGTGAAAAATGACAGGAAAGCATTTAAAAACTCATAAAAAAGAACTGCAGAGGATCTAGTGTGACAATATTTCCTGGGTAAGAAGTTATTTCACACCAAGAGGATTTATATTCGGTTCATGAAAAGTTTGTGGTAGAATACTAGTAGTGTAGGTAACTAACCCTAACCACTCAGTTTCCTACTTAATTTTTATTTTTTGTTTCCTTTAAGGGAATAAATATCTATTATTTCCCACTCTTACAGTTTATAAATTCTGCAGAAGAGCACAATTTAATTGTTGCTATTTCTTGAGATACTTGGCCATCTTCTTATTTAATATCACATTTGTCAGAGTTTTAAATGACACACATTTAATCACTGTCATAAAAAAACCTCATTCTTCCAGGATCTGTTTTTCTGCTTTGGGGAGAGAGTAGGTCAAGAATTAGACTTAAGCTTTAATTCAGGAATCAAACTTTAGAGAGAGCCGAGAAGTTAGCAGATTACATTTCATAAACATCAGACATCCAGATATTCCATTTATTCAACTAAATACTGGGTTACATGTAAACCACAGCTGAAGTACAATTTATTAAGAGATGGATAAGCACAATAGAAAATAAAACTGAAGATGTAAACCTTGAAACAACCATTATGTTGCAGTGAAATATCTTGACAGGTGCTATTAATCATTTATAGAGGACAGCATAATAATTTTCATTCAGTATTAAAGTCAGCATAAAATCCTTCATCAGTGGTAAAAGATCAAGAAAAATATTGTTCTACCTACACAGTACAAAATAGCTCTAGGGAACCTCAATATTTCATTATAACTTTTAAAAATAATTTTTAAACGTGGAGTTGAGTAGATCTTGGCATCTATGGGAAAAGAGAACTCACAAGGTATGAATACCATGGAAAAAGTCATGCTCACTACAGAACATAAGCTTGGAAGAGATAATATTTATGATTTCAAATAACACAAATCCCGTTTTTGATATGATTTACATGGTCAAAAAAATGAAAAATATGTTTTAAGTTTCCAAACAAATACCTCAGGATTTTCAAACAAAACAGTATAGTTCTTATTCACCACATGATGAAACAACAGTACACTCACTAAATCTACCATGAATTATAGAAAGCTGCAAAAATAAGAACTTAGAAATGGATTGATCAAAGCACTTCTGGATATCCTGGAAAATTCATAGAGGCAGTTGTTTTTACTGTTTTCATTTTCACATAGCTGCAAATACAAATGACATAATGGTAGAGCACTGCTCAGAAACACAGTTTCTAAATAATTGTCACAGCTCATGCATGTGATTCCTCTTCAGACTTTCACATAACGAAGAGAACAACAGAGCTATAAAATATTTTCAAAACAATAATTCAAAAATTGATGGTGTTGCAGCATCATGTGGTTTATGAATGTCTTTCCTGGCTTCAAAGCATGCATATTCTTGTGATGTTTAAAAAGAAGATGTACTCTACTTGTGGACCAAACTTGTTTTGGACAGAAGTAGACCATGTTCAAAAGCACACTGTATGGGTATTTTATATAGAAAGCAGGATGCTAAACTGCCAGTCAGAGTAACAAAGGCCTGATTATCTAATTATGGTGAAAAACATGAGGGAAATTAAGCAGATATAAATTTCTACAGCTGTATTGACTTAAAGTACTTATGTGATAAAAAAAATCTAGTCTACTTGTTTACTTTTTGCAAATGCATGTAAACTCTATCTTCCAAATATATGTCCAAAATATTTCCTTTCCTGGAAAGCATATTTTTCAATATCTCAGTGGAATATTCCTTGTGAGGTAGACTTAAAATTTGGACATTAAAAATCAAGCTATATTGAAATCATAATGAATGCAAAGCAAATGAGCTTACGTGCAGTGGGGGTGTATTTTTAAAAATAAGTTATGTTAAGTGCTTCCTGACCCAAGATATTACTTCATTTTCATATTAGCAATGAGGAATGTCCAAGAAAAAGAAGAAGGAAAAAGTGCATTTATGACTATTTTTCCTGGGGGTCAAATCTCTTTGTGAAGATTTAGGAACACAGAAAATAAGCATGGTAGTTAAAAATAGCATAAGATAAGTGGAAAATAAGGAAATACAATAATCAGGTGATCAACAGTGTTTTATGCATGTAAATACATATTATGAAATTTAAGAATAGGAAAATAACTGAAGACATGTTTGAAGGCTATATTTTTATCATTTTCCCTTCCAGAAAACCTTGAAAATTTTTTTGCATTTAATAGCATGTGGTAGGACATCCTAGAGAAAGAAAAAGTGAATAGAGACATTCCCCTATTTCCATATTGGTGGAATACAGCAAGGAGAATTCATTTGAAATGCGAGCAGGATAAAACTGGATTTTCCACCCTTTGTGACACAATGTTCCTGGCTGCAAATGAGAGGAAATATTTTGGTTTTATTTGATGCATTTACTGTGGAGGTAAAGCAATGAAGGACTTAATAGCACTAATAGCAGTGAGTCTTTACTGGGGCTTTTTCATCTGCAACCTACAGAGGCAAAATATAGAAGTCTAATATTCTGAGAATAATGGAGAATGTTGTTTACTGTCTTTCCTAGTCAAAGGTCCAGGGTGCCAAATTCAGAACAAATAAAAGGAAATGCTCAGCTATTGAACTCTTTGCCAGAGGACATTTTGAGTGCTCTAAGTTTGTGAGCATTCAAAAGAAGATTTGGACAGATTTTTGAAGAAAAATCCTTCGAGGTCTGTAAAGAAGAAAGAAATCACATATGAGTCAGGAAGACCTTGAGCCACAAATCATTGTACACTGGGAGAATGCAAGCATTTGGGAAAACACCGCTACACATGTCCTGTACTTGAACTCTTTCCTAAGAATCCGCATTGTTCCAGCCAGAAACTGCACATGGAATTACCAGAATTTCAGTACTGAACTTCTGTTATTTTTTCATTATATTCTCAAAGAGGCCACTTGCAAGTAGAAACCTAATATGTGTGTGTAGTCTTGAAAAATAATCAAGTGAAGAGTTCTATAAAGAAATAAAGAAAACACCAATACAGTGCAAGAGTAAATAATGCATTATTTTAGCAGTAATTCATGTCATGTCATCAGTAAGGCTCTCTCTGAATCATCTTGTAACTGCTGCAAATGTGCTTTGAGTTCAGGACTCACATTAATTCCAACAGTTTTCCTTTCAGCTTCCCAAAAAGGAAAGATTTTTTTCTGTTTTGAAGAGAGTCAAAGATTGTAAAATTGCTTAAATATATAATTATATATTTATGTATTTGAAATATCAACACAAGCATAGTTGACAGCTTCAACTTATCTTCTCTATTTCTTTTTTTCTTTCAGAATTCTAAAGCTAAATAAAAAGATACACTGCTATAATCAATTTCAAGATCTTGCAGCAACTCATGGTCAATGTAGTTTATGATAATGTAGTGAGGAAGACAATTTTATATATTTAGTTGCTGAGCTTGGAAATGTTATGATGCCAATTGTAATCTTATGACAAAACTAATTTTTGTTTTGTTAATATTGTTATAGTATCTTTGTTTTCTAGCTCAGCTGGGGAAAAAAAATAGTTCTCCATGGGCTAGTAAATTTCGTATGCCAGGCTTTTAATAACAAATGTGTCTGACTTCAGAATAGAAATGACTCATTAGTAAGAAATAGTTTAACAAATGTAAAAATACAGTTGCTGATGTCTTTTTATGGATCCTTGAACTCATGATCACATAGGGATCATTGACAGAGATAATTTTAAACTTGCCCTGAGGTCTCAGAGCACACATGACTTTGCTTGGTTGTGACTATGCTGTTATTTCCAGTGACAAGAGAAAAAAGGGCTTGTTAAGTCATGATCTTATTGTAAGACTCACAGTTAGTGTTATATTCAGACTCTGTATGCTGCAGCTGTGACAAAACCTTAGAAGCACAAAAATGCTGCAGTGCTGAAGAGCTAGATGTTGAACTTTTATGGGGCTTACTACACAGGAACAATTAATCAAAAGAGTTTAATAGAAATACCTGCCTTTTTTTTTTTTCAACTATACTTTTTTTCTCTTCATTAATCTAAGAATAAAACCATATACCTTGGTTTGTGAAGAATAAAACCACACAAACTCAGTAAAAACAATTTTAATTTCACTCTGAGTATATTCCACACAAAAAGTACTGCAGCTTCTCTTTTTCCAATTAAAAAGTTACTTGTCTAAATATTAGACAGGTATTCCTGAATTCCTTTTTTACGCCAATTTGATCAATATTTGTTTCCAGATCCAAAGAGATCATCGGTGCAACTCCATACTGGTTTTGTCTGGCAGAGAGATTATGTTTTTCATAGTAGCTCATTTATGGTACTACATTTTGGATTTGTAGGCATTCGTAGTGGTTCTTGAGTTAAGTGAGTTTCTAATGAATCTTATGACATCATAACTCCCAGACTGGTCACAGAACTCCAGTTCCTCCTTGTTGTTGCCTAAATTGTGTGAATAGGTATAGGTGCGTTTGGGATGGCTAGACTTATGCTTCTTGTCTTTGGAAGGGTTTGGAGAGCAATCCTCAATATTCTGATACATTTGATCATTCTCTCTGTTTCTTTATGAATATGCAGAAGTCACAGCTTTGATTCTACATCCCAAACTCATTTGTTTAAACTACAATTCATTTTCTGGTATTGATCTGCATGAAGCACTGACTTCTGTCTATGCCCTTATCTCTGACTAATGAGAAAGAGGATTCAAAAAAGTTTGAAGGAATTTTTACATCTTCCGTGAATTTATTTTGAACTTGTATGAAATGACATTTCACAATCTCCAAATTGACCTTGTTTTAGCTTTACTCAATAAAAGATGGATGCAAAAAAATCATAATGTGGTTTTGGAGTCCTGGTCAAGACTAATTTGACCCAACAGCTGTTTAATGTGCTTAGCATCAGAATCTTGTGTGAGGTAATCAGTAAATATTCATGAATACAGAGACAGGTATAATTTAAAACAAGCAAGAATATACACCCACAAGTCTCTTCTTTGAGAAAAAAAAGATAGCCCTGCAGCCCTTTCACTAACGAGCCTAATTTTTCATACAAAATTATTTCATTTTACTGAAGTTCAATGAAAATAAGGACTAGGCCACCATAGTTACTGTAGCTTTTCCTTAATGAATAGAGCCTAAAGTGCTGTAGTTAGGACCTTAGTTAATTAAACATTAATCTCTTCATTTACTGTATGTGTAACTTAATCACAGAACTAGTTTTAAAGTAATTTATCATTTATGGATTATGAAATAAAAATAAATCTGTTTAATCATAATTTAATCAAACAAGCAATTCATCAATTAATTCAGCATATCACACCTGCTCCACAGCTTGCTAATTAGTAGTTTAAAATTCTCAGTTCAGAGTGAAATAATGCCTTCACTGATACCTTGGAGTCAAACTTCAATATCTATCTCCAGGTTTTGACAAACTGATCGTATTTCGCAGTTAAGATGAAAAAGCTTTTCAGATACTATTAGGATGCTATTTTCTTCCTAAAGAAATTAGCCAGAGGTGAAAAATTCTTTTTATGTTTTTATTTTTTTATTTTAATTTCTCATTAACACCTTAAACTAAATAATCATCTCCTTCTGTAGCTAATATTTGCAGTGATTTCTTCCTCAGTAAATAAACCATATCCCAAGAAGTCCAAAAAGAAAAAGTTCAAAGATTCCAACTTGAAATAGTTATTCATATTCTACAAAGCTATAAGCTCACTTTTTTGATTGCAACTTAACACTGTTATATCTCTTAGAGGGAATATTTAGTCACATTTCACAGTCTCCTGGTTTACATTCTGCTTGTTGAAATGATATGTTTCAACTGAACAAAAATTTTAAACCCCAGCAAATTAAAAAAACTATTTAGAAAATGGTCAGAAGAAAAAAATTCTGATGTATTAATTAAGTTTTTTGTGTGACATGAGTTATTCTAATAAAGCCCTACTATCAGTTTTGGTATGTACATTAATATGTGCTATCAAGATTTCTAAAGGAATTCTTATTTTCATCATTAAGTTATGAGAACAAAGTATAATTCTGTTTTCATATGGTTGCATTATTACTAAGCACATAATATTAACATATTTATCAAGAAATAATTTAATTCCTAAAGCAAAATAATTTTCATTGCTTTATTTTATTACATTCCATCATCCTAGTATGCATTTTGCAAATGTATTTTTTGAAGGCAATGTAACAAAAGCTGAGGCAATAACAAAACTTGAAGTAATAAAGTTTAATTGATCTACTGCTTTGCTGATAGGAGTTGAAAAACTATGTTTTTCAAAGTGCATTTGCCTTAAATCTTACCATTTCAGTAAACTGAAAGAACTTGTTTATCTTTTTCTGGATAAACAAGATGAGTGGCAGATAGTTTTGTGTGCATGTGTGTATAAATAAAGAGAAGGGGCAAATAGGCATACTGATACAAGTTCAAATAGATTAGAAATGCCCTCAACTGGCATTTTCTGTTAAAAATTTGGTAAGATTCTGAAGACTCTTTGTTAACTAGCTCTCTATTTCTATAGAACTGTTATTTTCAGACCTTAATTGGAAGTACTGACTTAATAAGGAAAACATTAATCTGCATTTCATATAGAAAATGAACTGCTCTATATCAAAACTTCCTGGGAGAAAAGAAATTGAGATGATATGAATATACATTTACCTTCATTAATTATTCAAAGAAGGTCAAATTCAGACCTTAAGTAAATATTGAATTAAGCTGATTTGCACTTCCTTAACATTAATGTGAAAGTATGTCCCACTTGCCCCTTGCAAAGAATAAAATTAACATAAAAATAGCAATACATTTAAAAGAAGGTATAAGTCTACTTTATTTGTCACTAGGAGATGAATAGATGCTATACCCTGTTTAACAGTATTTGTGGTTCTACTGGGCTTTGACGACCTAATGTTTTCCATGCTATAGATCCATCATTGAAAAGCCATGGATCTTAGCTCTGCAGCCAGCCAGCCTGTTCAACAGAAAGGTCAAACTTGTGCAAGCTATTGCTTAATAGCTTGGGTTAACCCAGATGGCAACCAAGCACTACAAGTCATCTTTCCTTTGCAAGATAGGTCAGGAGTGCAAAAATACATTGAAGAAATTTTTTGGTAATGAGCCTTCCATAAAGTCCACCACTGTGACTCTGACTCTGCTCTTTCTTTTTGGTGCTTGGTTGAATATTTTTTCTCCTAGAATGTTTACTGGTTCCAAATAAATGCCTGGGTAAGTGCTTCTACATGTACCTTATAAGATTTAAAGCAATGGATAAAACACACAAACTAAAGTTGGTTTCTATCATACCAACAGCAAACCCACAAACCTCAAAATTTAAGAAACAATACATTCAAAATTCAAGTATTAAAAAAAAAAAAATTGTTTAGGATTGAGAAATATCCCATATTTAGCATTTTTATTTTTCTGTCTTTCCAGTTTCTAGATCCTCTGCTACCTAATAGTTGACCCTTCTAAAATAAGGCAATAATTTAGCTTTTGAATCCATCTGATACTGCTCAGTATTACTGAGGAACTGTAATGCTGTGGTTTTATCAGTAGAGCCTGTAGTGCTAACGGAGACTGCATCATCATTTATTCTCCTTAACTCCTTCTTGCTTCCAGAATTACCTGCAAACACTTTGTCAATGGGCAGGAGTCAATGGGCTCTATCATTACAAAAACTTCTAGCCTGTTTTTGGGAGCAGTGCTTTCCCTTACTGCGGCCACTCCTTCCCCACAGTTTTTAGATGGCTTTCATCTTGTTTACCTCAGCACCTGATCAACCACATAAAAACACTGAAATTAAAAGACTGATACGCTCCTTCTGGTTTCCATTTCTTTTCCATTACAGTGAAATGTTGTATTTGTTTCTTAATTATGTTGTAAGCACTCTTCGGCAGAGATGACGTTTTATTTTGCCAAACCTGTCGGCTCTAATTGTCCTTAGTACCTTATATGGTGACACAACTACTGTTACAATAAGGCAGAGTGATGGCGTCTGGGATGCTTCTTGACACTGGCAGATACTCTTTTTGATGTGGCAATTTTCTATTTGGCATTTTCACAACAGTTTTTCATGATAGCATTAGGAGATAATATTTTAACTAAAAGGTAAAGAAGACATCCACATATCAGTGGAGACTGTAGCTGTGTTCCAAATGAAACATAAAGAATGAATTCTTGGTACATTTTCAGATTGGTAAAATTAATTTCACATATCCAATATGTTCAAAACTCTCCATAATTGGTATAATTTTTTATTAATAGAGACTGGTTACATTTCTGAAGTACTTCTTCAGCTTCTCATAAATACTAAAATATCGTTTAGATTCCAGTGCTCTGGAAATTTAGCCTTGGCAACTCAGGAGTGTTAAGAACTAGTTTAAACACAGATGAACAAAGCAAACTAAGCATTGCTGAATAAAAGAGATCGGACCAAGAAAAGTTAGAAAAATACACAAAAAAACATTTTTAAAGCAAAACAAGGTTAGATGTTGATGCCAAAAAACTTGGCATATTTTATTTAATAATAAAAGAGACAAAGAGAAAGACAGAGAAAAGAAAGAAAGAGTTGTGCATGGAATACTGAGGTTAAAATGCTGCTCTGCATTTTTCAACATGTTCTGTTTTTTTAAAGATGCCCAGAGAACACTTTTAGGAAACTGTGACTCCCGGCACAGTACCCAAGTCAACATGCTGGGTTGAAGTAGGTAGAAGTTCCTTTTCTGTAACTTAAAGGAAGATGTTTTTCTTCAATAGAAACAAACCTCTGTGCTCTGGAGCCCCAAACAAGCTCAAGTAGAGTTATTCAAACACATGTATTGAATACAGGCACATCTTTTGTTGCCAGTCTAGTAATGATACACCATTGCTCTGAATGTAAGTTATCAGGAGGTATCTCATCCCTCCATAGATCTGGAAACCATACTTTGCTATAGTGTGGCTGAAGCCAAGTACTAAATGTTCAGCCAAATGTTTTGGATCTCATTCAGATTTTAATTGCAGGCAACAAATGAAATATTACTTGCAATTAATTATGCTCGTTTCCATTTTGGATGTACATGTCAAGCCTATATGATTCAGGCAATGTTTATATTTCTAACTGGATCAAAGTCTGCTTAAAATCTTTCCATTTGTTATGTTTTACTTTTAATTCTATTGCATGGAAAAGGCAATTTTTGCCAATGAAATTAGCAGCTACACTTCAGAAGTTCACTTCAGAATAAAAAATATAACAGGTCACCTATAAATTATAATTTCTGTGTCTTGAAAAGGAATTTATATAATGACTGAATGTTAAAAAAAATGTTACCTCAAATAAATTTATTTTCTATGAATGACTAAAATCTTCCCACTGCAGAAAACATATTCTGAAAAGTCTTTTATTAATTTTTCTTCACACTTAAAAAAATTAGATATGCAATTGGATTACATTTTGTTAGGTATAAAAATAGGGATAATGTAAGTGAAATGAATTTTAGCCATACAAAAAATATAGATAAAGGTATTTTTTCAAAATTAATTAGGTTTCTAATAGATAATGATTTTGCAACTTTTAGTGTCAGAGGCTTTGGAAGCTGCAAAAGACTCTAAATTTCAAATAACTTTCAAATTAAAACCATGCAGAGAAACTGGAGACCCATGTAACCCAAGCATTAAAACAGGATGGAAGTCTTTATTCTCATTGAAATCAAATGGAGGTTTTGATGTTGATTTTATTGGATACATTGCTTCATGCTTGATAGGTTAAACCTTCAGACATCCGAGCAAATACTGAGAAAAAGATTGTGACTTAGCTCTCTGATGATGAACTTTGCAGGTAAGAAGTTCATATGGACTGTTTTTTCTATTTCCTAATGAGAGGCAATTAATCAGCTTAAGTTCACACTTCATTAAAAGGCTTACCAACTGCATCTTGTGCTTTGAGTCTTAAATGGAAACAACTGCGGAATTTTGCAGTATTTGCTAGAAAGTCATGCAAGAGAAGTTCTTGTGGGTCTTTCCTCTTATAGTCCTCTGTAAAAGCAGCCCAAGTCTAAAAAGAATAGCAAAAATTGAAATAATGCTACTTTTAATGCTGATGAAAAAAACCCAGAAAATGTACATACACACAACTTTGTGTTGTTCTTTCTGCCCTACAAAATGCCTTCCTTCTGCCTGCAAAGTTTGGAAAGACAAATATTGCCTTTCAAAATATAATTTATTCCTGTGTCAGTAGCTGCAGAGGCATGTAGGGCCTGAGAATTTCAGAAAAGGTCACAGTTGTGCCTCTTGGGGTTAGGATGATTTAAATGAAAATTTCCAGTATAATTAATGTCTTTCTGCTGAGAAGGACTTGAGGGTGCTGGTGGAGTTGAAGCTGGACATGAACCAGCATTGTGCATTTGCAACCCAGAGAGCAAAATGTGTCCTGGGCTGCATCCAAATCAATGTGGGCAGCAGGGACAGGAAGGGGATTCTGAGACTCCACCTGCAGTCCTGCATCCAGCTCCTAGATCCTCAGCACAACATTGACCTCTTGGAGTGGGTCCAGAGGAGGCCACCGAGTTCATCACAGGCCTGGATCACCTCCTATATGAGGAAAGCTAAGAAAGTAACAGCTGGGTTTTTCAGCCTGGAGAAGAGAAGGCTCTGGAGTGACTTTGCTGCAGCCTTTCAGAATCTGAAAGGGGCGTATAAGAAGGCTGGAGTGAGACTTTTTACAAGGGTATGCATTGATATGACAAGGGGCGGGGGTGACTTTAAACTGAGAGTAGGCATAGATTAGATATTAGGAATAAATTCTTTACTGTGAGGTAGGTGAGGCAGTGGAACAATGAAATTGTGGATGACCCATTCCTGAAGCGTTCAAGTACAGGTTGGATAGGGCCATGAGCAACCTGATCTAGTAGAAAGTGTCCCTGCCCATGCTGGGGGGATGTAAAACTAGATGATCATTAAGATCCCTTCCAACCCAAATCATTCTTTGATTCTATGATTCTGTTTCTTGGAGTTTATTGTCAAAAAAGTTGCAACTGTTTTGAAAGAACAAGGCATAGCTACACACAATTCTTTGCTCTCCTACATCCCAATGAGTGTTTTTTGGCCTTTCAGTAAGAAACAAACACTTTTTTTTTTTTATACTAGTGATAAGCAGACATTTGATGTACATGTGTAGTACGGAGATGAAATTTATTTTCTTTCTCTCTACCTATTAATTCTATAACCTTTAGAGTGTGATCATTATCCAGGCACCCTGGGCAGAATAAGACTGCTTCATTTACTTGTTATCCAGATGACTGTCTAATTTAGCATTGCATAGCTAAGAGCAAGTTCTAACCAGCATTGAAATTGCCTGTCTGTTCCTCTGTTGCTTTCTTTTTAAAGCCACAGGTAAAACTATGAATGATATATGGGAAAAAGTAAACCATCTTAATGGAAATTAGTGTCATGTTTCAGATATGCATTTCAATAATGCTATGTTCCCCTTTGCATTGTGCGTTGTAAGTAATTTCTTGGGGACAATGATTAAACAACTAGAACACTTTGTGAAAATTTGTAATTCTTTGAGTTGCAAATTGTTGAAAAGGAAGTTGATCTTATACATTTCTAAGAACTAACTGAGGAGCAGAATTTTTCTTCTTGCATTTGAAGAAAAAACTCTTTTTTCCCCCTAGTTAATTTTTCACTTAATACTGAAGCAATTAGTCCCCATTGGCACCAACTGGAATTGGTTAGGGTTACATTTATTCTTTTTATTGGAATATGCTCTAGCAGAGACCTGCTATTTCAGGCATTTATTGTACCTCTTTTAACATTTCTCTATGATTCTCTATTTTGATCCAGACTGGGGCCCAGTGGGGTAGATTAAAGTCCTGAAGAGGTAATGTACAATTAGATTGACAAAAGGAGCCCTATAAATTGTCTTGTATGAAAAGGGCAGGAAAGGGCATTATTTCCCATTGAACCTTTGTCACTTGGTATAAGTCATTAAATACTAATTAGGATGAGGACATTAAGAATGATACACTGTGACTGCTGTAATTCAGAGAGTAACTGACTTTAAATTAAGAAATCCAGAGGACATTCCAGTTCTTCTTTGCAGCAGTATATTCCAATTGATGGCAAGTCCAATTATTTTAGATAATCATATCTCAGCAGAAAATTCTGCAGGAGACCTTTACATGTGTGTACACATAAATCACAAAGTTCTAAGACAAAAGTGCAGTACAAAGCAACAACAGTACAGGCTATTTATATAGGGGAAATTCTGTGATACCCTGGGAAACAGGAAAAGAAGAGCTAATTATTCACAGTGGACTACCCTTTAGAGAAAAACTTTTTCTTACCAGGATCTGACAGTACCTTGTAAAATAAGAGATGCCTGTGTCTTCTCCAGCCTTTCAAGAAGTTTGGGGTAGATCTCAGTAGTTTGATCTCTGTTAATGGTTCTGATGAAGAACTGAGTATTTTCATGCTGTTGTGTTACTGGAATACAGTTCCACACTTTTAAGTGTACAGAATAAATTTTTTTATTCTGATGTTGTTATGGAATTTCAAGGTGTTTTGTCATTTAACTGAAATATTTCATTACGTTATTTTGACTCAAAGAAACCAGTTGTGATGCAGTAGAAATTAAAACACTTGAGACCATCATGTCTTTACAAAATTCTTACTGGTTTTGATTTATTTTTTCCTAGAATTAAATAAAATTTGGTGAATTATTTAGTTTATCCAGGAGTTTGGTACACAAATTCTGCACCAGTCTCTCTATCTGCCATGTGGTTAACTACTCTATCACAGGTTTTCTCCATAACTCAGATGAAGTCAGCTTTGTAACATCTCTTGCCTTGTCAAAAATGGACATGACAGTTTTTATAAAGACCTACCAGTTCATAGACTTGTTCCAGGTTAGCTGGAAGAGCATTTAAAAAAAAAATTACAGTAAGCACACAGTTATGACTGTATTTTTAATGTCTAGTATTTTGTATGGTATATCCTTCATTCCCAACTCCTTTTCTCTCTTCTCCACTCTCTGAGGAGGATGAAGAATGAGAGCCTGTGGTCATTCTGTAGCAGATTTTAAACTGCATGTGGCTGTTCTTGGTATGATATATGACATATTTTGTCAAGTTGCCACAGAACTACAAAAAAATTTGAGAATTAATCCTTATTTCTTGGGTATATTCATTGAAAGGCTGTAAGTGGAAGATTTTGGTAGCTCTTATTCATCACCTTTGAATCACAGTTCACCAGATTATTCATTATGCAATGAGATTTTGGTGTTTGAAAAGACAGCACTGAGTACTGAAGTATTTGTGTTCGCTACACTTTCTACACATTCTTATAGACAAGAGCAAACAAAATAATCTTGAGGGAAAAATAGCAGGTCATACATATTAATTGACATCAGAAACATGTTTGAGATAGCTGTAGGATACTGCTGCTGAACATCTTACTGAAGAGCCAGGGACATGAGTGCAGGACTCTGAGGGTAGGCTCACTGCATAATGTGACAGTGATCAGGAACATTCTCATCAGAGACTTTTTGGCATCACGATATGCAACTTATGTGAGATGCATTAATAGGCTGAATTCAACCTGCCCATCAACATATTAAAATTAGTAATACAGATACTAAAGGCTATTATAAGTTTTGGTGAAATGAAGTTTGCACTTCATTTAGGAACTGCCATTGAAGAATGGCAGTTCCTAAAGTTACCTTGAATCTAGAAGTAACCTTGGAAATTCTTCAGGAAATAAAGGATGAGTACTGATAGTTTATCCAATTGTTATCAAATTTATGTAACAATTACCAGAATATGCCATTAGTAGTCTTGAACTCTCTCTATCATACTAAAATTCCTAAAACTACAATATCAACTTATATTAAAATCCCTAGACAATATTTTTTGACTCATCTAATTGTTGTTCATCAATTATCTTTGTGGTTAATATTAGATGTTTCTGTTATTATCAGTGAAATACTTTTGATTCTCATTCCTTGGCCCAATGTCTCCTCTCAAAGAGCAGAGGAAAACTTTGTTATATCTATAAAACCAGGAGGTCTGCTAAAAAAAAAGAATGTTGCAAATAAACACATTAAAAAAAAAAAACAATAAAAAATCCTGGACATCTCATCCCAAAGCTTAGGTTATCTTCACATTTCTCGTGCCCAGTAAATTCTTATTTTCATCCTAAATCAACTGTGGTTTTGATTGTCCAAAGAAAAACTTTCCCGTTGCTCAAAACCTGCTATTCTGTAAAATTGGGAAAAAAGAATCAATATAATCACAAGAAAAAGAAATGTTAACTGTTGGGGATATTTGCAAGAAAGAAACTTTTTCTTGGAAGCTGAGTGTGTTATATTGCAAAGATGTTATAGTATATTATTTACCTTGAGAAAGATAAAAAAGGAAACCTTTGCCTTTAAATTCACTATTGCCTTTCAATGTCTATTATAAACTCTGATATTGACTGCAAAGCTCTAGGACATATTGCTTCCAAATATATATATATGTCATTATTCTGGAAAATGCTTGTCTTGAGCTATAAGGGAAGATTCTAATTAAGATGATCTTCTCTATACAAAAATACCTTAGACAATTTCCTACTTCAAAAATGTCTTTGTAAGCTTCTGCCTACCCAGAAGTGCAAAAGTTGATATTTGTTTTCTGATAGCAGACAAGGGAATCATGGCTTTTTGCAGAGCGGAGAAGAATCATTAAAATTGCAACAGAAAAGCCACACAAAAAAAATCTCTAATGGGACATATGTTTATAGATCCAGTGTTCATTCAAATTTTGCATCTCTGTTGCAGCATCCTTAAGAGACTATCTCTACAGTGAAGAGCTCTTCCTAGAGCCTAATTCTTATCAACTGTGATGACTATTTATGATTTTTTTCTGGATATTCCCTTATGAAAGGCACAGCTGGGAATAAAGCTATTGTAAGCCTGTAGCCCAAGAAATGTTATTACTGTCATTGAAATTGTCAATACAAGGGAATTGGGGAGAAAAAGTCTCAGCAACTGAGACACCAGCAAAAACCTGGGTCTTCAAACAAGTATGTATTTGTTCCATTTATTTAATATGTAATCTCTGTTTAACAACAGTGAATCAAATATTAAGCACATATACTAATGAATCAGTAAGTGCATGATAGACTTGTTCTGATAGCTGCAGTCCTTTTTGATTCTTATTTTCCAAGATCAGAAGAGCCATACTCTGGGGAACCAGGCTAAAAGAATGAAGCTAAAAGCAAAGAGATTATCTTCTCTGGGACCCAAAGTCCAGTGTGTATCACCAGTATCTGTAAACAATTCTCTGTAGGTCAAGATCTGCCTAGCATGAAGAATGACTTCTTGCTTTCATAGGTTAAAAAAGCAGATGACTCTAATTTCTGGGATCTGTGTATTATCAGCTCATTCAGGGGTGTTTTTACATCTGAGTGCTAGTGACTTGACTCCCTTTTAGAGCTCCAAGATGAATACTGCTATCTTCCTCTTATGTGACTATGGCCAGTCAGATTTCAATATATGCCTGGGTGAAAGGCAGACAGAATAATATCCAAATTAGGCCTGAACCACTGCTAATCAGGCTGAAACACTGATAACAGTAGAGAGTTAAGAGACTTCCTATTAGCTCTGCTGAGGCCAGGACTGGACTATGTTGAATTTG
>JANIJU010000001.1:68775822-68849955 GCA_025504685.1 Leucosticte australis
AAGAGAAGAGAAGAGAAGAGAAGAGAAGAGAAGAGAAGAGAAGAGAAGAGAAGAGAAGAGAAGAGAAGAGAAGAGAAGAGAAGAGAAGAGAAGAGAAGAGAAGAGAAGAGAAGAGAAGAGAAGAGAAGAGAAGAGAAGAGAAGAGAAGAGAAGAGAAGAGAAGAGAAGAGAAGAGAAGAGAAGAGAAGAGTATTATAACTATTTCTTCATTTTCAGAATTTAGATTACTTATAGAACTTCCTTTTATATATTCTGCATGGGTCATACATTTCATAGAAGCCAAAAAATGGAGAGCATGGAAAACAATTTTATTAGTTGATTTTTCTCTTTAGAAAACTATCATTGTTCTTGGTAGAATAATTTTTATAAAGGGTGAAATGATTGTCTCTAGCTTGTCAATAAATGGAGTAATTTATTCTGGTTTTATAGTCGAAAACTCTTCAGCTCCTCAGTTTAACAAGTTTCACTTCTGTAAAGAATGCTAATATAATACTTTCAAACTCTGATAAAAATGTTATTACAATGTTTTACAGTATCTGCAAGATATGATCCTTAATTCTAACTCAAATATACTCTCAGCCTTATCAGAAAGACGCAACTAGTAATTAGAAAGACAAAGGTCAAAGATAGGAATGCTCACAGTCTTAATTTGGAAGTTTCTTTATAGACATTCAGAAATTACAGTATCAGTGAAACAACAACAAAAAAAATTGGTTTCAACCTTATAAAGTGACCAGAGAAACAAGCAGGAAAAAAAAATAGTGAATTTATATCTGGCTTACACTGCCAAAAAGTAAATGATTTTATAGCAGGCATACACTACCAAAACTATATGTGCACTTCAACTCCAGATTATAGACACATACATAGAATTGCCTCTTAACAACTGATCAGCTACTAGAGTATTTATTCAACTACCTACACAGAAATATAAAATGCAATTTGAGATTCTGTAAGGTAACTGAGATGTGTACATGATACTAGTATGTGACAAAAGACCTATAGAAAACTTCAAATTTCTACAGGAGCTGCTGGAGGCTGGGAGAGCTTTTCTCTAATGTTCTTATTACCCTTGGATGCCATGCTGAGAAAATGAACTGTGTCTGATTCAGGTGACATAGATTTCTATGCTGACTAATTTTTGACTGAATACAGTGTAATCCTGGATTCTTACTCTTCATGTAAATGCTTGCATGAAGATCACTATACTCACGTTAAAAATCTGAAAAAAATTACAAACATAGTCAATTAATTTCACCTAATTTTAACTAACTTATAGCTAGGTATCTAACCTACTGGGGGGATTTATGGATTAAATAATGTACTTATATATATTCAATATAATTTGATTGGCTGCAGTGTAGCTGAGGTACCCAGAGGGGACCAGCAGACAAAAAAATTGTAAGAAAACTACATTCTTCTGCAGAGGTAGTTGGATCTCAGTCAAAACACCCCAGCAAATCCCAGGTGACAAACTTCCAAAACTTAAGCAATGGATCAAACTGTTATAGCTTCTTCATGATGAATCTGCTATGATAGTCACCTCTATATGGTGATGTATCCATTGCCAAAGCAGCTAGTAATGAAACACAAATGTAATTAAGTCTATCTTACATAATTCCTAGAAAATAAGGAAGGCAAGTGGCGCTTCAAAATAGTCATTGACTAGAGAGAGAGAAAACTAAAAGAAGGATAATTGCTGCTTACTGGCTACAGTTTGGTAAGTACAACCCACTTTAAAGTTTTTAAAAATGAATTCAGCAGCACAAGTCAGTAGTACATGCAAGTTGTAGAAAAAGAAAGGTGGAACCCTACGGGATGGATTGTCACTTCTCTGTCTATCCATGACCGGAAGAACACTCAACATCTATCCAGTCTTCCAGTTAGGTATATGTACATGAAAGGTAAAATAAAGGCTAGAAAGGAAAAGCAGAACAGAACAGTTGGTATGATCAATGTAAAACTTTTGGTGATACTACCTAAGGAGTTAGATATGGATGAAAGGATTTCTGAGTTTATGCAGACATTCTTGGAGGTTTTGCTTATTTGTGATGTTTGAAAATCCAGAGTATTAAAAGATTGATTGGATTATCCTTTATGAATTCATTTCTTCAAAATGCCAAGAAGTTAATATTTCTTTTATTACATTTGCTGTAAACATTATATGGATTCCTGATAGCACCAATCTCAAAATGAAATTTAAGCAAGATTGCTTTAGGGTGAATCTACTTTTCTAATAACTTTCATTACTAACAATGCTGTATTTACTATTAGATTGAATAACCCTAACCAACAAGTAGGCTAGAGCAAAAAATAAATTCCCAAAGGTTATATGAGATTACTTTCTGAGTTGTGGTTTTCAGAGGAGTTATCTTTTGTTTCTATACAAAGTCTTAAGGAGCTTCAGCATTTCATATTTCTGCAGTGAATCATCACCTAGAGAAGATTAATTTTGCTTCGTGATTGTCATCTGAAATATGGGCATCTAATCTGGACTATTTAAGGGACCCTTCTATATTCGCTCTTGATGGTTTTTGGTGTAGTTACTCTATTCTCTATTCTATTTATACCTTGAGCATGTGACATCTCTTGTGAAAAAATACCCAAATAAAGCTTTCACTCCCAACCTCCACCACCAAAGAAAGGATCTTTTGAGGAACTCCGAGACTCATGTTGGTCATAATGGTAAGAGAAAGACTGGAAAAATCAGATGAAAACGAATATGGGAAAAATAAATTCCAGAGCATACCATACTGCTGTATTTTTGTTAGTTAAAAAAATCTATTCACATTGGTTGTGGAGAAATTTTCCTTTAAACATAGTTTCCTTAGGATAGCCACAACCACATAAAAGTCCGTGCAAAAAATTTAATTCTATTATAAATATTTATCTTCCTCCTGAGCAATTCCTATTAGCCATGCTTTGCTTTAGTATTTATGAATTCAACCCACCTAGATATTAATCTGCTTGATAGTGGTAATAACCTGTTTTGTAAAATCTTGTTTGTGTGCCCTATAACCTGTTATCAAACAAAACCTTATTGTCAGAAGGGAAAACGGTGATACAGTTTCAAAGACTGTGATGATAGAAGAATTTGTGATGATCATTTAATCTTATACCCTGTAAATCACAGATGATAAGATAAAGTTAATGAATTTCCACTTCAAATCCCATGCTTCGTGTAATTTATTTTTTAAAACAAACAAACATTTGTTCTCAATGCATAATGTGCAGTTATGGAAAAGCTAATTATTACCCTTGATAACTTGGTCCAATGGCTATTTGCTCCAAGTCTGCTTTAGCATCTATTAATTTTCCCCTGTTTTAGCTAGCTAATCAACATGAGCTTGCTTTGATTTGCTTAATTACAATTTGACTTTTTCCCCTCTAATTCCTGTCCATAAGCCTTGTGCCACATTCATCGTTATCCGCTTGGTTTTGCATACAGCCTGTTACACCCTACAAAGCCCAGTTTAAATTACAGTATTGTAAGTACAAATCAGTAGAATTTCTTTCATTATTCTCCAGTTTAAATTCAGAAGGGGAAAAAAACTGTGGACAGGCTTTAGTATCATGTAGCATTAAATGTAGTTAAGGAATCCTGCTTTCCATAACTAAGTTAAAAAAAGGTAAAAATGTGACTGATATCATAACCAGCTGTGCTTGACACTCTCATCTGCCTGAATAAATATCTATTTGGTAAAAGCAATTTTTACTACAAATACAGATCAATGCTAAAAGTCTTACTTCTAAATCTCATGTGACACTTCACTTACTTACTGAAAAATAAACCTCATGTCACTGTCAATCTTCATTGATATTTTAAAGCTTTTCCTTTTTTTCTTATACTGGTATTACTTCTACCAGTGTTGCTGTAATTGACTGAGTTTGAGGGGATTTGATGTTTGTATATGACAATTAAAATGTTCATGTTTGGTACTCAGGTGAGGATTTGACTAGATCAAGTTAATAGATACAAGAGGCAAAGCCAACAAAAGTTGATAATACTTTTTACATGCTTATGAAAAAAAAGGACTGGTGAACAGAGAAGGAAACAAGTACTTTAAAGTAGGGGAAAAAAAGATTATGGACCCAAGCTCACTTCACTGTTAGGTCATTTGATTCTCCATAAAACAGGAATCATAAAAAACCCCACATCAGTCACTCACTGATGTCTTGGAATAGAGAGGCAAAAGTAATCTAGAGATAACTAGGCACAGCTGAAGAAAATTAAATAGTTTTCTTAATGGCATAGCTTGGCTAGCACTTTCTCAAAATGGGCAAGGGCAGGGGAGGGAATTAGCCTTTTTGGATGAATCCAGAGTAATTTCTTGCAACAAATTCAGGATGATGAGGAGCAACACCAACTGGCAGGGTTCAGTGGGGCCATTAGATCAAAAAATACAGGATTGCATGATATCCTGGTGAACCCTATACTTTGGGAAAAGAGTTGTAAAGTACCAAGGCACCCGCGTCCTTACCTAATGGGGTGGGTGTCTGTGTAGAACAATAGATTTTGAAGCAAATTTTAACTCTTTCTGCATACTGCATGAAAATGCTTTATTTGATGCCATTCCCCCCAGATTATTCATACAGCATGTCTCCTTTAAAGTAAAGAAATAAAATATTTTCTATTAGTGCAAGTTCCAAGAAGACAGTTATTGCTTCAATAATAGCAGTAAAAATTCAAAGTATAAATTTCAAGTAACTCCTTAAGAATGACAGTCTTGTGAAGAAGGTTTTTATTTCAACTCTCTACACACTGATAATGAAAAAGTAAATTAAGGGTTTACTCATCTTTTTCTCCACTCATTTGTTGTCTTGAAGCTAGCATCCTTTAACAGTCCTAAATATTGTGTTAGAACATTAATCCATAAGAATTCAAGACAATTTATTTCAGAGTTGTTATAAATTGGAAATATCTAATGATTTTTTTATACCTAATTCCACAGACAATTCCTGATTGCTCTTTCTTTTAGAAATAGATTTTAGCATTAGGGCTATTTTTTTCCCTAATGCTATAGCAGAAATAACACAGTTATATATATATATATATATATATATATATATAACAGTTTTGAAAAATTAGGACAATCATGTAGAATACCACTAGCCAACATGAGAGGCAATTATAACTTTTAATCTAACCTTGAACATAACAGAGTATGAAATATTGTATGACAATATAGAAATATTAGAATATAAACACTAATTCCATTCTCTCTCACCTCTTCAAAAAATCTCATGAAGATACCAATTAATTATATTTCAATACACTTAGCTGAATAGGTTTTTTTTGCCAAATTAAATTAATACAAAAATTAGTTTTTTTCACATATTTAAAATAATATACCAAGACTCCAATGAAATTTTGTTTGGAATCTAAGCTATTTCTAGTAGCAATTATAACCATCAAAAACAGTTTATTTTGAGAAGCCAGATAAGGGAATTGTTTGGTTTTTTTTTAATCATATAACCTGTGACAATGTATTTCTTTGCCAACTCACATGCAAATGTAAAAACAGTATTTGAAAATTTATAATTTATATAAAATTTATGAGAAATAAGCAACTACCATTAATAATAATAAATAAAATACTATAACCTGACATTTTATAAGAAATTAGATAAGACATAATATTAAGAAAGCAAGTACACAAAAAGCCAATCTCTATCACCTAAGCATTCAGAAATTTATGCAACAACAACCAATACTGGCTATAGAAAACTATCTACTTGTCTTTGAGAGGTCAGTGCCTCATTCAATTTTATCTGCTCTAGGATCTACTGGATACTAAGTTGTCCTTTTGACATCCTTTTGCTCAGGCAGATGTGCTATCAGAATTGAAATAAATAAGAAACTCATAAGTGAAGTATTGTTTAAAAATTCTCTTAATAATCATCAGTTCTGTATTTGACTTTCAGTTTTCCAATGACAAAAAATTATGGAATGAAATTTAGCTAAACTACTACACTGTATTGATTGAATAGCATCAGTTTAAATGACAAAAAACATGTCAGTGTCCTAAGTTTTTGGTAGAAAAAACTCAGTGCTGAAAAAAAATTGATCTTACAAAAATGAAAATAAAAAAAGATTACGTTAAAATTGCTACATCTGGACATTAGCTAATTTTTAATTTATAAAGAACCTAAAAAAATAATGAAGACATTACTAGATCTGGCTATTATTTAGAATATTTTGCATTATTTTGTCTGTTTTTCTTCAGAGTTATTCATATTACTTGTGGGGATTATTAGCATTTTCTTTTTTAATGTACATCCCCTGGAAATAACTTCCTTTCTGTTTAATTAAATAAACATGCTGAAGTAATCTCATTTCCAGCATAGTTGCACCTCAAGAGATTATGAACTGAGGTGCATAATCCTTTGCCATCTTTTGCTGTATTCACTCAAGTAAAAATGAAAGATGGCTCAACTCATTTATTCACTAGGGAGAAACAAGCGTTGTTATGGTGTTTTACCTTCTTACCAACAAATAAAATTGTTAAGCATGCTAATCAGATTTAAAAAAATAAAAGCCAGGAACTTATTATACACATACCTTTCCAAACAGAAAATTTTGGTTTTTGCTTTGATCCCAGTAAACATTACTATCTGGTACAAGTATTTTAGGGTATTCCTTGCTATGCTGCCATTATATTGTGATTTACAGTGGTATCACTGTCCAAGATTTATCTTTCCTTTTGAATTCAGGCTGTGATGATCCATGGAACACATCCTATAAGGATGTTACAACATCCAAAAAAATTTCAGATGTTCTAAGCAACATTAAAATAATCACGATTAAAAAATATTTCAAAGTATAATACTTATTTTTTAATTACAAAAAATTACAAGTTTCTCTTTTAGAAATAATGAGTGTGATTAAAACAAAATTTATAAAGCCGCATACCAAATCTGGAATTGTAAAATATCGTTTTCCAAAACAGGAAAAATGTTTGTGAGGAGAAAAGAAATCCTTTGAAAATTTTATATTTGCATTTACATTTACTACAAATATTATTTGAAATGTTAGCTGTCTTTAACTGCCTTATTCATAATGGAAAAATTTAGTTCTTTCCCCTACCAATTACAAAAGTGTTTTTCCAAGTTCTAACCTTCAGAGACAGAAAAACGTGTGTCTGCAAACATTTAAGACTGTGACACTGAACATAATTAAATTTAATGATATATCTAAAGAAATTAAGGAGGATTTTCCTGAGAAAATAAGTTCTGTGACAACTGATGAAAATGAGGAATAATAGCAAAACTGTTTTCATACTACTACATATTGCATGCAACTCACCCACTTCCAAGAGGATTAACATGTATGGATAAACATCAATAGTGAATCTATATATCCAAAAGTAGTAATGTAAAACATTAAAACCCTGTTCTAAAACTTAGCTGAGTTCTTTATTCAATGTAGATTACAAGAATTAATTTAAGGATTAATTAAAGGATTATTTAAGAATGAGGCATGTGAGATGATTTGTGCTTAGCTTAACACCTGCAGATATCTACATTTGTCTTGCATATTAGGAAAGATTCTTGCTGCTCAGATTTGTAATTTTTTGAGATTATGAAATTTATCAATGTTTATGAAATTTACCAAAAAAAAAAAAAAGAAAAACAACACACAAAAAATGAAAACAAAATCAAAAATCAGCATCAAAGAAAGTTTATGTTTCCAATCAGTGTTTATTCTCTGAAAATAATTTGATCTGTTAAGGTGAAATATTTTCTATAAAGATTAATATATAAATATTCAATGTCATGACAGCTGCATGCTCACTGTGCTTCAATTTTTTTTTCTGGTCTTCATTGTGGGCTATTCACTAAATTACTAATTTAATTATGTAAATCATTTGGCTTAGATTTCAATAGCAAGTCTTCCAAGATGTTCTTCAGGTTCAAAAGAGCAACTGATTTTCAATAGGCTCCTCTTAGCCATGATCTTGACTGCATTTTTGCTGAAATCTCAACTCAGCATTCACCACCACTCCTGTATCTAGGTACTTTCTACACAACTATTTTCCATCTGTGTTTTCACTCATTCCACCTTCTCAGCGTCTTACTTTCTCTGTAAAACTGATTTGATTTTCAATCCACATTCTACCTCACCTTTGACACCTTGTTCTCACCTTCTCATCAGATGTTTCTTTTAGTATTACCAATGCCTACATTATTATTATTCTGGGATAAGGTCTTAAACTTATGGTTGATGGTACATTGTAAATTACTCTAATTATCATAAAGTATTGAAAAGTTTTGAAGATATGCTTGCTAATCACATTCCTTTAATAGTCTCTCCTTTTTTTCTTGCCTCCTACTTCACTGCATATCACTGAATTTAATTTTTTGTAACTACCATTTCTTCATTTTTCATTAAGAATATTTCAACCCCTCCCTAATTCTATGTATGTTTTATATCTTTCTCCTGTAAATATTGATGCTACCATTGAGAAAAGTCCAGACAGAAATTAATGCAGGCTATCAATAAATAGTCTAAACCCAGTTATATAAGAAAAGCACTCTGAGATACATATATAAATGTTCCAGCAATAAGTAGTACAGAAAGATTAATATCTTCAAAGGGTGTCAATTTCTCTACTGCTGTTGCCTGGATTTTCTGCTGGGATTTCCCTAACTCTCTCATCATCCCAGGTAATTGTTTAGTGCATTTTCTTTTCAAAATCAATATTTTTAAGTCTTGGAAGTATGTTTATCTCATAAATTTTATTTCTGGGCAGTAAATATTTTATTTTGCCCTTGTAAAAATGTATGTGTCCTATGTACATATAGTTTACACAATACAAACCAAAAATTCAGTATTGAAAGAGGGGGTGTGGGGGGTTAATCCTTGTAGGGATTTTCCAGTCTTTGTATTTCAATTAGATTGCTTTTCTGAATCTCTAAACAATCTTCTGATGAGATCCAGGTCACTCTGCCAATATAAAGACCTATAACTGATCCATTAATGAATCAATAAAGCAAAATAATATCAACAGGATAGAAAAATAACACTTTTTCATGTGTAACTGGCAGAGTGCTATGTTAAAGTATCCAAATCAAGCTGTTCTATTTATGGGTAGAGAACGGTGCAAAAAATTTGTAGCCTAGCTAGGATGTAGAGGTTCAGAAATGCAGTTATTGCAAACAGACCAGCAGATGCTAACATCAATCAATGCCTAAGGAAGGAATGAAGGATGAAACAAGTCCAGTTTTACTGTATAATCCTTGTCAGGAAAAATAATGTTTTCAAAACTTCTATGAAATAAACTCACTTTTTTCCTAAGACAGATTTTCAGGAACACCTTGTCTTTTCTCAGATAATTCAGTACAACAAGGCTGGTGAAAGATCTGGAACACAAGCCCTATACGGAGCAGCTGAGGGAGTGGGGATTGCTGAGCCTGGAGAAGAGGAAGCTCAGAAAGCAACCTTAGCCAGCTGAGGGTCTGGCTCTGCTCCCAGGGAACCAGCCACAGGACAAGAGGACACAGCCTTAAGCTGTGCCCAGGGAGGTTTAGGAAGGAGCTCTTCACAGGAGGGATTTGGGTGGGTGCTCATCTTATCTGCTTCTCTTTCTACAAGCCTGAAACTGGACTAATTATTGTTTGACCTTGTTTGTCCCTCATTTTTAAGGCTAGGAAATATAAACTCAATCACAAAACAATTAACAGTCTAAATCAGTGGTATCCCAAACTGTTTATCATCACCCTTGTCCGTGAAAGCTTTCTGATTGTATGCCCTCAATATAAGTGTATTTATTTATACATTTTACATGTACTATGTACTACTGAAGTTCTAGTATTTTCTTCTTAAACCACAATGAATCAGGCTTTGAACCCTTGCCTGCACCCCAGATTGCAGCCTACTTATCTAGGTGGGGGTGAGGAAGGAAACAAAATTTCTTCAGTAAATTGAATTTTTTTTTTCTCAGGACTGGGGGTGGTGGTGGGGGAATAAATTTACAAAAAAATTATTTTATAATTTTATTGTCTGTTCTTTCGAGAACCCCTAAAATCCATTTAACATAATTAAGTCTTCAAATTCTGTGTGAGAAGAAAAGAAAGTCAAAACAAATACCTTTGAATACTCTCCCACTCAAAATAACAAAACATATTGCATCAATTTAATCTTGCAAAGACACATACACTGAAGTCCCTCTATCACATTCCCACAACAGGAGTTTCATTGATAAATATTATCTTTTCTGCTGAAGACACAATCTTCTTGGCTTTCATCCAGAAACAATTGCTTTCCTTTCCTATATACAAAACATTTACCGTATTTCTGTACATCTTCAGAAAAGTAATTTTAAAGTTATTTCCTGTTTTGGCATCCTAGCTAACAATGGCAATCTAAGATTAAGATTTCTAAGATTATCAAGAATTTATTGGTAAAAACTACAGTGTCAGCTTCAGTCTCAGCAGAAGAGAGGGCTATTTTTAACATCAGTGCTCCTATTTTATAGAGTTAAGACTTTTTAGTTCAGGTACTCAGATTTTCAGTGTATTTGGTTTGGGCCAGATTTACAGATCTAATAACCAGGAAAAGAGATGAGGCTGCAATTAGGAAATTATAATTTTTTTCACTAAAGTCCACTTATCTCAAATATTACATGGAAATTTCAGTGGTTACCCCTCATATATATTTAGTTAGATAATCACCAGTTTTTCCTTGTGATGTTTTACACAATTCAGAATCTGAAAATATTTATAGATATATAAGTTTTAATACATATGTTATCACAAATTTGGCTGATAGAATGCTAGGCTTCACTAAATCCTTTCAGACTGTCAGACAAAAGTCAAAATTACTACTAAAAAACTTTAGAATGTCAGCAATTTTGAAGGAAGTGATAGATTATCTGTTTCTGAATCTATTCAGCAACAATTCAAACAAAATCCAAAATAAATATTAACAAAAGACATAAAAACAAATTTTCAAATACTTTTTATGTATATTACTGTGGATTTTTTTCCGAATTTTCTTCTTCCACCAAGCTCTTTGTCTGCAGAAATATACAGTGCTGAGAATCTTCATATTATACTTATGTTCTTAAGGATGTACATGGCCTTAAAATGTCCCTCTGAATTATACTGTGCTTCTGCTTGAGTGTAACTTTTATTTCAAATTTCACTCTATTTATATCATCCAAATTTCATATTTTTCACTTTGACTTGGAGTTACTTTCTTGTTAAGCTCAAATTCAGTCATAAATGAAAACATTATAGCACCAGATTGTTGTCTTTGTGAATGTAATTGCTAATTTAAGTATGTATATTATTCATTAATAACTTGAATGATATACTATTAAATTTATGAATTTATTAAAAAAAAAGAATTTATGGAAATTTAGAAAACAATTTAATCCAAGGGTATTTCATGAACATGAGGCAGCACATCCGCTTGTCTAAGCATTCAGTAGTTGTTGTACAATATTGAGCTGCAGGAAAAAAATCACAAACCCAAATGAAAGGAGAAATCATTTAAAAGAAGAGCAAAATTCCAGGGAAATAGTTTTGTATTTCATATTCTTTGAATTGACTATGTAACTCCTTCCTGTGTATCTCATTGGAAAATTTTATGTACTTCACTAGGAGACATAAAATGGAATTGCAGGTATACACACCTAAGAGACTGTCCTGAAAACAGCTTCTAGAATGTGCAGTCATTACCTAGCCTCAAACTCTTGGTATTCTGAAAACACCTATGATTTTGATTGATATTTTTCTCAGGGATCTAAATGTTCTTTCACTTCAAATACCAAACAGCAAAAGGCTCTGGAATAGTCTCAAGCCTCAAATTTATTCAGAAATAAGACTTTGCCTTGGGCACATCAAGCACCTAATTTGGCAGACATTCTCAGAATACATTTAACAAACAGAGCTTTAGACAAAATACTGCTGTGTTTAAATGTAATTTAATTTTCTTTCCTTATTAAGGAGTCATCTGAAGATAGATAGAGGTTTGATTTCTATTTCTGACTGAGTGGAAAATACTGAGTCCCTGTATTTCTTTAGATCCATTTGTTATTTGTGCAGTACACTGTGGAAGTCCCAACCAAAAGCTCCATTGCCTTCATGAATCCTGTGGGGAATTAGGAGCATAACCTATTATTTAATCTCTCCGTTTTAGTTTAACTGTATAAAATAAGCCTTCCATGTTCATAACTGCGACACCACTGTCTTTGCTACTGGCTCTTCACTTTCTTTCCCTTACATTTCCAAAATTAATGCGCATAGCATATTGTATTTTTTTGTTTTGTATAGCTTTTCACATTGAAAAGTTAAGTATAAAATATTTATCCACATTCTCATTACGCTAAAAATAAATGAAACCGTACATGAGGAATGTAAATTATCTAATGATTTAGGAAGGACAGACTGCCACATAGTGATCACACTTCCTTCCATAAATTATAAAATGAAACTAGATAACTATTACGACAGAAAACTCCTAGAATTTAAACCTACCAACATCAATCCTACCTATTTTGTTCAAAAATAAAAATATGCTGGTGATACATTTTGCTAAAATTTATCATTAATTGATATGTGAAAGTTTGGTTTTATGCTGACCAGTAAAAAGCTTTACACAGCTGATTGCTCACTCTCTCTTGCTCACAGCTGGATGAGGAAGAGAATCAGAAAAATGAGAAAAGGTAAGTAAGGGAAAAGCTGTATACTCAAGCAAACAAAGCAAGGAATTAATTCACCACTTCCATGAGCAGGAAGGTGTTTGGCCGTCTCCAGGAAAGCAGGGCTCCATCACACATAACTGTTACTCATTATGTTGCATGTCATAAATCACAACCAAAAAGAACCCCAAACCTCTCCCCCGCACTCCCCAAAAAAAAGCCCACAAAAACCAAACCAAACCAAACCAGCAACAAACAAACAAACAAACAAAAACCCCAAAACCAAACAAAAAACTAAACAAAAACCCCAACAACAACAAAAAAAGAAATTATAGATTTTCACCCATAGATTGCAAGTTTTTCAAGATTTTTACAATTTAAAAATATTAACTTGTTATGCTATTTCTGACCATTTTGTGGTTTTGTTTATTGTTTCTGTTGGGTTGAACTTGTCTGGCTGCTGGATCCCCACCCAATTGCTCTTTCACTCAACAAGACAGGAAGAAAAAAATAAGATAAAAAACTTATTGGTTAGGAGAAAGATAACAAGACTACTTGCCAAGAACATTTTGGGATAAAGCAGGCTTGCCTTGGAAAAAAAAATAGAATTTAATACCAATTAAATTAGACTTGGATGGTTACAGACAAAGAAACTACAACAGCTTTGCCTCAACTTTACTCATTTACCTCCACCTCCCTTGCTTTGAGAAGCCTAGAGGAGAAAGGAGGGGATGGTGGTTGTCAGTTGCTCTTTGCCACTCCCTCCTTCTCACACCTTTCCCTTTCTCTAGTGAAGCGTTCTTTCCATGAGCAGCAGTTCTGCAGGATAAACCTGAAGAATAAGTCTCCAATGGATGTAGCTCCTGCCAGAAGAACTCACTCCTTCATGGCCCTCCATGGGCTGCAGCTTACTTCAAGAAAAACTTGTGTGATCCACCATGGTACTCTCTATGAACTTCAGGGAGACCTTTGATACAGAACATAGAGCATCTCCTCTTCTTCCTTCTTCTCTGACCTTGATATTCACATGGTTCCTCCTAATTTGCTTTTTCTTCATGTCCCACTGCTTATGGGCAATATTTTGCCTGTTTCTTAATAAGTCTTCCCATCAAGACTCATGACCACAGGACCCAGCCATTCCCTGTGGTCGGTCTTCTGGAGCCAACTGGAACTGTCTGTGACCAACACAGGGCAGCCCCAGCCTCTTCTCAGAGAGCCTACCTTTGCTACCAAAACCTTGCCCCCTACATCCTATTCAACTGTACATCAGTACACTTAAATAATTAGATCAGTTCTAAGAGCAAGAGCAAAGGCTCAATGTAAGTTGGCCATTCTGATCAGAGAAGGTATTTTCCTAGGCAGAAGTAATTTGCACTATGTAGAGTAAATAAGAATACCACAGACAACAATATTTGAAGTCTTACAGATGCGAGAGACTGTGATTGGTGATAAAGGACAAAGTGGAGTTTTCAATCAATATTTCCCTATTTTTGTCAATCCATTTAATAGGAATGACAAAAAATAAAAAGCAGGATACCAAGTTCAAAACAAAAAGATCCCACCTTGATACAGTGAAAACAGATTTCAAGTAATTTCCTTTGCACACAGAAATTCTTTTTCTACTTTAGAAATTGCATAAAGTGGATGATGACTTTTTGAAGTTACTCATTTCTCTAAATGATACCTTATTCTCAAATTCTTTTTGATAGAGGATGATCAAAGCAGTATCCAAAGGGCACCCACATAGGAAAGCAGAAGAAAGAGTTGCATACAGAATTTGTATTCTTTACAAATAGCCAGCATAAGATGCTTATTGTAGATGGTATGATAAGAAAAATACCAGAGGGACTGAAAACAGGTGGAAGAACAGATATGTGCTAAATAATCAAGTGGTAATGCTAAATAGATGTATGGGTTTGGGTGTCTAGTCACACATGCATACATATCTAGTGCCATCACTACCAAAGGGTATCGGAGTGACTTTGGCAGATACGGCTCAGAGTCTGAGAGACCTTAAAATACTTATTTAGGAGCAGCACCAGGAAGCTGAGCAAGATATCCCAGGACATTACAAGTGGCACAAGACACCAGTATATAAATAACTAAACTGGGCATATTCACTCAATAGGTACATGTTAAGGTAACAAGACATGCTTGTTAAATACTACTGCTTGAGGAAAAATATTTTGCATTTTGTGGAAAATGCATCATTTTGTTCAACGCTATTGTAGGATGAGCCTGTGTCAAAGCTCTCCACACCCCTGAACAACTGTCTTCAGAATGTGGGAGGCATGAGCAGGACCCCTGTTTTCAGTAGTGTCTTCAATTCTGGGTCTTATGATACAACCAAATATGGGGTGTGGGGGACAAGGAGGGGACAAAGGAACAGTAGAATGTTATGAGATTAATTGTTGAAAGGTGTTCAGTATTGAAGGGTGTTCAGAAAAGTGTTTATTAACATTTTTTAAAAGTCTAGGTTTGTGTTTTTTTTATTGGATTGCTGTTAGTAATCCTGGTGTATGGTTCTTTTGTTGTCAGCTAATTTTATGTCATGATGGAGACATGAATGAGCTTCATCTGTCCTAATTCGAGTTAAAACAGGTGACTTGAGATGCTTTTCCCTGCAATAAACATGGCAACAATCGACTTGGTAGCCCTAAGTCAGGTAAAAATGATTTAATTAAATTTAATTAATTCAAATAGAAGGTTATTATGTGCTTTGGACTATAAATATTTTAATATAATCTTTAAAGTTTCAGGAGAAGAAAATCAGGACAGATAATTACATTTAAGCAAAGGTATTGGGTAAGGTCTGATCCTAAGACTATTGAAATTGGTAGAAATAATCATACTGTTTTCAGCATCATTTTGTTTAAACCATAATTACATATACTGAGATCCTTTCTTTTTTTTTTTTTTTTTTTAATCTTATTTCATGCCTGGGTGGAGGCTATAAAAGAATAATGATCTTAACAAGCTGTGAAGTAAAACAACCAGATTTTCTACAGGCAAATACTACATATAGAGTTTATGCAACAACAATTTCCTAAGGACAATTTTGAATTTTTTAAAATTTACTACAATTCAATTCTATCATATATAAATCTTCTTATCATGACATTTTTCCGATGTCACACAGTCCTTTAATACTATTCTCAATCGACACTAAAATTGGGGTTACAGAAACAACCAAACTAAAACTCACAACAGCAAAAAATAAAGCCACAAAAAAATTCCTTTGTTTTTTTTCAAGTCACATTTTAGCAGTTTTGTTTTACTACTTAAATCCCAAGTAGGGGAGTAATTTTTTTTATCAATCTGAGTGAGGCATTAATGTAATTTTAATTCTTCTATTGACATCTCATCCACACATCTACTCTTTTGTACTCTCCCTTTCTGTCAGAAAACACAAAATTTGAAATGTGATTCTCCCCTAAAGGTAAAAAAATCTGGTATTCCCAGGCTATGTCCTTTTGAAGACATATTAAAAAAAAAAAAGAGAGAGAGAGAAATCAATTGAAAACATAATCTTAATTTTAATCATTTTTCTTAGGACAACTCTTGAAAAGAGTCATATGTGGCACTGTCAAACAGGCAGTCAAGAGTCTGGATTTTTTTTTTTTAATATTTATGGGGCAGATATCCACATGTTGCAAATTCTAATTATGTTGATCAGTGTTTGAGAAACATTGCTGTGTTTTTATAAGAAATGCAGTTTTTCTGGCTGCCATTACTTTTATTCTAAGTTGCAATGAAATTTAAACAGTTGAATTTGTGCCTCATACTTCCTTTATCTCTCTCATTCAGACATTTAGGAACTTTTCATATTTTAGTGCTTTCTATACCTTGTAGAGCTTTCAGTATTATTTAAGGACATCGCAATATTTATCTGCACTATGTGTTGATTCTCCCCAAGGACTTACCAATTCAATATGAATATATTCACAGAAGATATTATGACGAAGTTGTCTTTAAAATCAGTCATCATATAAACCCACATTTTCCCCCCCAGCAACCTTGGGGTTAATCAAACATCTTGGAAAATATAACTTAATTTTCTGCACTAGCAAGGCTAATTATGTTTAACTGAAAGCTACCTTCTATCACTTTTTAATTAGATACTTGTGCTTTACAAGCAGAGAAATCATGGACTGCATCCCAGTTCTGAGTTATATGAAACTGTGAGGGAAAATGGTGATTTGTTGCGATCAGTATGATTAGACTGACAGTAGGTACTTATTTTCTATAAAGATTCTCCATAGCAGGTTTTCTGAAGCTCTCCAAGGGGAGGGGAGGGGAGGGAGGGGAGGAAAACTTTGATAAGTTGCAAAAGAGTCTGTAGACCAGGTTCAGTTGAGCGAGTGAAAAATAGATTGTAGAGAGAGATAATACTTTTTAGACACAAGTCTTCAACATGTCAAAATTTCCAGAGGGAAAACCCTGATCTGAAATGTTAGAAAAATCCTTAAGGTCCAACTCCCCGAAAAAAAAAAAAAAACAAAACCGAAAACCCACCATCCAAATCAACAAACCAACCAACCCTGAAGAAAGAAAAAAGCAAACAAAACCCAGGCAGACAAGAGCAATTCAGGAATGTCAGAGAGCAGTAATGTACAAGCACACTGGGACAAGGGCAGCTGTACCAGGGCACAACTGGGAGCAAACATTCGTGGTCCCATTGTGGTGTGTGAGCGTGCACGGCACTGCTGTGAGCTGAGCTGCAGAGCTGCAGAGCTGCAGTGTGAGCATGCAGTGCCCCACTGGGAAGCTGTCAAAGGCACTGCTGCAAGTGTGCAGCTGGCTGTCGAGGTGTGTGAGCTCTCAGGGCAGTGTGTGAGTGTGCAGGAAACTGTTGTGAGCGTTGGGTGTAATGGAAGGTCTGAATGTCCAGAGCTGCAGCTGGTAATGTCAGAGATGAGAGCCTCTGGGCAAGGATAGAGGGACAAAGAAATTAAGTGTGTCATCGTGGGAGTTTGCTATTGGCCACCTAGGCAGGGTGACAACAAAATATTCTTTAAGGAGCCGAGGTACACCTCTGAACAAGCCACCTTTGTCCTTGTGGGGAAATTCAACTTGAAAGGTGTTAACTACACAGTAGGTACAAACAGATCCAGGAGACACTGGTGTGAAATTTTTTAGTACAGATACTCAGGGACCCAAATTGGAGCCATGCACTCTGTAATTTGTGGGTTGTTCCCAGAGAGGGTCTCATGGGTTAAGTGTTGCTCCACTTGTAGTTTATGGACAGCAACCACACAGTCATCAAGCTTCAAATCTCTGATGCCTTGCCTGCACCCAACTTCTCCCGAGATGGACCAGGCAAAGGTGAGTGCAGCAGGAAAATCAGCCGCTTTTATTAATCTGTGCAGGATGAAGCCACCCTAGGTCACTCCCTCAGGATGCCACGCCAGCTCCTGGCCAGCTGCCATCTCTGGGAACTGGCCTGATACTGGCAGCTGTCCCACCATCTAGGGCACTGGAACAGCCTGTGCAGAGCCTGGAGCCCCTCCTCCTGAAGCAGGAGGGCTGCTTCTTTGCTCCTGAGGGTATGGGATTCCAGCTGGTGAGGTGAGGGGAGAGGCTGGGTGGGCCAGAGGGGCTGAGCATGGCAGGGATATGGCTCTCTGCCCCTGCTGTTGTCACCAGCTCTGTGAACTAACCAACAACTTAAAAATGAGTACTCCTGTGAAATATTTAATTTGTAATCCTCAAAAAATCATGGTATGAGTTCAAATTTTTGTGCACACTAGAAATAGCTCCTTTTATGATTTCAACAGACAGTACCACTCAACATTTCTAAAACTCATTCTAGATGCATTCAAGGGAGTACTGGCCCTCCAAAACTGCTGCCCTCTGGCTGGCAAAATATGTGCATGGCTTTGATTCTTGCCAAAGCATAATTAAATTAATGGCATAGCCTATTTTTCCCAGTAAACAGCAGCTGCTACGGGAACCATATTTTGTTGGTTCACATGATAACATGATTTTCTGCAGTTTATATTCACAGTGCAGGATGCTATCACTTATTACCACAATGACTGCAAGTGATGTAGTTACCATCAGTCATACATTCCAAATTGCTGCAGCTTTAACAACTGTTATTTGAAATCCTAATGTTATATCTCAGGTTTTCTGCCGTATGAAATGTTCCTTTCTGCTTCAATGCTGTTAATCCGAGAAATGTACTGGATACAAGCAGCATCCTCATGATGGTGAGGAATTAGTCTTGTAAGAGCCATGTGAGGAGAAAGAATAAAGTGACTGCAGCAGCCACTTCTGCCTGAAATCACAGAAGCTGCACTCCTGAACAGTTAGCAGAAATCAGCTAATGCACTGAAATCAGTTAATGCACTGATCTACATATATCTCCTACAACCAGCTTGCTGCCTTAAAAATGCAGCCAACGGGACAAGCATAGATCTTTACAAATATTTCATGCATGTTTCACATGCAGAGCTAGATTATCCTCACTTTACTGCTGGCTCTGCGTTTGTGCAACAGCCCTGCTGATCTCCCAGAGGACACAAAAGAAGGAGCTGTAATCTGCTGGTATTTTGGCAGCTGATAGAAACAGCATGTTCAAACGCAGTAATAAATTCCCATTCCTTATATAAAACCTCTCATCCAAGGGGACAATAGTGGGTAAAATGTTGCTGATTTGTGTAGGTGCATCATACTAATTTACTTTTTATTCTTACTTTGAGGAATAAATACCTTTCAGTCGCCAGAGGAAATAAATTGGACATGACACACCAGTGAGTAGGGCAAATCCTGCGTTACTTTTTAAGTACTCCCTGCCAAATTCTAAGAATTGATGAGTCATCTGTGATTATGATAAAGTTTCATGTTAATAAACAACCTGATCAACAGCTACATTGCTACTTTTCCCCATAGCTTAGCAAGCCAGTGTTCCAAGACATTTCTTTGGACAGTGCAGTACTTGCAATAATTATAAGATATAGGCCAGTATACAAAGTGAACATTAAAGATCTTGATGGTTGTTTTATTTTTGTTGCAGTTTTGTCATTTTTTAAAAATTTATTTGGATCATTTACTTTCTATAAATAGCTTTCCACAAAATTTCAATACTTGCTGCTTTAGATATTTTTGAGTTTTTTTAATTTGTTCTGGGTTCTGCATCATGGTGGCCTTTCCTCTCATGCAGTAAGTTTGTCACAGACTCAGGATCTTGTGTTTGCTGGAGTGTATAGATCTGTGAAGACTACAGGCACAGTTTTTTCTAGAGCCTTTTATAACTGGAAAGATACTTGTGATTTGGCAGCAAATTTAATAGCTTACAAGTGTGTACAAATGAGCAATATTAATATATTGTCAGTGTTTAGTATCTATTTCTAATAGTGATTTTTTTTTTTCAGCTCCACATATAGAAACATTTTGGGGTCTGCTGAAGGATTTCAAAGGGATTTCTAAGCAAAATCTTTCCCCATCTAAAGGTATTGAGGAAAGAATTTGAACAATTGCACTTGTCCTCCTGTAACCACCATTAAAACTTCAGATGGTTAGTTGAGAGTCATCAGACAATAGGTCCATTTTCAAGACAGATTTTTTTATTGTGTAGTTTCATCCCCATTAATAATCTAGATTGATCTTCTCTACAAATTTGTGTGGAAACTTTGGGCACTGTTATTCCAGATTCTTACTTATACTGGAGACATTTAACTCAAATTTGACAAGTCAGTTATATATCATTTACTTCTTAAAGTATATTTGATATAATGGCATTACTTAATATTACTTAATATTACTTAAAATCATTATCCACAGCATATACCACTATTGCAGCCACTACAAAAGGCCTACAAGGTAATAAATAAAAAAAATACATTTAATATATAGTATGTATTCATAATATGTTTGAAAATACTCACATACACATTTAGATGTATGTAAATATATAAAAATATTTTCCTTCCTTTTTTATCAGAATTTAATTGTCCATAGTATTAAAACTCAACTTCTTTCATTTCCAAACTCATTCTTGTTTGATGTCCGAAGCTCTGTGTAAAAAGTCTGTCAACAGCAATAAGGCAGTAGGTAGGAAACACTTCTTTTTCTGTTGTTTCTTCTTGTTTATTCCACTTTCATAACACTTGGAAGAGTACCATCCCCTTAAGATGTCACACTTCTGTCTTTCAGAGCCAGTTACAATACTTAGAATGTAGCTGGATGCTGTGATTGAGAGCTTATTCTCTCCTCCATGTTGTTTACAGTGCCCTTGAACCCCTTGATAAGCTGTGTTTAGCAGCCAGCACAAACCAACCATAACACAAAGATTTACTTGTTGCTGCCAGATTTTTTTTTTTGAAATTACTAAAATGTCAAGACTTTCAAGCTTTTCGCTCTTTCAAGCTTTCTGACACTTCTGTACTCACAGAACAACACAGAAAAGCTATTGTTATTTGTTGTAATCCTTTGTTATAGCAAGTGCAGTTACGAAGCTTCATGTCTATCAGAGAAAGGATTTCAGAATATTTTTTTCTTTGAATTTCATCAACTGCTGCTATGAAATTATTTTTTTAAGATAAAATAAAGAAATGCTATAGCAAGTCCTATTTTATTTTTTCCATTTAATTTTGGGGTTTTTCTCTGATATTTTTTGGATACACCAAAAAGTATGACACCTAACCTAAGGAGATGAAGGTATCCCTTTCAGGGATGCAAACTGAGTTTCAGTTATTTTTTTTTAGTTAACATTTTCTAAGCATGAGTGATGGACGGGGGGCACTCACTCTACAGATGGTCTGTTAAGTTATTACTTTAAGCAGTTGGCCAGAAGGTAGTAAGGTAGTGTGGCTGGAATACAGTTGGCAGTCTTTTCTACTCATCAAATAAGTCATATGAATATTTATGTGGTACAAACTGTGTTTATGCACATATATATCTATATCTATATATATATATATCTATATATATATAGATATATATATATAAGTAACAGTAGCAAAACTTATTTAACTTCACAGAAACCTTGAGTTCTTCTGTATGTAACTTCCAGTTCCTTCTTTTCTGTGTCTTATGTGTCAGTAGACTATAAGGAAATACTGAAATGTTAAACAAATGCTACTTTTCATATGCGCCTACCAGCAAGATATTATTTTATGTACCTAAGAATTCTCTTAGCATTCTTATACACTTTTTATGAAGGATTGATTAGGTATGTATAATGAAATTACTAGCACTGATAATTTCAGCAGTAATTTAAAAGTGGTCTTGATTGATGATTTCCCAAGGATATTATCTGTAACAGATGATTTGATTTGATTAGTTGCACCTTGCTTCTTTTAAATTATGTGAATAACAAGTAGATGAAAACAACACAACTCCCTAGTCATATGTTTTTTTCTGTTCTTCTAGAAAAACCTGGGCAGAGGAGTTTGCCAGACATCACCATGAATCTCCTGCACTGGCCTCTGTACTATTTGGACTGCCTTATTCTTTTTGAGTTTTACAGTACATGAGCGATGTTAGGAAATGGGCCATTCCTTTTTCCTAGCAGAGTCATGTAAAGACATCAGACTTGTCATTTTTCAAGATAAAGACAACAATTTACATAATTTCTTAACAATGTGAGACAATTGATAGCAATAAGAACAATCTAGTGGATTGAGGATGGTCATGGATCTAAGGTTTTTGCTTTGATGGCAATGTACCCCCCAGAGGCTGGCTTAAAGCAGAATAGGTGATGTTGTCAAATGGAGCAGCTCTGGAAGAAAAAAATCTTATGTCACAGGCCTGCTATAGAGCTTACACTTTGAACACATCATCTTCTTTTTCCCCCTCATTGTGTATGGATCTGTACAGGGATTTCAATAGTTTTACAAGTAAAATCTCTAAGACAAGTTTATTCCTAACATTTACTTAAAATTCAAGGTTTTATTTTACATGATATGAATTTTATCTATAATCCTCTCAATTTCTTAGCCTTAACCACTGCTACAATATCATCCTCCAGAGTTTAATATCAATAGGATATTATGGGATTTCAGTCTCTTAATTAAGATTAGATTTCATTTAGCCACCTATAGTTAAGGAAGATGAAAGCAGGACTTGGAAAGCACATGGAAGGAAACTACTCTAACTCATTTACCTGATGAAAGATGAACAGCATATTGAAGTTCTGGACGTAATAGAGAACTAAAGTTACCAATATTTAGGTCAAGCAGTGTTATTTAGGACAACAGGTTAAACAGGCAGTGCAAAACTAAAATCAACACTTCACAGACTAGTCAGTCTAAAGGTGGAACTACATTTACTGGGGCTACCAAGAAAGCAGATATTTCTTAACCTATCTTAATAACAATAATTTTAAAAACCCCACCAAACCCACAACAAACCCACAGCTCAAAGCAAAACGAAACAAAAAACCCCAACCAACCCACAACTACAAAATGCCAAAAACCCACACCATAAAAAATGTTCCCAGGCACTGGAAGGAAATCAGCTCCACCGCTAGTTGTTAAAATTACTCCAAGTATGCTTTTGCCCTTTGATGACAATCAGCCTCTCCAAAAATTCCTAGTTATGGTCCATGAATTATGATCACAGCCAGGCATCATTCCCAGCAGACAGTTTAAATTTGCCCGCCTGATTTAGAGAGAAAATGTGTTTGTATTACTACAGCTTTGGGCTGTTCTGTGTCATCCATCAAGTTATGTGTTTAATTTATTTTTAGAGATATATTTAATGTGAAGAAAATAGGAGTAAAGCTATATACCTAAATCTTAGAAGATAAACATCACTATAAAATGCAGCACTAGGTGCATTCTTTGCAAAAAAGAAATAGGGCATATACTCTCCTTTAAAGCTGGACATAGGTAAGTGAGACACTGGGATAGAAGAAATGCATATGCAAAGACTAGATGAAATTCTTCATAGATAATAGAGGCAAAATAGAGGACACTTGGGACTAAAAGTAATGAAAAAGTCAGGGAGCTTGTGAAGAAATTTCATAGTGAAATGAGAAATTTAAAAGTGCAGAGTTTACAAAAATACCACAAGAATAAAGGCAAAAAACCCTAGTCATAATAGGCATTAAAACTTGTCAAGAATTTCATGTAATCAACAGGACTCACTAATTGAATACATGTGAAAAGAGATGCACTAATTGTAATAGCTAGAAAAAAAAAAAAAAAACAAAAAACCAAAAACCAGAAAGAATTTTCTAATGTCTCTGAGGCTGCAAGAAAGCTCTTAAACAAGACTTAGCTCTCCAAAAGTTCATTTATCCAGCAGTTAATTCTACAAGCATAACCCTTCTTTTTCTAAGGGAGAAATTACTTGAGGAGCAGACTAGCATTATTATTTCTGAAGCCTTTGATCAGGCAAGAGATTCAACAGAGGATAGATTTACTGACACTTTTAGCAGATAGGAGAAGGAAATAAAAAAACAAGCAATCTCTCCTTACATAGCAAAAGGATAAAGGATAAAAAAGGGATAAAGTTATCTTTCCATTAAGGTATAAGAAAGGTAGGGGAAGGGGTGATGTGTCCACAAGTTCAAATAGCTTTAAAAAGAAGAAGAGCTTTAGATTTAGGCTAAGGAAGAAAAGCAATAAACTAAAACCTGTCTAAGATCTAGGATAAAAGAGAAATAGCATTGATGACTAAAATACTAGTCATCAAGAGAATATTGGAACAAATTAATGCAAAAAAAAAGGTAGGTCATACTGAAATTGAAGTTGGAATTCATATGTTCCTTCTTCTGCCAAGAATTTTTTTTTACAATATTAGAGAATGCATGCCTTACCCTGGAACTTGAAAAATATGTAGTAAAAATTAATGTTCAAATTTTACTGTGGTATATGGGACGCTATAAGGAACAGTGTACTTAAAACAGAAGTTTAATAAACTGTTTGTTCCTTTCATTCTATCTGTCACATGCAAAGATTTAAAAATAGTAAATAGGATGGAAAAGTTCCAATGTGATTTTACGTATGTCAACTCAACAATAAAACCAAACATTGCAAGCACTGCAGTATCAATGTCATATCAAAAGATAAAAACAGACTTGGGTTCTAGAGCCCAGTAAGAAAAAAAAAAAAAATTAAAATTACTTACAAAGAATTGGTTGCAGACAATGCTCTCAGCTACTGGCAATATAAATAGGCACTTTCAATACCAGAGCTACTTCTAATAAAATACCTGTATAAATATTATGCAAAATTGTATCATAAAATCTTTTTTTTTCTCTTACAATACATTTTAAAGTCCTCAAGAAATTATTGCAATTTCGAATTAGTTAAAGACATGAACAGGTGGTTTACCTCAGTATATAACAAGATTAAGAATGTATTGACACATACCAAATCAAAGGTGAAGAAAAAATATTCCTCATTCTACTTACAGGCAGTAATTAGAAAAAGTAGACAAAGGTTCTCTGATATAAACGATGTATTTTTCCTAAATCATTATTTTTATTCTCCTGAACTTGTTACTAGAAGATAGCCAAGCTAGGGAAAAGTAGATGAATGATGTTTCTTGATTTTTTCTTATTCATATTAGATTTCAGGGGATTTTGTATGATATGTGGATTTTTCCTGTCACAAATGTAGGTGATAATGACCTTCATATGGGCACCATTGCATAAAATACTTCACGGTCTAATCTTTAGCCCAGAGAAGAGGCAGCACAGTATAGCTCCCACCCCCATGGACGCACTCCTTTTCCTTCCTTCTCTGGGGTTACCTTCATGCTGCCTTCTGGAACAGTCCTGAGCTGCCTCAGAGAATGCCTATACCCAGGAATATGCTAGGATTTAAACCTGAAAAATGACAGAATAAACTAGATTGTCCCATGAGCTAGTCTTGGACAGGCTTGATATTTAGCTCTTCCCCCATTTCTCTTTTGGGCTGCTTCAGCTGCCTCCTTTCAAAATCTGCCTGAAGAGGGAGCTGAGTGTTAGCAATACAGACGAGAGGAAATTGAATACACAGCCACCTACAGAAGTGGTCACTGGTTTCTTCCAGGCTACTTCTGTTTATTGTACTTAGGTGCCCTGTGCAGCACCTCCTTGATTCGATAGCAGGGGGAACAGTACTCTTCCTATGCCTAGATTTCCTGAAGTTAGTCTGGTAGAAAGCTACAAAAACTGCATAGGCATGATAACTTTGCAGAGAAACACAGAATATAAACCTCTATGGTGTGTACTACTAAAATTTCTAGTTAAGAAAGACAACTTTTTTCCTGCAGGTTGAGGGTACAGTAATAGGTATATGAGATATATGATGGAGTTTAAATCTGAAAAGTAAAAAAGTCACAAAAGATGAACTAATAAGCAAATAAGACAATGTATAGAAAAAGTGCTGTTAAAACCATGTTCGCATATTAAAAGTCAAGAAATAGAAATGTCCAAGTGTTTACATAGGTATATACAGAAATGAGGAAGGATGAAAAGATATTTGAGACTTTGGTAATAGAACAAAAGGCATAATGCATAAAATGATGCTGCACTACATGACCTGTTTATTGGATAAAAAAGGGAAAAATAATTGCAAATACAAGTAAGGCTAGCAGTCTCGTTAGATTCAAGTGAGTAACTTCTGATTTTTTTTTCCTTTTATCTTGGCAGAGTTCCAGGTTAAATTACAGTCTATAGAAGTAGCAAGATTCAATGTTCTTTCTCAGCAGTATCTCTTGCATAGCAACTGCTGAACTCAAAATCAGATTTCATAACTGAGAATTATTTTCCAGGACATGAACCATGAAGTACAAAAAGAGAGTCAATAACAACAGACCACTGGTTTCTTAGGCATACAGAAGTAAAGGCAAAGTGACTGGTTTGGTATGTTTCCTCAGAAAAAAACTGACTTTTGGGGCAACAATTTGGGAATGTAAAAAGGCTTCCTGGACACTAACTATGAAATGGTTTATTAAAAGTGGGTAATTCTCTTTATCACCAGAAAAAAAACAAAATCAAAAATTCTGAAAATATTCCTTCCCTTAATATGTTAAATCAGTTGTGGAGAAACACTTCAAAAGTGTAGTTTTCAAATTCTTAGCAAAAAAAAAAAAAAAGATAAATTTATTTGGGTTTTTTTTCACTCAAAAGCTTTTTCAGATCAGCATAACTGAATAGGACTGGGAAGTTATAAAAGACCTCAAGATAAAGGTTTTAGAAAAAAATTATTTTATATATATGTATACACACATGCACAGAAGTGGTAAAAATGCTAGCACTTATAAGTGGGGCTTAGAGTCATTGCCAGCCCCCTGAAATCATTGGCTCAATGTGAAACATCTGGTATAAAAGAAACTGACAAAATGGTGTGGATCATCAGGAAAGGCAGTGTGAATACAATAGAGGTCATCATCTTGTTGCTGTATAAAACCTTGTTGTGTTGACATCTTAAATATTGCACAGTTCTGCACTTTGAGCCTGAGGGAAGATACAGTAGAGTAAGAAAAGGTGCAGAGAATAAAAACCAGAATGATGTAGGAGACGGAGCATTGGCTTAGATAATGAAATATGAAAACAATTGGGATGCACTTTAGAGAAGAGACAGACAAGGAAATTACTTAAGCTTTAAAAATTCATGAATGTGGCAAATAAATTAACACTACATTTTAAAGATATAAAAGAAAATATTTGCCTCTTTGCAAAACAGACAATGAACTTCTGAGAGACTGCTGTCTTAGTAGACAATACCAGTATTGTCGACTTAGACAAATGAAATTGTATTTAAACAGAATAATTAACTACAGAATATCAGCAAATAACAGAGAGAACAGCAATGGATGTATCATCTTAGAACTCTAGTAAAACTACAGTAGATTTGGGAAGATGGTAAGGGTCTGAAGGAAAAAACCAAGTTCTTCTGCCTTCTTTTCATGGCCTGTCCCATTGCTATTCCTGTAGATAAAATATTGGGCTAACTGAACTGCTGTTTCCCTTCCAACTGGCCTTGAAGGTCTCAGGCACCTGCCCAATCAGGGGGTGAGGATCTCATCACAGGAGAGGGAAATGTAATGGCACACAGACCATGATCCACAAAATCAAGCAGTTACACATCCTAATGGGAGCTGGACCAGAACTGCTGCTGGATGGCAAAACACACTGATCCACCAGTGGTCAAGAACCCCTCAGCCACTGTTTGCTTCTTGTGAGGATTGAGTGACTCATGTTCTATTTTGTGGTTGAAGTCTTCATTAAAAGATAGTTATACTGACACAGCAGGCCAAGTATTAGGATTTGACCTGATATGTGGAGGGTCCAGTTGATTAGGATATGAAAGCTAAACTGTGCTGTAAAATTCTCTGATACACTACTTATAAAATTATATTACACTGATTCTGTTTATAAAAATCTGTGCTATTCTGATCATAAGATTCCATACTATGCTAATCAGAAAAATCTGTTTAAAAACCCCAAAACTGTAACTGCAGCTTAGTCCTGTCATAGTTCTGCCAGGGATGCCCAAAAGAACCTATCTGTCCCCATCATGTTGAGTTACAAGTCTCTATGTTTTTAATGCAAATGATTCTAATCTTACCTTCAGGAGTTAGAGAAGTAATTGAAATAGAATTAAATAAATGAGTACAATTATGCAAAACTGACATAAATTTCTTTTCAGTCTCTAAAGTTATTTGTATGTATGGTAAGTATTTTGGATGGAGAACAAACAGATGAAAAAATTATCCAACAATTTAAAATCTTTTAATGGGTTCTTGTAAGGTTGTGTTGGGTTTGGGGTGTTTTGGTTGTTTGTTTGTTTGGGTTTTTTTGTTTTTTGTATTGTTTTAAGAAACAAGGAAACTATGTAGAAAGAGATGGAAAGATATTGTCACTGATTGTAAAATAAGCAAATAAGGAGCACAAAGCAGGATGGCAAAAATACATATGGCAAACATGCATATGGCATTCTGTATATTGGCTGTTATTATTTATGGAGTGCATTATTGATTCAGAAGAAGAATAATAATTCTGAAAATTTTAGCAGAATCCCAGAATCTGTGAAAAGTCTGTGGTTCTGTGAAATCTGAAACAAGATAAGCAATTTGTGTTATTTAAAGATAACTTTGCAAAACTCAGGAAATACAACTACATTACATGAATAGCACAGAGACTGATACTGACTGAACTTCAGTAACAGAGCAACAGAAAGTGTAGATGTCCCCAAGCTGAGTGGTGCACTTTATGTGCTTGAGAAAGGGGATGCCACTTAGAGGGACTTTGGGACACACTTGAGAAATGGACCCATGCAAGGCTCATGAAGCTTCAAGTGAAAATAAGGGGCAAAATCTCTTGCCAGGACTCACTGCTTGTACTTCTCATCCTGCAGCCCCAGATACAGTCAGTCACCTCTGCAACTGGCTCACATCCAGCTTGCTGCTTCAGGGCCTTTCTGGGCCTTGAGGTTATTCCCAACTTGTCTGTCCTTACCCCTCATTAGAGCAGAATGGTTCAGTTTGGAAATAACCTACACTGATGTATTCCTACTGACCACAACAGGGATGACCAAAAGTTTAATTGTATTATTAAGGGCATTATCCAAATACTTCTTAAACACAATAAGGCATGGAGCATCCACCACCTCTTCTAGGAAGCATGTCCACCTCTTCTAGGAAGCATGTTCCAGTGTTTGGCTATTGTTTCAGTAAAGAAATGTTACCTTATATCATCTCAACCTTCTGTGTTGCAGCTTTGAGCCATTCCCACACATCCTATCACTGGATCCTAGTGATAGATATCAGCACCTCCCTTATCACTTAACCTCCTCTGGAATCTATGGAAAGCAATGAGGTCACCTCTCAGTTTGTTGCTTCTTTCCCAGGGGCAGAGCTTTGTACTTGTCCTTTTTGAATTTCATGAATTTCACTGGCCCATTCCTCTAGCCTGTTAGAGTCACTTTGAATGGCTTTCCTTTGCTCCAGCATCGCTGCTGCATGCCTCACACTTTAGTGCCACCAATGAACTCGATGACAGCTCAGTGTCACCTCCTCCAGATCACTGGTGAAGATGTTAAACAGGAAGTGTCCCAGTACAGACCCCTGCAGTTCTCTTCTTGATACCAGCCTCCAGGCAGAGCATGACCCATTACCCGCAACAGGTTTTTACCTGTCTAGTTGTCGGCCTATTCAGACTGTAATGTATCAACTTAAATATAAGAAACAGGGAGGAAAGGCTTACTAGGGTCAAGATAAAATGACATTCCCTGCTCTCCCTTTATACACTGAATATTTTTGTGCCTGAGGGTAATCAGGCTGGATTTTTATATTCTCCTACAAGCTGGTGCTGTGTAAATGCAAAGCAAAGTAATCAAGAAATGTTTTCAAAACACATTTCAGATTTTCATAATGTTTCATTAAAAAATGCATGGAATTGGAACTTGCTAATTGCATCTTGAAAGGCATATATAATAAAATGAAACCTTGACTACACTTAGCGAAGCAGTGCAGAAGAAAAAAAAAAATAGTTCATAGTAATACAAGACTCATTGCTGCCTTTTTATTTTTTGCAAATGACTAAGGACGCAAATGCAATTAGCCATCAAGGTTGCCTCCACACAAAATATACTGTGCTCATTTATTTTGACAAGTGAGTTTTTACTTTAATTACTTACAATATAATTGTAAATTGTGCTAATAAATCAGGGATGTGTATCTTACTAAAGCAAAACTTCAAAGTAGTATGAGCTCTCACTGCAGCTTTCTTCCATTAAATCTTCTCTGCAAAAAGCAATAAACAACTGGATTAAGGATACATGAAATGAGAGTTCACAGCTACTCCAGAGAAGAAAGGTCACACTCAGAAGTTTTGTATGATTTCAAAGTGAGGGAAACAAATGACAATGTGTAGAATGTGTACTAAGAAGTCAAAACAGTAAAAGGCAGTGGGAACAGCATGATAGACCCTGGCAGGGGAAGGGACAGGGGAACCACAGCCCTTTGTGTCCCAGGGTGATGGGGGCACACCTGCTGCCCTTCCCTATTGTACCCCCAAAAAAAGTGGGTGGGGCAGGGCAGGTGACATTTTGTCACATGAAACAGATCATTGCTCTGACTAGATCACCTCTCTGCCTGCCTGGATTTCCTTTACGGAAAACAGAACCCACCAGCGGTCAAATCTTGCTTAAAATATTTATCTGGATACAGCTTTGCCTCAGTGATGCCATTTGGGTTTTGCCATTTTCCTTTATATGTTCTCTGTGTTCTTCACACATATATTTTTTAACTCTGTCACCTATTTTATTAGTAGCTAGTTTTCCCAGAAGTTTTCCATGGCCTTTCTCTAGGCAGAAAGACAAAATTCCAGAGCTCCAAGCAGCAATGGGTACAAGCCCCTGTCCTGTCTTGGTTCTTCTGGGGAACCAAGGCCAAGAACAACTCTTGGAGATACATTCTCATGGACAAAGTACAGCTGCTGCTGAAGGGGGGGCTCCAGGGAAGGAGCTTGACCTGGGATGGGGGGAGAAATTGCATCACCACTTGTCCTCCTAACTGGTGCTTTTTATTAATTATGCTAATTTCCTAAAACCTATAAATCTGTAGTTATCCCTGTAGGGGTGGGCTTTTGTGGACATCTTTCCACAACTGCCCCTGAAGGCCTTCATTAAATACTCTTTTTTATATTACCTCCTTACTAAAATTACTTTGAGTTAAATTTCCAGGTTAGGCAAAAGACAACAATAGAACTGATTCCAGACATTGGGAAATGGTTTGAAGCAGATAATAAAAAATGTGGCTTCAGTCCACCCCTCTTTTCACAACCCTCCATGTCCTAGACACACTTTAAGTGGGAATTCCATAGAATCATAAAATCATAGAGTGGTAAGGGGCTGTAATGGACCATGAAGATCAACCCATTTTGCCATAGGAAGGGAGATCTCCTACTAGACCAGGTTGCTCAGGAGATAATCCCACCCTGCCTTTGAACACTTCCAGGCTTGGGGCATCCACAACATCTCTGGGCAATCTGTTCCAGTGTCTCACTACCCACACAGTAAAGAATCTCTTCCTGATATCTAATCTAAACCTATTCAGTTTGAAAACATCCCCCCTTGTCTTGTCATCACATGCACTTTAAAAACTCCCTCTCCAGATTTCTTGTAGGCCACATTAGGTACTGGAAGGCTGCTATAAGGTCACTTGAAAGCCTTTTCCCCTCCAGCCTAAATAACTTCCAACTCTCAGCCTTTCCTAACAGGAAAGGTGTTCCAGCCCTATGATCAACTTAGTGACTCTCCTGTGAGCTCATTCTAAGAGAGCCGCATCCTTCTTGTGCTGGAGTCCCGAGATCTGGATGTGATGCTCCAAGCAGGCTATTGCAAAACCATATTAGAGAGGGAGAATCATCTCCCTTAGCCTGCTGGTTACCTTTAGATGCAGCCCAGGATGTGGTTGGTTCTCTGGGCTGCAGATATACATTGTTGAGTCATGTTCAGGTTCTCATCCATTAATGCCTTCAAGTCATTCTCCCTAAGGCAATTCTCAATCAATTCTCTGCCCAGTCTGTATTTGTGCTTGGGATTGCCCCAGTCCAGGTGCACTGCCTTGCATCTGGCCTTGTTGAAATTCATGATGTTCACACAAGCCAACTCTCAAACCTTTCAAGACCCCTCTGGAACTTTTTTTAGTTTAGCTAACAAATGATATTTTAAATTAGATTATTTCAATTGAATTAGATTAATTAATATAGGTATCACAGTTGTGCTAAGCAATAAGAGAAAAGCCAGCTATTTTGACCCATAAGCCTGACAAAAATACAATTCATACTTAGCAGAAATATTTTCTGAGGTGTTCCCCCTTTGCATTCCGTAGAGTAATAGATAATTAGTAACCATGACGTGAGCTGCTAATAAACTGGATGCTTCTTTTTCTCATTTTGTTTTTGCTCACACTTTATCTAATCTGGGCCTAAAACATATTAGAGCAGCAGAACTGCAAAGGAACATTCTGTGAATGGCAGATACTTCTCAATAAGTCAAACTCTTACAGATAAATGTGGCAAAAAATTACCAATGTGTGCTGGGAAGAAGGAGGACACAGAGAAGCTTCAGTGGAGTCCTTAGCATTTAACTAAGCAGCAAAAGGGAAATGACACTGAAAAGCATACACCTGCTGATGCATTGGTTTCAGAAAACATTGAATAATAACAGGAGTTTCATTTACAAAGAGGAGTTGATTCCAAGGAAAGAAAATGGTATGCAGAAAAAAAGCCAAAAAACAAAAACCAAAGAACAAACAAAACCAAAAAACAAACAAACAAAACAGAACAAAACCAAAAAGCAAAGAAGCAGAAAAAGGGATTTGCTACAGTGGTAGTTGCAATAACTGAGTATGGATTTTCTGCTACAAATAAATCAACAGTGAAAATAGTACCCCCAGAACAATGTAAAACTAAGTAGTCCTGGCTGTGTAAACTTGCTGCCTTCAAAGAACAGATGAAACTGGTGAATAAGCATTTATCTTTCCTGCACTAGGCACCTCTGAACTTTTCATAAAGTCCAGCATAGGAGCTGGCAAGTATGTGTTTACCACCATGAAAATGAGACCAACAACCCTGATTATCTGCAGTGCAGATTAAATGGTAGCTTAATCTCGAGTTCTGTTTTGAACTAACTGTTCCCGTGAAAAACTTGGCAGGACTGAGTCGAGTTGCAAGTATCATTTATCTAAGCCAACCAAATAATGTGCTACTTGATTTGGAGGTCAGGAATGGATAAATTTGGGTCTTGGATTCAGTAGTGCAGTAGAACAAACACAGCCATTATGCTTTTATATGAAATCTGAAATATTAAGTATGTAAGGGATCTGGGCTTCTATAATCTCAAAAATGCAACTCCTAATTCAACCTCAAATACTGTATATCTTTTAGCTATTGATCTCTCTACAAGGCCAAGGCTTCATAGTTGATTGCTGTGAATCCAGACATCAACATATAATCATGACATAACAGGTGATAGTGTATGAATATTTTGCAATATTTATGGTGTCTTAGCACTGACCACAGACATTAAGCTAGGAGCAGACAAAATAACTTCACAAAAATACATGCAAAAAGTAAAATCTCATAAAGAAAAGAAATCTTGGGGAGCAGGTAATGATCCCCAAAATAATATACCAAGATGAGATCATTTCCTTATCTTTAGGGGTAGGGACAGAAGCATTGGCACAAGATAAGAAAGAGAGGTAATAAAGAATACATCCCAACTTCTATTCTAGCTTCCCTGTCAAAGAGCATGATCACCTTGATCTTGATGACTAAGAATGATCATGAATCACAGCCATCAGTGTTAACAAAAAAATTACTTCCATGGTTCTATATATTTATGGCTAGTTTAGGACAAATTTGCTAAGTAATAACTGTTCCATCTATGTGCTGATAACACTTGTTAGTGATTAAGTAGCAAATCGTAATGTGTTTTGCTAATGACTATCAGTCCAGCAAAAGATTGCTTTCAAGTTTGAAACAGCTTGATTTATCAACTCTTTAATCTCTGTCCTCAGAACAATCTTCAATTCCCTAACTGATGTATAAATCTATAAAAACTGAGCTGGAACAAACTCTATTGGCCTTTGTTTTTGCTTTAACTATGTGCTCTAATGGTCAGTGGGAGAAAATTTATGGTTACTATGCAACCTCTGCTAAAGCAGCACACAGCAACGAGGTTCCTGATCCATTCATCATCAGCACACATGCTTGTCTCACAAATAGCCTACAGACAGCTTGCATGATTATAACTAGTAAACTATCTAATGCCCTACCAAACTTTTCACTCTTTAGAACATTATGAATTTTAAAGAGCAATCCATAATCTCATGAGGATCTATATTTTCACACCGACTGCATGAACCTTGTAAAGAGGGCACTTTAGCATGAGTGTCCTCACTTTGGTAAGATAGATTCAATTCCTTTCCTGGTTACTGGTACAGTGTTGTGGCTCGGATTTTGAATGAGAATAATATTGATAATGCAGTGGTGCTTTGTTGTCCCTGAGTAGTGATTATTGTGAGTCAAGGGCTTTCCAGGTTCCCATGCTCTTCCAGTGAGCAGGTGCACAGGAAGCCATGAAGGAACACAGCCAGGACAACAGATGTGAACTGGTCTGAGGAAAATTCCATACTGTACAATACTTTGGCCAGTATATAAACTGGGGAAGAGTTGTCTGGGAGGCACTGATCACTGCTCAGAGACTGACTGGGCATTGATCAGCTGGTGGTGAGCCACTGCATTGTGCACAACTTTTTTCTCTTGGGATTTATTTCTCACTCTTCATTACTCCGCCTCTTCCTAATATGACTACTATTACTGTTGCTGTTATAATTGTTATTGTTATAGTATTTTATTTTATTTTAATTATTAAACTGTCCTTATCTTTAACACGTTGGCTTTACCTTTTCCTTTTTCTTGTACCCATCCCACCAAGGAGTGAGGAGTGAAACAGCAACTGTGTGGAAGTTAGCTGCTGCTTTTGGTTAAACCATGATAATTGGAAACACAGGGAGATACCAATATACACTGAGAGTTTGTTTTTCTAGTTCTTCATCTACCAGGAGAATAGAGTAATAGAGATGTCTTGGTACTATCTTGATTTTCTGCTAGTGATTCTTACATGTTGCAATCCAAATCAGCTTTTTATTAGGCGTTTCTATGCTGAGAGGTTAACTGCAGTATATTCTTTGCTTTAAAGAGTACCCGAGAAGCAATTCTTATCTTCCATTTAGGATGCATTTCAGTGTACCACTTCACTGCTTTGTCAAGGGTTAAACAGAATAAATATTTTAATTATGTCATTAGGTATAAAAGAAATATTTTTACAAATGTGAGGATCTGCTAAGATTATATTGGTTGAGACTTTTTAATATCTGCTGACCATGAACCATAGGGCCCAAAACCAGGTGGGATGGGGCTTTGAACAACCTGGTCTGGTAGAAGGTGTCCCTGCTCATGGCAGAGGGATGGAGTTAGATGATCTTTAAAGTCCCTTCCAACACAAACCATTCTGTGATTCTATGACCTTTGTGATTTAAACAAGATAAGTAATCCCTCTCATCCTTTTATGCTTTCTTGGAAAAGACAAAGAAATATGAAATAATTTGATATGATGGTATTACAAACAGATAGGAATTTAATTGCATTAAGAGCTTGTTTCTATTTGTAGGAATATTATTAGATCATAAATGCATATCTGTCAGATCATTATGTTCTTTCACTTGGAGCTGAAATGCTATTTCATAGTTAGAAATAGTGTTCAGAACATCTGATTTATTCTTTTGGCAATTATGTCATGAAAATGAAAATCATAGCACCAAAGATACTAACTACATTTTTGCTAAACTTTGTGAAGGAAATATGAAGATTCTTAACTTTGCCAATACAAGAACTAATGCTTTGACTATATAATACCTAAAAACCCCAAACCAAACACCTCCTAAATAAAAATAATTTTAATAAAGATGATGTATGACAAGCCTTTCTCCTTGACATTTCTTTTGTGTTTACTCTGCTATATTCTGACATCTCTAGATTGAGCTGGACCACTGACTGCCTGTTAGGGAATTATTGAATCAGAAGTATTTGCTGGCTAGAAGCCCTGCTTGACGTGCAGAACAGAAAAACAGAACTTTGGAAGCAAGTAAGAGGTGAACTCTTGAAGATAACTGCCAACATCCTTCCTTTCCTGGGTGTATTGTGAAAGGCCAGACTGCCTAAATAACTTTGTAAAAGTCAATGCCTTTACTGCAGAGGTACTCCGTGAAAGGTTAGTTGTTCATGTCAGACAAACAGTGTTACCAGACTATTTCAGAGCTGTTGCTCACCCTAGTCACATATTTTTGTGATGGTGGGATTCCAGATCTGTGTGGTAAAAAAAAAAAAGCAAAAGAGTAATCTAGTGTCTTGAAAATCTGCTGTTATCAAACTAGTAACTGCTGGCCACAGACAATATATAATAAATACTGTAGGAATTAAGTACTCATTTTCACTGGAGACGTTCAAGAACCACCTGGCTGCAACCCTGAGCAATGTGCTCTAGGGTGGCCTTGCTTGAGCAGGGAATTTGGACCAAATGAGCCACAGTCGACCTTTCCGACCTAACCCATACTGTGATTTTGTGATTTTCCATTATTTTCACATTCAATCACCCAATTACTAATTTTTTTCCAATTTAAATTACTGATTTTTTTCTGAATTTGTAAACTTGTTTGTGCATAATTTTCCACTCCACTGATAGGAAAAGTGCTTTATAAAAAATTAACAATAATAATTGTTGAGTCCAACTGGAGAATTTTTTTCACAATTTTATGCCCTGTGGCATCTTTCCCTCCTAATCCTCTTTAAACTGAACAAAGTTCTATTTTGTCTTGCTCTATCCTCTTCTTATGTAAGCTTCTCACTTCAATTAAAAAAAAAAATCAGTTCAATCCCGCTGATAAATGTTTAGTAAATAAGTAAACAACCCGTACAGTCTTCTACAGACACTATATAGCCTTGGACATCTTTGCACTGTCCAAACCATCAAAAAAGAAATTGTATAAAGACTGCAAATCACTTACAACTAAGTGGGGACACTGAAAGAAGGTTAAAAATTTTGTTTTATTATAAGATTGCACAATTTAAAGAAAGAAATATGGCATTTCATGATGTTACTGTATGTGCTTGAGCTCCCATGCCTATCAGGTATTTATATCTACTACTCTAAAATGTTGCTTTGAAATGTTTTTTTATAGTCACACATATCTATTTATATCACCTTTGCAAACACTAGAGCCAAAAGGTGACCTGAAGAACTCATTTTGTGGAAAAGTCATTAATAAACAAAGAAAAATATTGTTTTTACATGAAAAACTGCATAAACTTTAGAGCTCAGAACCATACTGTGTCTAATTTTAAACTTGCATGAACTTTAAAGCTGAAAAAAGTGTCAATACACTCTAGTTGCCATTAAAACAAAAAAATGACCTTGGATGCTTGCTCTAAAAAAGGCAAAGAGAGCAGTGGCTTTTGGAGAAAAAGAATCTTTAATAATACAAGTGATATTTTTAAGTCTTAGAAATTACAATCCTAATAAACAATTTTGAGGGAATTGTCATATGCAAATGCATCATATTTTATCCCAGGGCCAAATATATTACCTTGATTTTGAAACCTGTAACAGATAAGGTTTTTCTCCTTGTCTCTGTTCATGACCTAAAGTAATTATTTCTAACTGATTAACTCTTCACAGGTCTGTGGGTTAAATGGAAACAGAAGCCGAGTGTCAGTGTAGTGCCTTTTTGTACTTGTAGAAAAATGTCCTTCAGGATCTTACAGCACCAAGTGCTATATTAATAAAGAACTAAGCTTAGTTGTTTCTTGGGGTTATAAAGATTCCACAACTCAATTAAAAAGATGTCACAAATGAAGGAGCAGAAAGCAGACCAGTTCTCACAGTATTTGGCACCGGAATGGCATGGCCAATTCCATTCACATCTTTTACTTGGAGATTCTTAAACTTTCTTTTACAGAAGAAAAGGCAAGGCTTTTTAAGACCAAATGTGCTTATTTTTTTAGTTCCCTATCAAAGTATAGAGTTTGTGTTCTGCTGTCCTTTGGGAATAGCTGACTAATTGCCTTAAAACTAACTTTTAAAATATTAAGTTAATACTAATCTTTAGAAGAGTATACATTTTGTTTTATATAAAATATTTCAGTGGCAAAATACAACAAATGCTTTTTAAATTACCAAAATTATTTATAATTAGTGAGATGTCATTTCTGTCCTTGTATACTGACAAGACATCAATTTTTTGGTTTCTCTCAACTCCCAAGAACACTTCAATGTACAAATCTTAAAGAAAACAAAGAAATGGTAAAAAACATCAATAAAAGTACCAAATAGAAATGAGAAAAAAAGAGTTTACAGCAGTAAGAATTATGATTTAACATTTGGGAAAAATGGGGAGACGGGAAAGGAGCACAGAAGGAAAGTTGCTGTAGATGGCCTTTTTTGGGAACGATTTTTTGAAAATAACAGCAGTAGGATATTTTAAAAATAATATCCTACATCTAACATTACTCCATTGGTAGAAATATATAGTAACATAATCAGTACAAATGTAAGGCCCCAGAAAACTCACTTAATGGGACACTTAGCATGGCTTAGAGTTGTTCATGAACTCTGAGCTGGACACACTGGAGAAATACCTTCAAGACATTCTCAAGAGGTCAAAACAACAAAAGACTTTACTGATAACTTCAGAAAACCAAAGACCTGCAAAAGTTTAGAGCAGCATTCAATTGACATAAAGCAGTTCACAAAACATTAACTTAGCCCTCTCAAAACTCCAAGCTCATTCAGTTTTAAGTTATTCAAAATTCCTTTTAAGTTATTCAAAATTCCAAGGAGAGGAAATTAGGAGCATAAAGAAGAGAAAGACAGAAAATATATAGCAAAGAACAAGTATAGCTGCCACTCCTGATTCCAGTGGTGTTTTACATACAGAAATTCCCTGAGGAGATGGGATCAAGTCGTGCTCACTTCATGCTATGGCTTAAGTACCCTTTGGTTTTCCTGGGCTCTGGCCCAGGGGGGACTTTGGTCATTTGGCCATTCAGGAGGTGGATTAGGGGCTCCAGGGACAGGTGTGGAGCACTGCCTCTGGTGTTCCAGGGATTGGTGGCTACTGCAGGGCTGGGGTACAGGCCTGGAGAGGGTGGAGTGAGCAAAACAGAGCATCGCCTCGCCAGGGCATGACCCGACCTGCCCTTTCCCCCACACATACGCACCCGAAATGTTTCAAGCCAGCATCCTTCCAGTCTCTCACAACAAGTAATAACAAAAAAAAAAGCTTTATGTGTGTTAGGAAAAAAAGAAAAACAATATTGGCCAATTTCGAGATGACCTGCAAAAATATTGACCTAATATACAAGTTGTTTAAAACAAAAAAAAGAGGGATAGAGAAAATAGATTTCACAGTGGGGCAGTACAATTGATAAAAATCAAAATTAGACTAAGGAATGTGGATCTACTGAAGGAATTGTTTGCTTTCTTTTAAAGTAACATAAGTGGTTGATAAATTTAGTAAGGTTAATATAATATATTTACGTTGCTGTTACACGTTCTACTACATGCTGTAATATATTTGATTTAAGAGACTTACATAATGCAAAATCAAATGGTAAATGCTTAGTAGACTGAAAACTGAAAATACAGCTGCAAACAAAACATTGTAATTGAATTAATTACAATTTTATTCTAATTGGGTTTTGGCCTCTTGGGGGTCATGTTTTGTTTTTTTTTTTTTTTTTAATTTGCAGACTCCAGAAGGAATATAATTGACAGGATCATGGTAGATGAACCGTAATTAAAAAACAAACAAAAAAACCCCCAATAAAACACATGAAAATAATTTGCTGATTTGATGAGTATTATTTTAAAGCAATCAAAGGAAATAATGTTTTCATGAAAGCTGAATATTAGTCATATATTCCTTATGGAGGGCTTTTTGCTTCAGGATCAATGACTTCTCTGTATGATATTGTCACCTTAAAATGGTTATACTGGACAGAGGATTCATGCTGCTTCACAGTGCCACTTTAAATCCCTTGGTAGCCCATCTCGAAGAGATGCCCATGTATTTTGTCTTATCGACCAATCCATCAGAGATGCTTATTCATCGTGGTTTCAAACAGCATTGCATATGTCTGTTGAGGTTACTAGTTCCTTCTCCATTTCTTAAGGCAATATCAATTGTATTTACTGGTTTTAAATCAAACATAATGGTTGCTTAAACACCTGGACAATTCAATATAATGTAAAGTAAAAATATAAAGTAAAAATGAGAGAAAATAGCAGTTATCACATAGGTTCTAAAACCTTGACTCAGGCTGAGAAAACATGGAATGACAAGCAGTCCAGCTGAACTGGTGTTACTCAAAGAGAGTCATAAGGATTGAACATTACCTCCTTATAAGAGAAAACCTTTGTATTATTTCTGCTTTGAAAGAGAGAACAGAAAGTCTGGTAAACTAATGGGGTTATGTCTAATGCACTTTCACGGGCCAGAGTTAATCAGAAGTGACTGTCAAAACTGAAGTTAACGTCAGAAGGACAGAATCTTTAAGAAACTTATAAATCCAGTGTCAAAGCATTTTCACCTAACAAAAGGCTAAGCTAGATCATAATCACTACTGACAAGTGTGAATTCAAATTACACCTTTTTTGAAATGTTAGTTATAAAGGCATGAAATTGCATCCCTGTTTTGCAATCAGTTCAATGCTGTATAGGAAGAGTCTAATTCATCACACTCTAGTTTTTTTGCAAAACTGCCCTTTTATGGATGGTTTTAAATTTATTCTTTTGACACTTGAACCAGCATCTAGAAACAAAATTGAAAAAATAATGACTAATTTATAATAGTTTTGGATTTTTTCTTTGCTTTTGCATTTGCAAATTATGGTAGGAGTATACAGACACTGTTTTTTGCCATCTGTCACTGTGCTAGAACACTCCAGTTCCCACTCAGTGGAGAAAAAAATGGATCCTGGTTTAAATTAATTTTGAAAATAAAATACTTATTCTTGCTTGGAAATTGGAAGTAGACAAGTGGCTAATACACATAATGGAGATCAGGAACGTATGGGCTCTGCAGTGGGTAAAGTTATTTTTGTTCTTTGTTTCAAACCAGCCCTCTACCTGCCCCCCACCCCCCATCCCAAAAAAAAAGGAGGAGCAAATTGGAGCATGTCTCAGAAAGACATATCCAAGCAGACATGAATAAACATGCATATAAATATCTAATATATGCATCTATTATATATATATATATATATATATACATAAAATCAACATCTATAAACAGCATATATATATATTAACTGGGTTTGAATAAAGTACAGCAGGGCTGAAAAATCTCACAAGAGATGGCATGTAAGGGCTCAGTACTGCTATAGTAAATGGATTCTAGTTAATATAATTTGAATAGTCTACACAAGGAAGTTTTGACTGTCTAGACTTATTTCTCCAGCACTGTTACTTACCCTTAGTATATAATCAATAACTAGGGGTTGGTCATTTCTGACACAATTCTCATTTCACTTTGTGAAAACCTTCATGGTCTGCTATCTCCTAATTTATTTTTTTTTACTATTTAGAAAACATTTTTAATATAGATTCTAATTCCTTGACTATCTTTGGATAACTCTAATAAATTCTATTACTCTTCATTGAACTGCAAGAACTACCACTATTTCATTTGTTCAGAATGAGACATTTCAATGAAATATTCATTTAAGAAACTTAGTTCAAACTGATTATGCACTTTAAATTCCCTGTTACAAGTAATCACCTTTACTTTAGTAGTTGTCACATAGTGTAAAATTAATGCACCTCTTCCTGACAGATCTTAGTGCCAATGAAAATATGACTACAAACATATCTTCTCAAGGTGTCTTAAGAGGAAAAATATTGCATAGGTTTAAGTTAGCTAGGACCTCAGAAATCATTAGGATTTGTGCAAATTAGAGTGGGTTGGATCTATCTGTTATATGAGATTTTCTTAAGCTTTTAAAAAGGAACTTGCCAGATTTTCACACAGTAATTGAAACACTGCTACAGATGCCAAAAAATTACTTTAAAAGGTTTTCAAACTTTGCAAAAGCTTGTGTTCTTTTTTTCAGTAACATTAATAAGAAAACTTATTCATTTGGATCTGTTTTTAGACTATGACTTTCTGGTTTGCTTCCTGATTTCTTTCTACTTAGGAAACAGTTCTGTAAGTATTTAAGTACTGGGCATGTTACTTTTTAACTGAGTTGATGGATTTGATTTACCTATTTTTTTCTTTCAGTGAAAAAAACAAAAAAGAAATGTTCAGAAGTACCTTATTTTTTCTTCCTCATTATTTTTGTTATTTAGAAACTTCTTTTATCCTCATGTCTGTAATAACTAACTCATTTCAGAGGAAATATATAAGCTTCAATGTTTTAAGGGAAAGCACTTGTTGCTTTAGAGAGATTGTTGAGGTTGAGAAACAGTGCTTGGATATCGGAAATTACCATCAAGCTAAAACTTCACTGATAAACGTTCTCAGTTTGTCTGAGGATATTTGTTATAAGAAAATTCTAGAAATCATCTCATGCCAGCAGCACAGATTGGTACTTTTCAGGTTGAAAAATTCTTACCAAGTGCTTTCACCTGTGCTTTGTATGTGTTGTTTAAGCCCATCAAGCACCACAAAAAGTATGTTTGTACTCACAAGTAAGTGCCCTGGGTTGACCTTTGCCAGCTGGTAGATATCTACCCAGATTGTCTCTCATTCCCCTTCTCAATAACAGAGGGGAACAAAAAAAGATAAAAAAGCTGCTAATTTCAGATAAAGATATAGAGGCTGCTGACACAGGCAAAACAGTCTTGACTTTGGCAAAATGAATTTTAATTTATTGCCAACAAATAAACATTTGGGTAAAGAGAGACAAAAAAAAAAGACAAAACTCTGGTTACCTTCCCCACATCCCTCAATCCCCTTTATCCTCAGACTCAGGTTGACTCCTTTATATCCAACTCATCTGCGCATCCTCTGGGAATGAAGGTTCGTGGTCAGCAAAGCTTCCTCTCTGCCACTCCTTTCTCCTCGCACTTTTCCCTGTTCTAGTGTGTCCCCCCCACAGTCTGTAGTCCTTCACTGCATGGATGTTCCAGGATGTTCCATGATACCACTTCCCCCAGTTCCTATCTTTATCTTGACCCACAAGATCTTTCATCCTATTTTCTCCCTTTCCTGTTGAGAAGGGGAATTGAGAGACTATCAGGATGTCTATCTGCCAGCCAGTCAAGGTCAGCCTATTACTGAATACAGTATTTTACACTTCATTATGTTAACATATGTTTTGTTTTCAACAGGTCACTCACAAAATCGAAACAGTTTATGGTAGAACCACAGAATTTGCTGAGTTGGGAGGGACCCACAAAAATTATGGAAGTCCAGCTCCTGGCCCTGCACAGCACATCCCCAAGAATCACACCATGTGTCTGAAAATATGATGTACCTGTAAAACAGATGTCCTTAGACACAGCTGTTTTTACAATGAAAATAAATGGTAAAGCAAGTAAATACTATTCACTAGTTCTTATCCTGTATGAAGGTTGATTTCTGGAAACTCAACATCATTAGGTACTGCTAATCAACACATTGGCAAACACAAATTTTATTTCCGCTAGTTTATAGACTGTAAAACCTCAAATAATTGGGACAGTAAAGCATCATATTTTTCTGTGTAAATTGGTAGTAGTCAAAGATCTTGACTTACAAGCCTGTGTAATCTGTGCAATGTGAAATCTTGGCTGTTTCATTTTTGAGAGTTTAGATCTACTTCAAGTTCAAACCATTATATTGAAGAGAAAAAGGAGTAATTTAGTTAGATGCCGAATATCCAAAATAATTTTTAAAAGTTGTGGTTTAGTATTTGCATTCATTTTGTCAGCCGGTTCCAAATTTTGTTATCTTCAAACTTTGCAGTCAGGTAACTAGTTTTTTGTTCAATTTAGAATACAGAGAGGCATTATGAATATCTAAAACCCCATAATATTAATTTATAAAAATCTGATATTGTGATCAGATTAGACTGCAGATTAGATAAATTATTTTTAAAATTAAAATCATTAGCGCAGTATATCCAACACAGGCAACTAAATACAAGCAACAAAATACTTTGTGCTGTAGGCACCCCGACATAAGTGCATGATACTTGAAAAGGGATTATTTAGGCATTTAAAAAGTTTCAAGAATTCTCTGCGCAGTAAATACAGTGATGTAGACATGACTGAAGACTTTCACAGATAATCTCTGTCTTGCATTAAGCAGCCCAATACCAGCAATGTGTTTGGTCCTGCACTTGGATCACAACCCCATGCAGAGCTACAGGCTTGAGGATGAGTGACTGGACAGCTGCCAAGGGGAAAAAGGACCTGGCAGTGTTTGCTGACAGCCAGCTGAACTTGAGGCAAAGTGTGTGCCCAGGTGGCATCTTGGCCCATATCAGCAAGAGTGTGACCAGCAGGACCAGGGCAGTGATTGTCCCTCTGTACTTGGACCTGGTGAGGCTTCCTTTCACATCCAGTTTTCAGTTCTGGGACCCCCAAGTCAGGAAGAACTTTGAGGTGCTGGAGCCTGCCCAGAGAAGGGTGACAAAGCTGGTGAAGGGTATGGGGCCCAAGTCTTATGAGGGGCAGCTGAGGGACCTGGGGTGTTTAGTCTGGAGAAAAGGAGACTCAGGGAAAACCTTAACACTCTCTACAACGCCCCTGAAAAGAGCTTTTTAGCAGGATGGGGATTCAAGTTGTGCCGGGGAATGTTTAGATTAGATATTTGGAGAAAAAAAATCACAGAAATTCTAAAGAATTGGAACAGATTGCCCAGGTTGTAGCTAACATCCCTGGAGTGTTCAAAAAGCATATGGGTATGGCACTTGAGGACATGATTTAGTGGTGAGCATGATGGTGCTACTAGGTTGGTGGTTGGACCTGATCTTAAAGGTCTTTTCCTTCCTATGATTGCTCTCTAGTTACAGGTTAGATTGAAGGTCTGACGTGGTCACTTTAAGATAACTTTGATAATAAAGAAGTAAAAAAAAATAGTTTTAGGATTTTTAATCTGACTAATGTTTGATGTTTATTTTAGGATCATATGAATTGCATTTTGTAAGGGCTTAATTTAAGAAAGGAGACTTGAGAATGTCATGTCTTGACATTTGTGGCTGGCTGTGAGTTCTAAACAATGCAACTGATCCATGTGGGGGAAAAAAGAAAAGAAAAAAAAAGAAAAAAAAAAGAAAAAAGTTGTATTCATTAAAAAATCACAAAAACATTATCAGCAAGACAAATATTATTGAATTCCTAGCATCCTGGGGTTTTTAATTTACAAAAGGTTTATTTTGCTTATCATATACAAACTGTATGAAAACTGTGTTGTGCCATCAACACAGTTATTGGAGTATTTAAAATCCAGATGGAAAAAGCAGTAACACCTATGGTGCTTAAATACCAAAGTGAGAATATGTGTAAAAAAATCAATCATGGTATCTTAGCTACTTGTCCATGATCAAGATCATAATAAAATCATAGAAACGGCAAAGGGTGCCAGTTTTCCCAGGGAATCTTATAGTAAACAAGAAATGCAACTAGTTTTAATGCGTTCTTGGTGTTCTTCATCTTTTGGTTTTTAATATTAGTTTGATCTGTGCTCATCTGCCTTACTAAATTGTCTTCATTTTTAAGTGGATTTTTTTTTAAATTATATATTAATGATCATAGATCTTCACTAGGCAGATATTTTTTCCTTATTTAATTCTTTTTTTCTGTTTGGTTCATCATGTCTGTTTTTAAGGTCATGCAGCACATTGTGATTTGAGCCCACTTAATTTTCAGACTTATTTTGTCTTGGATCTCATCACTTTAATCTTCCCTTAACATGTCAGGACCTATCACTAGTTTTAGATGTCTCCTCTTTCTTTATGTCCAAGTGTTATATTAGAGTTAGAAATGTTAACCCCCCTGGCACTGGGAGAAAAAGAGAGAGCGAGAGAAAGAAATAAAAAAGAAGGAGAGAAAGAGAGAAAGAGAGAGAGAGAGAGAAAGAAAGAAAGAAAGAAAGAAAGAAAGAAAGAAAGAAAGAAAGAAAGAAAGAAAGAAAGAAAGAAAGAAAGAAACCTACTAAAATTTATCTTACATTAACTGGATTTTAGAAGTTGTAGAAGTAGATAAAAACTATTTTGAATAATGTTAGATAATAATATAATTTGATGTCAATGCAATTTAGAAGAAAATTATAGAAGTATTTGAAAATAAGATTCAAATGTTGTGAAAGACAAGGAGAATTCCATTCTTGCATGCTCAAGCAAATGCAGATCAAAAGGAGATCAGCACTGAAGAGGCTTTCTATATACATTAGTATGTAGGTTGCAAATTTTATCATACCATTAACACAAATTTTTATCACACAAAGAACATGGAAACATGCTGATGAAAGTAGTGAAGATGCAGAGACGTAGATGAAGATGTAATGAAGATGTAGAGAGTAGTGATGATTTCTTAAAAGATTATTCTTGCTTGTCATTGTTATTTGTATCTAAAAAGAAATGAAAATATTTTCTGTCTCAATCATAGGAGAAATAAAACATATTTACAAAACATCAATGTTGTAATTGAGTTTGCTTTAACTAGGCTCATAATGACACTAAAAACTTAAATTGTTTGACTTAGGCTCATGTAGACTATGTATAAAGTGCTTTTTACATATTCTTATGTGAAGTACAAGAATAAGTATGACTTTCATCTGACAGATACTCAAATTAGGGGTTTTGAAGGCTTTATTTGTAAAGTACAGAAAATATTCCTAAAGATGTAAATATAACTACACATTCAGGGAACTCCTTTCCTGTTCTAGAACCTGTTCCTGGGCAATCTGGTGAAAAACATAGGATTTGTGGCAACTACACTTATGGCCTCTGAGTTACATTACAATGTTAATATCTACCTTTTTTTATAAATATCTCCCTCTGACAAGGTCATCCAAAGTTAAGCAGTAGTCTAACTTCAAAGTTATTTAGAAAAAAACAGAATTGCAAAGTTTACATTAAGTAAGATGTTTTTAATATTTTTCAAGTTATGCTCTGTAGGCAATGACAATCCTTCCCCCAAGAAACCAGATTTAAATTCTTTACAGCCTAAGTTTTGACAAACTAGTAAAATATCACAACCTATCTAAGCTCATAGACATCCATTTTCCAGTCAAGATAATTAGGGCTGTCAAATATTCTACTGCCAAGAGACTCAAGTCTAGAGGATTATTTCTGTCTGTGTTTCAGTCTTTTGTCTTAAGCTGTCAATATACAGAACTCATCAATGTCAGTGTCAGAATCTAGAACCAATATTTGTGGCAAGAAAAACACCTGTAATTTAATATGTTTGTGTTATAGACTGTCAACTTTTTCACAGTCTTGCAATTTTGAGATTGCTTTTAAGGTAACACTGAAAATGAAAAGACAATCTGACTATATATCATACTCAAAGAAAAATGTTTATTACATCCCTTGTAATTATCTTTCACAAATTTCAGATATATGCAGTGTCTATTAAAGTAATTCACTGGGGAAAAAAAAGAAAATTCAAAAACCTGTCTTGAATGAAGTCTTTTGACATAACAATGAAACTAAGGACTGAAGAATGTGGAAAAAATGTTATTCAGATAAAATGATGTGTAAACAAGTGACAGAACGTTGTTGTTAAGTCATGGAGATTTGAGGTCAATTCCTCAGGAAGAACTCTATAGACAATTACCAGCTTTGGTCAAACTAGCATTCTTGTTTGCTACATTTGAGTATACAAGAAGGATTTTGTGAAATCTGTCATAAAACACTACTCTGTAAAAAAAGCTATGATTTCATCCGTCTATACTGAAATTTGTAATAATCAGTTGGAATAATGATGGGGGAATTTCCATGCATACCTCTAGGTACTGGAAGGACTTCCTGAAGCCTTGCTTATGTATGCCATGAATTGGAGCACTCCTTTACTTTTCTATCAATTTTTATTTGATATTTGGTCAAAAATAAAACCATGGGAAAATATATAGAGATATTTAGAACAAATCTGACCCTTTCCTAACTAGTCTCATCCAGTAAAGAAACTACACTGTGAAACACTGTTCTCTCTTTTTATCTCTTCCCATTTGAATACCATATTTTTATGTTTTCTCTTTTCCCCAGCTCCATGTGAGGAAAGCAACATAAGACAGAAACAAAACTAAAATAGGCATTTGTTATCCCAGACAACCTTGCTCAGAGAAGCTGAAGAGTGCAGCATTGAGTGACCTTGCCTGTATTTTCTTATAGATTAGCACATCCAGAATTAAATAAGAGTAGTTAATTGCTCAGAGGAATCTAGGTTTAGAAATACAGACTACAGCCATGTTCGATACATTAATTTCTTTCGCCTACATCGACATTGATACTCTCAGTTAGAGCTGCAGCTCGTTCTCTGCTCCATGCAGAGGAAATGGCCCGAACCTGCAAGTGAAATGGATTGCCAATGTGTTTCAATTTGCAGCATTGAATGCCTGCTGGCAAAGAGAGCACTAGGAATGTTAAGAGGCAGAGCACAGGAATGCTCATTATGGGAGGGGGGATGAGAAGTTATAAACTGGTCACATATTCCTAATGGTGTCTATGAAAAATACTCTGTCAAATGGATAAACCAAGTATAAATTTGGAAAGCATGAACAGAAATTCTGTTCATTGTCTGTTTTAAATTCTTACAAATTTATGGAAAAAAAAAAAAAGGTAAATTATTCTCCTTTCTAATTCCCTGCTGCTGAAGATAAACATTCACATGTCTGCATGGAATGCCTCAAACGATGTTTTTCTTAAGGCAAGATGTTGAATTAAATAGATTTTTAGGTCAAAAGTGAAGGATTTTCTAGTGATTAAGGAACTTAATCTAATATTTAGCAAAATTGGATTTGACTCCCAACTCTGCTGTAAACTGCTTATATTACACAGGCACCTAAGGATAATTTTTCAAAGTCAATTGAGCATGTAAAGACATATACATTAGTAGAATTTTTATAATTTGGTGATTTGTATCACCAGTTAACTTACTGTTTTAGATAGCAAGCTATCTAAAGATCTGAGCCCTGTTGTGGTCTCAGTTCAGTTGCCTACGAGGATGTAAAATAAAACACAGATATTTCACAAAAAGGTAGGAGAAGAAATGCACTCAGAATTTGAAAGTGGTCAATATACAGTACTGGGAGCTGTATACATTACCTAGAATAACTGATTTTAGTCATAAACCACCTCAAAATGTTACATGCAGAACTTAAGTTTCTGTCTGCAACCACAAAATGTCACCAGTCAGGAGTAGGAAGGCTAAGCAACCTAATACCAACATGATTCCAACATGCTTGAGGGACTTTACCTCTGTCTTTTCTTCCAGGAGTTTCTGATACTTTTACTTAGCACATGGCTCACTAAATGAATTTCTTTAAGTGAAGAAAATAAGTCTCTAGTGAACAGGAGTGGGAAGTATTTGTACCAGTCCCCCACGTACTGTGAGGGAATCTGTAAGTATCTAAAGAGCACACCACCTGCTGTGCTCACTCCATTTTTACCTATTCCATCTCTTTTTTTACTACAGCTGCTGCAAGTACTCAGCCTTTTTCTCATCCCATTAAACCAAACCAAACCAAACTAAACCCCAATAACAAGTGGACATTGTACTTAGGATTAAGTATGGTCATATTTTATCCCTGGTCTTTTTTCCATCATAGTGTTTCTGGTGCCTGTGGCATTGTGGAAATTGTGAAAGAAGGGGAGTATTTCCAGTAGTCAGATTGAGACATACTGAATAATATAAAAAGACAATAGGGAAGATATATATAGGTATATGCACATGTATATAAAAAAGTACTTACTATTAGCTATGTATCCAAAATCTCTGTACAATGTTTTCTCATGTAGGACTTCAACTTTTCTGGAGTTAAAAAAAAATCAAAATTAAATTGATTCTAAATATTTGTTGTTTATTAAATTCATTTTATATAATATGCTATATATCTTACATTGTATGATAGAAAATATAGTGCATCTAATTTTCCTTTGGTAATGACAGAATAACAAAGTATCAACCACTAACTGAATGAAAAAATATGAGAGTGGATAAGAATGATATGATCTTTACACAGCTAGAAGACACACTATGCTTTCCATTTTAAGCAAGATTCCCCACTGGCTTTGGAGACAAAAGTTCCTAGACATAAATTCCACAATAAACTTGTGGTAGATCCGTCAAAAAACTTCACTTTAAAAAAGCAGTATCCCTTCTCTAATTATGTTGTAATTAACTGGAGTTTGAAATTATTATAAAACATTATATATACACTATATTTCATTATATAAATTATATAAATAAATATATTTAATATTTCTGCTACTTATGTGAAAAAAAAATTGAAAAAACCAACAAAACCAAAAAAACCCAATAAAAAATAAGATGGAAGAAAATCTGCTCCCCTATTCTGATAAACCACAAGCTGCATTGGCAAGCTCACATGGCAAGGCTAGATGGATATTTTTTTCATTTAATTTATTAATGGAAATATCTTCTTCTGTGACAGGTGCAAAGTATAAGATTTAAATAATTGATAACACTTCTTCTCTAAATGTTCTCCAAGATATTATCCTGAGTCAAGAGGTTATATTCATGTCCAAAATTTAATATGCTAAATTATGTTACTATGGCCTTTTTCAGTTTTGCATACCTCCCTAGAGTGTGATGTTTCTGATGAATAGCTTGTTCAGAATTTCTATAATATACATGCGTGTGTATTTTAAAATGCAATTGCACATAGAGTAACTTCTTAAGCATGTTCTGAACCAAGTTCAGTAATACTGTGGCAGAGTTTATGAATGCTTGATTCATTTGACAGACTCATTTCAGTCATGCAGACTGAGCTATCTGGTGCAATACAAGCTCCCAGAGTCTCCATGTGAAGTCCTTGGCCCCCAGAACAGCATGGATTATCGAACTGTGGATGTGCCATAAAGTGCCTGCAAATTCTTTGAGGATGTCTCAGATGCCTTCAGTATGTCAAATAATACTGAATATTTGGTTGGCACAATTAAATTGAGCCCAGAGTATCTGTTCCCAGTGAAAGCACTGTAGGATTTTGTAGACATTTCACCTTTGACAGTACATCTGCATCTGCATACAAATTTAAGTAGGGCACTTTACTGACTTACCCATGTCTTGTTCTGTATTCATCTCACTTCATATCATCCATATAAAAGTTACAGGCCTGTTACTCTTTTACTTCTTAGGCTTTGTAGTCCATCTATTGTTAATGGAAAAAGATAGGCACATGTTCACTAATGTAGACATATATATTTAGGCTGAATAAATTGCATTGTGAACGTACCTACAACCCTTAACGAATGACAAATGCTCTGAACATTCAAAAGCTAGCTCACAACCACATTTTAGGTAAATAAAGCTCAATGATATTAATTGAACCACTGATGCATGAAACAAAAGCTTTCAGAAATAATAGTAAGAAACATGGGAAGGGATATGAAGGACCAGAATAGGATTTCATTTTTTTACTTGCTAAATTTTCCTAAAGGTAAATCTTGTAAATCTTCCTAAAGGTCTGAGTTTTGGACACCTGCTCACATGTACATATTTTCAACTTTACATTAAAAACATAAAATACTCTTCTGCTCTGAATATGTCTTATTTTTAGTGCAGAAGAGTTTTGCTGAATCACAAAATCGTTGAAGTTGAGAGGAAACTGTGGAAGTTGTCTAGCCCAACCCCTCTGCTGAAAGCATATTGAGCAAAGGTAAGTTTCCCCAGGCTGTGTCAAGTTAGGGATTGAGTATCTAGTGGAATGGAGACTCTACTTTAACCTCTCTGATCAACATGCTCCAGCACTTAGTAACCCTCACAGTAAAAATATTATTTTCTCACATTTAAATGGTATTTCCTGCATTTCAGTTTGTTTTTGTTTCCTCTTGTTTCTTAACTGAACACTACTGAGAAGGCCTGACTGTCTTTACTCCCGCCCCCGGGTACATAAGCACAGTGATAAGTGATTATAAACTCTCTCAGTTTCTCCTCACATCACATATGCTCCAAGACCTAAATCGTGTTCCTGACCCTTTGCTGGACTTGCTCTGACATACCCGGGTCTCCCTGGTACTGAGGAACCAAGGCCTGCACCCAGCAGTTCACATGTGGCATCAACAGTGCAGGGAAGAAGAGAAAGATGATCTTCCTTGACCTACTGATGGTGTTTTTACTGGTGCAGCCCAGAATACTGTCAGCCACCTTTACTGCAACTATGAAGTGATCTACTTGTAGCACTGGGGGAATTCACTTGCAATATTTTGCTTTGCATCCGAAGTAAAATATGAGTTATGGAGTTTTGGTTTTGATTTTTTTATTTTACTGAAGTAGGTTTTCTCTTAAAACTAAATAAATCATTTTCTTAAAAAAAGAAAATTTGGAATTGTCAATTAGGATAAATTATCCATTATATTAACAATTAATTTATCAAAGAATATCTATTAGTAATGCTTTGCAGAAAACAATGCAATTGAAAAAGACAATACAAACAATTTATTCTATCTTTGATTTAACCCAGGATGTAAATTAGTAGTTAATGCAATTTACCTCACTTGCACACATTATTGGTTCATTAGCATCAATATCCTGTCTTTGGCAATGCTGCTGAATGATGATTCACAGAAACACTTCAGCCAACAACATTCCTAATTTATCTAGGCAGCTGTGCTATGCTTTTTGTGAACAGAAAACTACTTTATGCTATATATAGAGATGAATAATGTCTTTCCATACAATGTTTGATGCTCATCTTTAAGAGCGTGTCATCACAAATTCCAGTAGTTCATACAATTAGTCAAAAATATCGTGCAGTAAGCTGCAGCCCCAAATCCAAATTTTCTCAAATATATATTAAAATGTATGAAGCAGATTCGAAAAAGAACAGGAAGCAATGTTGAATGATAATAAATAGGTTTTATTGTGAAAGATTCTGGGAATATCTTTTATTTTACCTGGATTAGAAGGACTGGGGAGAATTGAATGTCTTGACTAGTTAGAACAGGATGCTTTTAATATCACAGTCCCAGATGACACAAAAAATCAAAGTCTTGAAGTTTAAGTTTAGATTATGCAAATGTTTCTACCTTTTTTAACAAGGAAAAACAAAAGTTAAAAACCATTTCATAATATGTACTTATTGCTTGATATGAATGAAATAAAGAACCATTAGCATTTTTAACAGATAATTGTAATTTAGCCACTGGTACAGGAAGAAGTATAATAACAAAGAAGGATTCTACTATCTGTAATAAGTAAAAACAAACAAAACAAATAAAACCCCACAGAACAGAGGACTAAAACAGACTTCAGAATTTTTTTTCTTAAGGCTTTGATCTTAAGAAATTGTATTTCTTAAATGCTGAATGATCTTTTTCCACTGAAACTGAGAAAAGTCAAAATCTCCAAGTGGAAAAATAAATTTGATTACAGTCACAGTTATGGTTCATTTCCAACACAGAGACTACAAGAGCCTAGAATAAAAGGTCATGTGATTGTTTTCTTACAACCTAATTGTTAACATTATCGGCAGTGGTAGTAAGCTTACATTGTAAAACAGTATTTTAGATTTTTAGTACATCAGCTGATTTTTCATGCAAAGTCTTGTCTGCTGCTTATGACTATCTGTCTTTTATTATTTATTCATATTGAAGTGTAAAAGTATGCTTGCACTGACAATATTTTAAACTAAAAATTCAAGAAATTAGTCATGAAATTACATAATCCTTTGTGAAATTCCTATTTCTGAAGTAACTGAGAAAGTGCATTTCAGATACATATAGTAATCTTGCAATGATTGCCAAGGAGACAATGTCTGAACTAAAATTATTGTATTCAGACATCTTGGATGACTTTTGGCTTTTTCAAACTTTAATCCTTTCAATTTAATTCATTTTCTGTAACATTAGTGAGGTAATTAAATATAGTTACAGGAATATCTCAGTTTGCACTTTAATTACCCATTTATGGCACTGTTTCTTCTACTGTGTTGGCCTTTCAATAGTGAAAAAAATAATAGTTCAACTGCTAATTGAATGTTAATTCCTAGATCATTCAGTGTTTGGAAGGCTTTTAGCTGCTTAAATAGACTGCCCATTTGCAATAAAATTTAATTTCCTCACTTGTGAACGTTTTAGGTACTATGATTTGCTCTTTTGTTAAATGTAGGGGAAAATTATACATCCCAGAAAAAGAAAAAAAAAAAATCTCATGGAACTTTCCACTGTTGGAATTGAACAAGGAGGAAGTAGGATGGGTAGGCTGGATATCTCTTAAGAAAGTAGACACAGGTCAAATAGATATGGAACTACTAGTAATTAAAATAATTCAGGTTTTGATTTCTAGTGAATTATAGTTTATGAAAGAAATTAATAGACTAAAATCCTGTACAAGAAAAATAACTATATAAAAGAATAGTATGTAGCAAGGTTTGGAGATAAAAATTCAATCAGAAATATATTTAAAAAATGAAAACAAAATTATAGAAAAATAATTATATACTCCAAAATCATATTGATTTAAAGGATATATTATATTTTGATTGTTTATTTTTTTCACTTATTATTGTAGAATTTACAGTCCAGGACTAAGTTATTAACATTAATGAATGTAGATTTGTAACATTCCAATAAAACAGTGTCTAAGACCTTTACAGTGTCAGTCCCACAGAACATAAACAGTTCTTCTTCTTCAAATCTTTCTTTTTTTACTGGAAAAAAATCACATGTATCTCATCTCAGTGTGTATAAAGTTCTACAAAAGAATCAAACTGCATCAAAACAATGATGGCTTCTTCAACTGTGAACACGTAAATAATATGTTGAGGGGTTTTTTTTCCTAAGCATTTTTCTATTTTCCCTATAATATTTTAATTTAAAATTGAAGAAACAGTTGTGTATTTATATTCTATTAATTGAATCCAGCTCGTAGTTTACTTGACAAATGCGTGAGTGCTGTATGCTTTTGGAACACTCTTGATTTGATTCATTCTCACCCTGTCCTACCAGAAAAAAAAGACTCTCCATTTTTTACCTTGCAAAAGGAAAGTCAAAAGACAGAGTAGATACTGAATGAGACAAAAAATAATCTCTGTGTTTACTAAAAAAAAATCCAAATGTTCCAGCTAATAAATTAATTAAATAAGTACAAGTTATTTTTCCTATCACTAATAAATTGTAATACCATACATAATATCATTAACTCTCCTAAATAATTTCTTACTAACTAGGTTAGTTTGTCTTGAAAATACTTGCTTTTAGATTTATCTTGAAGATGTTTTTTAAATTAAAAAGAACATATTTTAAAATGCAGTTCTGCACTGTTTGTTTGTTTTTGACCCACAGTCCCTGAATGTGGGTATTTATGCTAGGTTTAAAAGCAATTGTCTGAGGCACTGACTCAGCACACACCTGAGATTAAGCTAACTAAACAGCACAGGAGAAGCTGCTAGATGTAAAAGGAGAGATTGCTGGAAGTCATAAATAAAAGAGTGAGAAGTTTACAAGAGTTACAGACAGCACTCTGAGAGACTGAGCAGATGGCTAGGGGAGAGGTTTGAGAGAAGCATCCAAACATCCCAGGCAGCTGAATGGCAGCGGTGCAGCAAGGCAGGCAGTGCCTCAGTAACTCCACCTGTGATCCTGCATAAGGAAAGGGAGGGTCTAGGTATCAGCACTGGATAAACCAAGTTTGGACACAGACATAGCAAAGTTGGAATTAATGGACTGCTTATTTGGGAATAGAAAAGGGCAAAGAAAGAGAGGTATTAAGCAATAGAATATAAGGTCAAGAAACAGGAAAAGGAATGGTGAGATACTGTTGGGATTTAACCCCAGCCAGTAACCAAGTACCAAACAGCTGCTTGCTCACTCTCCCACCAGGGGGGTGGAGGAGAGAATAGCATAATTAAGGGTAAAGAACTCGTGTGTTGAGATACAGATAATTTAATAGGGAGTGCAAAAGCTGCACACACAGGCAAAGCAGCAGGGCCCTATCATGCGCAATGGTTACTCGGGAAGACAAATACCATCACTCCAAACATCCACCTTCTCTTCCTTCTTCTTACCAGTTTATATACTGAGCATGATGTCATATGGTGTGGGACATACCATAGTGAGTCACCTGTCCCAGTTGTGTCGCCTCCCAACCTCCCATGCATCCCCAACTTCATCACCAGCATGGCAACATGAACAGCAGAAAAGGCCTTGGCTCTGTGTAAGCCCTACTCAGCAATAAAAGAACCCCATCTCTATATTATCACCCCTGTGTTCAGCAGAAATCCAAAACATGGCCCCAAACTGTGAAGAAAATTAACTCTACCCCAGTCAAAATCAACATAATGCAAATCAGGGGACTGGGGCTACTTGGGAACCCCTGACAACCATTCCTGTCCTACACCTGATCACTGCAATCTAAATCAGAAAAATAACCCTGACTGGGGCTCTGACCATATCATATTTTTCAAATCATCTTCCAAGGCCAGGGTGATCCAGTGTGCTTCCTCTAGCTAGCAGGACCAGACAAATTGAACATCCTAATAGTAGTGTCTCTGTGTCTGATTTGGGGCAGATGCCATCAGCATCCCAGATGCCCACCCCTTCTGGATATCTTACATGAAATGTGCTGGTAAATAAACATTGAGATGTTTATACATAGCATCGTCACAAGGGCAGTCTGTGCGACAAGCACAGCTTTAATATTTTAATATCCCAAAGGAAATGGTATTGCAAATCCTATTTCAAATATTCACAGTAAGATCAAGTACTGCTTTTTTATTATATTATCTTGTTAAATTACTATCTCTGGATTAGTGCTATAAAATATGCATAATATATAGCAATACTCACTGATGTTAAATCATCCCATGTGCAAACCATGAGACTCACTCCCTCTGAAAAGAAAAATAGTGAGGGGTAGCTCCTCAGCATGAGGAAATAGCTGTAGAGCCTTTTTAGAAATAAAGATCAGAAAGTATATCAGAATAACTAATAGTATGGTGTGCTGGGTTTTTGTATTTTTGTTTTGTGAAAACATAGATTATATTTGACTGAAAGTGTTGAAATTAATGGCCATCACTATGTCACATTATTTTTTTTTTTATTCTTGTGAAGATCCAAAGGAAATTCTGTGCCACGGTTGCTTTCCCAGGTAAGATTGGTTTTTATTTCAGTATATTGACCCTACAGGAACTTATGTTACAAATGCGCCTGAAAATCCCCTTAATTTCCAAGCAAAATTGACATCCTAAACAATAATTCAGCTTTTGTTATAGCTAGTTTTGGGGTTTGGTGTTTTGTTTATCTATTTTATTGTTGTTGTAAGTTGGATTTTTTTTCCTGGGTTTTTCTTATGTTTCTTTTGTTTTGTTTTGCTTTGTTTTGTTTATTTGTTCACTTCTTTTTTCCTAACTTTCCTCTGAAAAGGTAATAGGAAATAGTATTACATGAACCTTACTTTTTCCACTCTAACTATTGCTCAAGAATCCTCATACAACCAGAACAAAAGACTTTCATCACAATTCCTGTAGCACCAGTACAAGAAACATCAAAGTGAAGATTAAATTTAAAAGTGTATGTTTATTCTGACAATTTTCTGAACTGGGGACAAGAGCTAATTTTTTTTTTTTTTTTTGAGGGTAGAGTATTACTTGTTTCATGTAAGGAGGAAATGTTGTGAAGATCCTCATAAAAAGGGTTTATTTGTCAAAAATAATATTTATAAGAAAAGAAATTGTGTAGACACAGAATTTTTTTTTAAATTTTGGATTATAAAGAAAAATGTTTTTCCTTTCCTCTGACATAATGTACATAGTGCACTGATAGCCCACAGAGATTACTGTCTACATAAAGAAAGCGTGACTACATATGAAAACAAAGAGTATGTTATAAGAAAAAAAGGAGGTAGGGAGGTTGTCCAAACAGTTTGCAAAACCTCTGTTTTTACTTCTAAGAAAACTTTTTCTGTATTTGCCTTGAAACAACAGGAGTTCTCTTCAAATTCTCATATTTCCAGTGTCAATTATATACTTCCTCAAAGAACATCTTCATCTGAATAGTAAATTTAGTGACAATCAATATTTTGCTGCCTATGATAATACTTGGAAAGCACACATTAACTCTATTCCTCTATATGGTTTTGCTGCTGCAAGCTAGCAAAAACCAGCTGCTTTGTTCATACCCTACATCAAGAAAAAGCTGTGAGTTGATCAGGATATTAAATTTAATCACTAACCACTCCTGAAATAAGGGGATGTTAGTGAGCTCAGTTTTCACACTGAAGTATATTATTACTATTATTAGTAGTAGAAGTAGTAGTAGTAGTAATTGTAGTAATAAAAATAATTTATTACACAACATTTTTATCATATTTTTAAGGGTAATACACTTATGAGTGTGTTTAAGAGTTTCTGGGCATTGCATAAGGATTGCTAGAACTTAACTCAGTATGTTTGTAGGTGAATGTGAACTGTTGTTTAGTGCATATTGTCATGTACTATCTTGAAAGGAGATGGAAATGTAGAGGTGATACCAGATCTTCTCGTCCTACATTAGACAGAAAGAAAGAACTGTCTCCCTGAGATCGTGCTCTCTCTTCTGAAAGAATATCAAAAATGTGTGTGCTCACAAACTCAGCAGCTGGAAACTCTCTGAAACTGCATGTCAGCAGTCAAATTCTCCCTCCTGTGCCTTCTGGGGTATTTTGCCCTGCATGAGCACTTAACAAAGGTTTTTGCCTTAAAGCACAGTAGTCCTTGTCCCATGTATGTGCAGTTTGCCTATTGCCAGCAGCTGCCATGATGGTCTGAACATCCCAAGTAAGAAATATTGATTGTGATGATTATAGGAGTTACTGTTCAAAAAAAAAAAATTAACTTTTTTAAATTAAATATAGAGGTTTTCACCCAGGCAATGCAGCTTACCACTCTTAGGCCAACATTTTAGTATAAATGTCAAACTCTTGAGCCCTGTATATTTGTGGAAGCTAGAGATAGGAGAAAAGCTAACTGATAAAAGTGCACGAGGATGAGAAATGGATTTTGGGGGGGATTGCAGTAGAGAAATTTGGTATTGAATCAATTATTCTTTTCCAAATTATATCCAAGTGCAAAGAGATCCATCAGATGATGGCGAGGTTTTGATAGCACATTTATCTGTACCTTCAGTTTCAAACCAATTTGAAAAGAACAGATGGAAATACAGTCTAAAAGCAGGTAAGTATGTATTTTTGTATTTTAAAACATGGCCTTAAAAAAATAGAAATATTAAGTTGATTTAAGTATGCTCAAAACAAACTAAATTTCTGATGAACAGCTACATTTATTTAGAAATTACAGATGTCCCTATTTTTTCACTTGCAAATGAGAAAAAGAAATATAGATATACTTTGTCCTGGCTAATGAGTCGGACAATGACCATAAGATTTAATTAAGTTATTAGAAAAAAGAATAAGGAAGATATTTTCTGCCTTGAAAGTAAAAGTTATTCTTTTGCAAAGCTTAGGAACATAAAGATTGAAAAAAAGCTTAGGAAACATAAAGAATGAGAGATGACATCATCACAGTTATGAAGTACAATCAGAGGCTAAGACTAACCAGAGAAAAATAACATGGTATAAAACAAAACATTTGGAATTATTTCCCCAGCAATCTTTCTGTTGAATTGGAGAAATGTGAGTTTGTTCATGGACTGTCAGATGGTCTGGGGCACAGATTTTGTGATGAGTGGCTGAGGGAGCTGGGGGTGTTCAGCCTGGAGAGAGGGAGGCTCAGGAGAGACCTTATCCCTCTCTATTAACTACCAGAAAGGAGGGTGTAGTGAGGTGGGAATCCATCTCTTCTCTCAGGTAAAAAGTGACAGGACAAGAGGAGACAGTCTCAGCTTGCCCCCAAAGGTGTTTAGATTGCATATCATGAAAATTTCTTCACTGAAAGGGTGGTCAAGCATTGGAACAATTTGCCCAGGGAAGTGGTGGTTTCACAATCTCTGGAAGTTTTAAAAAACCCATGTGGATGTAGCACTTAGGGACACAGTTTGGTGGTGAACATGGCAGCAGTAGATTAATGGCTGGACTTGATGACCTTAGAGGCCTTTTCCAGCTTTTGTGCAGCTATGATTCTATGGCCATTACATTGGACACAGTGTTAAAGGACCCAATTTCAGATTACACCAAGTGAAGTTTTTCTCAGGGCTTTTTATAGGTAAGTTCTACTTCACCATTTTATGTCAAGATATCTGTGAGAAAGTTACCTGCATATTAGAAAGCTAATGCAGCACAGACTTCATGTATTAAAGATGCAACTCAAATAAACATCATAAATTTATAACAAAAGAATCAGTGGGTAAGGAGATATTTCTAATTTGGGGATGTTGTCTTTCAATTAGTAGTCAGAGTATTTGCCTTATTTTTCCCTTTATTATCAGCATGGGCTGAAAATACTGCCCTTTCTGATATTAATCTTTTTTGAGTGACTGATTTATAAGGTACAAGATGTAAAAATATGGTTATGCACCTTATTTTTTGGTAAATATTTCCTGTTATTTATTTTTAAAAATATACTTAAATACATGGAAAAAAAAACCTTTCACTAATAGCAAAAAAAGTAAATTCATTAGAATGAAAATAATATTCCCAAAATAAGCTGAGTTTAATTTCTTTTTACAAAATATATTTGCCCATGTTTTTACTGAATTACTTTCATGACAATGGTTTGATGATTTCAATATGCATAATTTCTTAGTCCATACTTTTTCATCAGACATTCTGCATTGAGCAAGTTGTCAGAATGTAGCCGGCTTAGTCCCCTGAAGAGTGTACTTGACGAACAGAAAATTCCTTTTTAGAAGACATTTATTGACTAGATCAGATTCAAATTAGCTGATTTTAAATTTCTTGTTAGAGGTGCAGCCACTGACCTTCAGCATCAGATATTCTTTTTTGTGGTTATGGATTTTATGACTGCACTGGGTCGGTCAGGATTTTTCTCCATAGTGGCTCATATGGGGCTGTGGTTTATACTTGTCACCAAAATAATGTTTTAGCTATTGCTGAGCAATGCTTATCAAGGCCTTTACTGTTTCCCAGTCTGTTCCAGCAGTGAGTAAACTTGGCGTGAGAATAGTTTGGGAGGGGACACAGGTGGGGCAGCTGATCTCACCTGACCAAAAAGATATTCCACACCATATGGCACCATACTCAGCAATAAAAGCTGCAATGAGGGAATTTTTTCAATATAGCCATTGTTCAGGGCCTGAATGGATATCAGTGCTCTTGTGGGAAGTGGTGAGTGATTGCATTAGCATCACTTGGGACTTTTGCTAGGGGTTGGTGTGCTGGGCTATTTTCCCCCCGTTATCTATTAAACTTCTCAGTTTTTCTCTTCCAGTTCTGTCTTCCATCACATGGGAGCAGAGTGAGTGAGCAGTTGGGTCAGGGTTTTTCTGCCAGTTGTGGTCAGCTCACCACAGTCACAAAACAGTAACTGTTCAGTGGAAATGTCCAAGCAGCTGTTTAAGAAAATTGCAAGTGCTTGCTCTTCTTAGATCCCTTTAATAAGGCTCAGCAAGAGTCTACATCTATGCTTTTTGGAAAAACTCCACCCCTGTCTCAATGTTGGTATCACAGATCAAATCCTGATCAAATCCAAAGTGAATGAGACCCCTGTCATTGATCAGCATTGTGAGATAATACTTACCTGTCTGTCTGCTTCTGTCAGAAACAAAGTGAGATAAGGAAAAGGTGGCTTGGAATACTTCAGAATAGACAGATAATTTTCTCTTTTCATTGAAAGTGTCTTAGTTGTTTTGATTCTTCTGCAATTAAAATCATGTTACTGAAAATCTGGTAGTCTGAAAATCTTGAATTTTTTATTCAGTCTTTTTAATTAAGTACAACATACACTACTGGAGACCATGTCATTGCAGAAAATGCCACAATAAATTTTGTGCTCTTCTAATTACAAAAAATATCACCTCCCATAGTGACATGTGACAAATAAAGAAAAAAAAATTCTACCAATCTTTGTAACTCATGAGTGCTGGCATTACACTTTCCACATTTCATCTACAGTACTATAGTTAGAAAAATTATTCTGATTTCTGTTAACCATCAGATGGGAAAAACAATTCTAGAACTGTTCAGTTAAACCAATGGATTTGCTTTCTTCTGCTAGGACTCAGAATGTAAACCTAAGAATACATCCTCTTTGCTTCATACCTTCATTTTTACTTGATTATAGCCTGTGGCAGATTTATCGTTCTCTTAATTTTCCTTAGGTCGTCCACATTTTTCATTATCATTAAAAAAGCATCTTCTGCAACTGATTAGTCTGTTATTACAAGAGAATTTAAACTTTTTTATTCAAACAGAAAATACAGTCAACTATCAGACAAAATTACATTCAATACCAAAAGATTATTTCCACTCTGTACACGTATATTCATTCTTGAAGTGTCATTTGTAAATTACTCTTCTAAATTTATATTCTGACTGTAGAATTTAGTAGAAAAAGTCTACCCCAGAACAAATCCATAGCCTTCTCAGAATGGCATCACAAATTCAATTTAAACTGGTGACAGTCTGTCTGTACTACACTTGAGTATTGTGAGAAGTTTTCTCTATGAGAAGAAACTAAAGAAATAAATTTGGCTTGCAAATTTCAGTCCATGTTCTAATTGAAAAATTTGAAATTGAAATAGGTTCTGTTCCTTATTTAAACACAGCAAATTTTCTATTAATAGGAGTGTTTCTAGACTAAATGATCTTTCCTTTCATCAACTCTACTGTCTGTTCTGCCTTTCTCTTACAAAATTAGCTCATTACAGCATACAGGATTGGATACAAGCAAATTCAACTATATATATTGGTCTTTGAAACATAAATTTTCTGTATTTTTTCTGAAGGAAATGATTTAGCAAAAGTTCTAAATTGATTGCAAAACATCTTGGTGGCATACATTAATTCATCACAGAAAAAAATCCAAATAAATGTGGTTTTAAAATTCATTCAATATATTTTCAGTACATACCTAAAGAAATAGTGACTAATATTAACTGGAGGGAAAGAAAGGGGACAAACTATTTAACAGGAAGATTTATTTATTTTATTATTTTATTCATTTCATTTCATTTCATTTCATTTCATTTCATTTCATTTCATTTCATTTCATTTCATGTTTTTTATTTTCAGTCAACCTTATAAAGTCCATTATCCAATGCACTCTGAAGCAGCAGTGCCAGGCTAAATAGAATAAATGCTTAGTTTAAGATTATAGTTCTTCAAACATAGATCGATTAAAAAAATCACACACACACACACACATATATATATATAAAAAATATATATAATATAAATAGATATATATAAATATATAAAAATATATATGTGTTTATAAATTGCCAGTGCTCAAATTCATCACTTCAGTGAAGATGTGGGGCCTAGTCCTGTCTGGAGGAGTGAAGGGCTTCTTTCTTGATGTCTGTATGAGTGGTGTCATCACAAAAACAGTCCCCTGCTCTCCCCATGATAGTGCCTGGCCCAGGAAAACAGTGAAGTACAAAACCCTTCAATCTCTACTCCCATCCTTGTCACACAGCAGATAAAGCTCTGCCTTTTATGGCATAAATCAATAATCCAACTGCAATTGTTAGTCCTGTTAGTAATCCTTCCATTATTCAGAGAGCATCTAACTGGAGACACTGGAAGCATGCACAGTCCTGGTCACCAAAACAGATATTTACTCATTTATCTTTCCAAATAAATTTCTCTTATTAAATTGTCATCTGTCTCAGAAAGACTTTGACTCTCTTCTGAGAATTTCAACCACTCAGTATTGCTGTCAGTTTGCTTTTACAGCAGTAATGTTAAGGCTGGACTTTTAAGGCACATTTTAGGTGTCAAGGGAAAGGCAAGCAGCGCTGGAAAGCACCATGGTCTGAGTGAAAATGGCCTAGCTTGCTGCTCCATGATGAGCCCTGGCAAGCAGTCTGTGACTACCTATGATGGATAGACCACAACTGGAAGAAACCGCAGCAGGTTGCACACCAAAACGTGCGCAAGGCTGGAGGGGGTCAGTGAGTGGGAAAGAATGCTCCAGGTGTAAGGAGGAGCTACCTGGTTGCAGCAACGCCACAGAGCCTTCTACTGCTTAGGAAAGTTTCAAGTTCAAGAACCTCTCAACTGATACCAGTTTTTTAGACTGTGATGAATATTTTGCTCAGTCTTCCAGGGACCTGCACAGTGCCATCCAACACCATGGCAGGGATTACATGGTCATGATGTAGAATTTTTTTCTGGAATGGCTGGACCTCAACTACAGAATTCTTCAGTCCTACTGGAAGATGAAATCCTTGATCAAGTTTGAAGCTCTTGGTCAGGCTGTAAGAAAGCAATGAAACTTTCTGGATTAATCTGGGATAACCCTGTGTGATCTTGGCCAGATTTCCATTTTCTAGGACATTCTTCATGTTGGTTCTTCACTGACTGGTCACTTCTTACCAGCTGTCCTCCTACACCTCCTGCTCTCACAAGAAGCTCTTAAGGGTCATCTCTCCAGAGTAACCTAGTGTTTTAAAAGTTAGTCCTGTGCAGTTCATTAATTTCTGTAAGGGAAGAAAAGTTTCCAAAATCTCCCTTCAACTTACTTTTTCTTTCTGAAATTTTACTCACTTTGTGCAGTGAAGGGTTTATCAATATTAATCTAAGAAGAACGTACCATATCAAAACTGTTCTGGAGAGATCTTCCTTGGGAAAGATCCTACCAAAAAGTCATTAAGTAGTGTCTGCCATGGGTTTTGGACTTTATTTAACAAAACATGCCATTAACATTTAAACAAATATTTGGTGCCTGGTTTTTTTCAGCATTTTCCACTGCATTAAACTTGGTAATGATTTCTGATTTGTAATTAATTTTTCATTTAGATTGATCATGCAGTTAATCTCCGTTAGTTTTAAGCCTTTTATGACTGGAAAATGCTTAGAACTACTCAAGTAAGAAAGTGTTTTGTCCACCCTTATCACAATGTGAAAAGGACACAGCAGTTAATTTTCTGTTATTGAATTATTGGGCTCTGTTTTCTAATATAAGAGTAGAGAAAACAGTAGGGTGCATCAAACTGGCTGATGAGAGCTCAAAATAAGGGTGAGTAGAAGCAGAGAACCAGAGTTGGATAATTTTACAAATTATTAGGCTCTTTACAAATTGATCTTATTTTGTTTTTCCTTTAATGTCTCTTTTTCATCTGATTTCCTCTATGACTTCCCCAAAGTTTTTCACCAGTTTGTCAACTCAGAAAGTTTTATTGGTTTATCTATGTCTATTATTGTTACATTATGTTGAATAATTATTTTTAATTAATTATTAAAAATTAGATAAATTTAATCAGATTATCCTTCCAGAGGTATTCTGGTGCTTAATTTTTCATCAATGTCTACTCCATGAATATGCTTTCTGTATGTACTATTTTTATTTATGAACATCAGATTTCTGACTCTTGTTTCATTTGGAAATGTCCTACATCACCATATGTCACCAGCCAACAGTGCTCATAATTTCTCTTTCACTATGATTAAATAGTTTCCAGTTCTTTAGAAGGAAAATAATGGATGTCATAAAAACAGCATTAAAAAATCCACACAAACAAATCTAATTTCCATACATTTGTCTCTACAGAAAATTATCTCCATGGTAATATTCAAAGTTTGCAATCTTTATCAAGAAAATAAACCTTTGGTGTTTGGGGTTTTTCCCAGAAAGTGTTAAATTATAAAAGATTTATTTTGAAGACTGTCAAAGGAGTGCCCCATATGTGTGTATATATATACATACATAAATACATATATGTGTCTGTGTGTGTATATCTAGCAAGAGAGGGAGGAATGACTGATGGAAATTCTAATATATGAAACTGAAAAAATGCAGAAAATATCAATTTTTCAGTAGGCAGCAAAAAAACATATATGTGGTAGGACAGAAATGTCGCTACTGATGTCACCCAAGGTTCAATACTGGGCTGATTATTTTTCATTTTTCATTAATGACTTAGATGGAGACACAGATGCTTCTCAGAAGGTTCATTTATGACACAAAGCTGGGAGGAGTGACTGATATCCCAGAGTGCTGTGCAGCCCTTCAGAAGAACCTCTGAAAGTTGGAGGGATGAGCAGAGAACTGTCTGAAGTTCAACTAAGGCAAATGTGGGGTCCTGCAGCAGGAGAAGAATAATCCCATGTACCAGCAGAGGCTGGGGCAGACCTGCTGCAAAGCAGCTCTGTGGAGAAGGACCTGAAGGTCCTGGTGGGTAACAAGCTGCCTGTGACCCAGCATTACCCTTGTGTCCAAGAAAGACAATGATATCCTGGGGTGTACTAAGACAAGCATTGCCAGCATCTCAAGGGGGCTGATCCTGCACCTCTACTCAGCCTTAGTGAGGCCACATCTGAAGACGCTCGAGTCTTTATCTTATCTTGATTTGCTCTCTATTGATAGGATAGTCTATATTGATTACAAAAAATTAACAGCATATTTTTCTCTAAATTCAGATTAGGGTAATGGAAACTATACACATTTGGATCAAATTTGATGCTGAAAATGGACAAATATATAAAGAAGAAATACAGAAATTGTCTCATCAAATGATTAGCCGAGTGCTTTGTATCCTGAGCTTCCCAGTTTCTAAGAATTTTGATTAAAAAAAAATCTGCTTATAATCTGTAAATAAATTAATTATTGCATTTCAGATTGAGTGAAATACTTTGTAGAATCCAAAATATTCTCAGATAATTTCTATCTTCTCTCAGGAAAATACATTTTAAAGAATTCCAAAACTTTTACTAATGACTTTTCCTTCAGCCATAAAATACATGAAATACATTATCTGTACAATTTTCATTAAATATTCTTAGGTAGGTAGCTAGCTATATATTATAAAGGCATACCAGTAACTAACCATGAAGGCTCAGAAGGACTATCCATGACAGATGTTTGTGCCTAAATTCTCTAACCAGAGCATGGTAGCAGCTAGATGCTTCAGACAGTAAAACCAGAAATTGTAGCAAAGAGTATTGGCTCTGGCCTGTGGAGAAATACCAAGGAGACAAAACTGTTTTAAGTCTCATATTCCTAAATTATTTAAGCCTCTCACATTAAGAGCTCTCATTAATCAAAATCTACTTGTATTGCTTCTGTCTGAGGTAATTTTCCTCACAGTATCTGTGTTCTGGCTTGACCTTGGCAATACGTTGATTTTTAAGTCCAATACCTCATTATGGTAGGGAATCAGAAGACATAATTTAAAGTGTTAAATACATATAAGTCATATTTGACATCCATAACTTTTTAAAATGTCTTCTATAATTGCAACAACCAGAAAAAAATTTTAAAAAGGGAAAAAAAAAAAGGAAACTAAATATAGTATCTTTCTGTTTCCAGTGAAAACTAGATTATTCGGGTACTACATGATGGAAGGTCTTAAATTTCTGTAAACTTCTTTTGAATTGCATTATTTGCATGTAAGCAGTAGTGAGATATGGAGTATCTTTTTTAGACTTGAATCCATCTGGGATAATGACTGCAAAAGCGCATTTCTAATCAGCCTACTCTGACTATAATATTTTGGCTATTTTCCAAAAAGTAAGCCAAAATGAAAAAGAAAAAATAGTGAAAAATACCTGAATAGTAGTAAATATGAACTTTTTTAAATAGTGCAAATAAAACTCTTGGTTTAGGCAAGGGAGTAGAAGATGAAGGAAGACTTCAGACTGAAGTGAACACCCTAAATAAAGATGACTTCATCAATGCCTGACTGCACACCTGTCTGAACTTTAATATTCCTCTTAAATCAGCGAAAATTAAATTATTCTACTCAGTAGGTTTTTGGTTGGATTAAAATATGAAATTTAATTAAGAAAAAATAGTCAACAGCACAACCAGTCTGAGGACAACTCTGTAAGGTTCATTAGTGTTAAAAGAGATGCTAGGTAGTTCATATAGCTTTGGGGAGTGCCACAGTATCTAACCTACATGGAAAAATATATTTGGCTGCACACCTAAATAGTGAGATGTATTAATTATCTTTATGGGGAAAGTCATATATTTAACACCTTATTTAACAAGATTTGGACAAGATTCTTTAAAATAAATGCTGAAGCTATTCATGTAGCATCCTTTTTTGTTACTTTACTTGGGGGTATTTGTTCAGTGAAGATAGATTCTGCTCAGTATTGTTGCAGCTCAGTAAATTTAATCTTGCATAGTGAACTGCCATAGAGCAAGATTTCCTATGCAAAAGATGTCACATTTTCTTTCTGTCCCATATCCCTCTGAACCATCATGACATCATAAAGATAAATCTTGTGGAAGTCTTATAAGTATGGAGAGTTAGATTGTGATTGTTAAACATATTTGTTCCAGGAAATTGCCCACAAGTCCCAGACAAAAGCAGAGGAGTTCATTTATGCCAAAATCAGCTTAAATCAATCATAGGACAGCAGACTTGCCATACCCACATGTGGCCTTTAATCCTGGCTGTCAACCATATAATGCCTCTCTAAACCTAAGACATAAATAAAGTTTCTTGAATAGGGATTCCTATTCTGTAATTTCAAAGTATCTAGGATAGTGGGGGATTATTTTAGAACATATGAGAGTGATAACTTTCATTCCACAAAACTGAGGTTACCACCTTCAAGACTGAAGTGCATTTATAAAAAATTGTTTGAAAATGCTAAGTTGCCTAGGACAGGCAAAGAATCACATTTGGTACAGCCTCATTTATAATATCTCTCAGAAGTGATCCCTACAGTGAAAAGCCCCTGAGGCACATTTGGCCATTATCTTGGACAGATGATTTTTGGAGCAGCACAAGTCAGAGGCAGGCAGTGAGCAGGAAGCAAGTCATAAGGAAGGAGTTCATCACTCAAATATGCTTGCCCATCCTTTTTTTATTTAGCAGATTAAACAACTACTCTACATTTTTAAACATCTTGTGCATAAAAGTGTTTAAAAAACATTGCATAGGATATACTTAAATGATGATATTTTTCTAATTTTGGTAGAAGAAACAAAACAAAAGGCATCCAATGGAAAAATGAAAATGCAACGTCTTTTTTTTGAGAGCCACTAAGTAATTTCTTTCTGCATTTGGTGACATATTACAGCAGAGAAGATTGTACACCTTATCCTGGAATAGTTTTCTGCTCTGTATTCTGCATACACTGTTCTGACAGCTCTGTTTTGATTCCTTTAAAGTAAAAAATCTCTGAATTTATAAAAAAAAACCTCTTAAAATATTATGTTAATCACAATTTCAAACCTCAATAAAATTGTAAGAAAAACAATTTTTAAAGTTTAGAATTAGAAATTAAACATTTTGGGAACACCAAAATAAAACAGATATACAAATGAAACCTTTAGACCTAACCAGTAGTGAAATATTATTCGAGATTTTAATTTTTACATTTTTTTATTTCATATCTCTTAAATCAGGAGCCCAGTGAAGAAAAGACTGCTTCAATTCCACAAGCCCATATTAAACAAAGAAGAAAGCTGGGCATGAATTCCCAATGGACTTGTGTAGAAATAGGCATATACAACACAGACCTACAAAAATACACAGCTGATCACACCAATCTCAAACAGCCACAGACAGTTCACAGGAACACAGCACAAAAAAACCTCTTTCTTCTCCCCTGTGCAACTCATCAACTCATCAGGATAATGGCCAGTTAGTGGAAAATATTTATATGTAGATTGTGCATCATGGATCCCTTTAGCTCAGACACTTGGTCTGCCCAGTAGTTGCTCCTCCTTCCCAGTCTCCCCAGCTGCTGGAAAGTGCGCTGTGCCCCTGTGCTGCAGTCCCACTAGTTTCTGGTACAGGCCCCCCTGTACCCATGCACTAACACACAAACAGACACAGACATGTGCAATTTGGATCCCTCCAGAACCAGGATCTCCCACAGTCCATCCATGTGCTGGTTCTGGATCGTTGCTCTTCTGCAGTTGCCTCAGGTACAGATGGACAGACATATAGACACACAAATCCATCTCAACTGACCTCTTGGCCAGGGCAGTGTTTGTCTCTCCAATTAAGTTATTTGTCTTCCCTTGCCTGCCCAGTACCACTACACTCTTCTGTGTGTAGGGAGATGATCTTTTTATTGCATAACTGAACATTTTTCTTGAATCACTTTTTTTTAGCCACAAACCTTTCTTGGCTTTTATACTAACAATACTGGTTATAAATGACATGCCAATGTTTTGATGAAGTTAAAATGGCAGCAAATTATTTTTGCTAGGAGAAAGAGTCTAAAATATTGGATTAGTTTAAATTTAACTGATATTTAAATAAGTAATGTCATGCCATATTTTAAATTAGACATTAATTTATGCAACATTGAAACAGAGAGTCTGTAAGTGCAATTATTGTAAAAAAACTTAATATGACTTTTAGAGAATTACAGGTTAATACTGAAGTAAAAAAAAACCTTAGAACTAGTATAAATTATCTGACATCAGTTCTTACAAAAATTGTATTAAGGAAGCTCGGTCTATTTTGAACTCTTTGTTACACTATATGTCTAGACAAGACCATCAAAACAAAGATAATGCATAAAAAGACTGTATGCTGAAAAGCTAAAAAAAATACTGTTCTTTGAAATAGATTCCTCTGTAAAACAGAAAAAAATTATTTAAATAAATATACAGATGATTCACTATGGAATACCATGAAAAATTTCAGAGAGCAGCAGCCTAGTTAAGCCTCTTTTGTGCTGACTCATGGGGTACTCTACAGCTTTTGTTCCTGTGAAGAAGAACAACCTACAGCTCCCAAATGAACACACATAAAATGGAAGTAAATAGAAGTAGTCACTAAAGGAGGAAGGAATACACAGTACACTACTGCAAATGAAATGTGTGACAACAGAACAGATGTTTATGCATAGAGTATCTAGAAGACAACAGAGGTGACATAATTTATGGTAACAGGAGCATTTGCATAATTCTGTGTCTTCCTGAAATGAAGCAGTATCACAGCACTGATGCGAAATACGTGTCATTACAGTTTTGTCGTAGAGGTAAAGTGGTGAGAGAAGGAAGAGAATGCAGACTCTGGAAGTCTTAAAAGGACAAATGGAATATCTTTAGGATACTTCTCATGAAAGGAGAAGTCAGGCTGATGTGAGAAATTTTGCTTTTCTTGCTTTACTAAGTCAGCAACTCCCACAGTACAAAATTTAAACTCATATAGTTGGAATGAATGCGGAATCTGCAGTTTCTTCAAGTCTAAAAAATATATTTTTTTTTGGGTCTCACATTTCCCCAGCCTATGGGAATACAAACTTCTATCTAAGTAGCTGATGGTTCACAGTAACTTCTTTAGAAAACCTAGTCATTGCAAGTGTAGGTGGGTGTCCTTTTTCCCTGAGAAGAGATTGAGAGAGCAAGCAACTTTGACATTTGAAGGTCTTTGGTCAAAGACCTTCCTCCAAATGAGTGTGACCAACTCTGATTTGTCTCTTTGTCCATTGTCCTATTACCTTTCTCTCTCCCTCCATTCTACTAAGTAATTACACATGCACCAACTGAGGTACAGCATCTTCAATATCTTGCAGAATACCAAGAATATTAAAAAGGAAGAGAAGATGGTTGCAAAGAATATCTGCAAGGCTACTGGAGGTAAGTCACTGAGGGTCACTGGTCACAAACTCTCTGAGGCATGAATTAGATGGCAGTGGACTTGAATGGGTGGTTATTTTTTTTCACATTCAACTAAGGTAATGAAGAAAAATCATAATACTAAGAATTTTTTTAAACAATGGCTGCTTCAATAGAAAAATCGAGACCTCTGCCACAAACTCAGGACATTTTCATAAGCCTGTTTCTCTGAACATCTGGAAAACTTTCCCAGTTTTTTTTTCACTGGTTAATGCTATCACTTGCACTATGAAAAGAACCAGTGTATGCCACTGCATTCCTGCATAAGGCAGGAATTGCACAGCATCCACAGCACCAAGACCACTAAAGGTGTAGCTCCTGAGCAGCTATGTAAGAAAAGAAGCACCTGCCAACGGTATCAAGGTAGAAAGACCAGATCAGACTTTTTAAAACATAATATCAATTGATTTATTATATTAATATTACTAATTTAGAATTATACCTTCCTGTATGTGAGGTTTGGTTATTCTTACTTTACTTACTATTATTTAAAGGTAATTTTAAAAGCTGCCTGGTAATTAAGCTCTCCATCTTGTGGGCACAGAGCTACATAGAATCCTGTTCTCTTTTCCCTCTTTGCAGCTTTTGTGCCAAAAGCAGGGACAGTTGTTTGCTTCTTAACTGAATTTTTCTCTGAGCGCTCTGCTTTAGCTCCACCTTGGTATTGTCTAAACAGAAATGCTTTTGAGGTTTCAGAGTATTTTAATTGGCTGCAGAAAGTGAACCCTCTAACTTTAAATTTCTCTGCATGACCAGTAGACATCCCTGAGAGGAGACATGGCTTTTAGTGTGGGGGACTGATCTGGCTTGATGGGTGCTAATAAACATAAAACATCTGAATGACCTTGCAAATAAATGTATCAGATATACAGTGATGCATATCCAAGGTGATAATCTAATTTATGTGATATGCTCTGTAGTGTTCAGGTGTAAGTTATACTGAGCAGTGAATTCAGCATCTTGAAACATAATGCTGATTGTTTTGTTTTGTTTTTTTTTTTTTCTTTCATACAAATTCTGTAATGATGTTGCTTCTTACTCTATTTTTCTTGCTACCTTCACACTGGTTATGATTTCTTTTCCCACCTGCTGCTCATTGGGAAGTCCAGGTGCAAGTTTTGCAGTCAGTGTTGTATTGATATTGCAGGAGCTTTAACAATATCTTTCTACCTGGGTCAAAAATTCTACGCAAATCAGGCAAGTCAGGTACATCAAAAAAACCAAAACTGTTGAAGTGGCATAGGTAGGCTAATTACAAAGTTTTACATGAGTATGCTTTGCTCCACGTTATATTTGATGGGATGTGTTGCCTTGGGTTTTCGTTCAAGGTACATTAAGATTTGACCATGACTTTCCACATCACCAAGATCAATGTACCAGTCTAGATATGGCTTAGCAAATTCTGGCAAAGATACACAAAACACATACTAATCTTCCTGCTGCTAGAATTAAACTCACAATTTTATCAGGTTATCTTGATGGTAGGCAATCTTTTTTTTTCTTTCTTTTGTAATCAGACACCAAATTCAGTAAAACATAACATAAATTCTGAAACTACTTTTTTACCTTTCCAATATCAGTAACTGCAAGATTTTGCCAGCCACAGGAACTACCTAAGGTCATTACACCTCTATGTTATATATGCTATAAATATTTCTTCAGTTCTGTAAATGTAAACTAGATAAATACTTAGGAATTCTATTATAGATTCTTATTTATAAATATTACAATGGTTCTGCCATATAAATCAGTGTAACCATATGAAATTTTATTGTGTTTTTCAGTTAGCACTTAGAGATAAACTTCATTTATTTCATCTGGTGTGAAACCTTAAGCATTAATAATGGACTCCAGGTGCCTCTTTCTTATCCAGATGCATAATTACATTGTGATCTTGAAAGTACTTGATATCTTGAAATTTGGAATAAGTGTGCAGGGTACAGACTGAAATTAGGAAGAACATTATTATTTTGCTTTATGATTTTGGTTCTTCAGCAAAGACTGTAAAAAACTTTTAGGCAAGTAAAATACAAAAAATGTTAAAGGCTATGATTCTATAAAACTATTTTAGTGGTTTTTTGGATTCCTGTTAAGTCTTTAAATCAGCCAGACTAATAAGAGCTTTATAACTCTGCAATTGTAGGTGAATACATACCTACA
>JANIJU010000001.1:68850355-68880684 GCA_025504685.1 Leucosticte australis
TTTTTTTAATTAATGATCTTGATGTATTTTAGGAAATGTTGTATACTAACAGATTTTACCAATGAAACTACCTTTGCAGGAAAATCTCTACAGATTTGCTAATTAACAGACTACTGTAGCCAATAACTATGACTACATCAGTTTCTGAAAAATCTTTTTGTACCAGTTCCCTCAAAGGATATCAGTATCAAGCATATATGACTATATTTTTTCAGCAGATGTCTTTTCATATATTTTCATTTCCTCAGACACTTGGGAGATGAAATAATGTACAGGTTTTCCTGCATGGACATCCTCAGGTAACATCTCACTTTAAGATATGAAACACAAAAGATAAATAAATTTATAATTGTAGCAATTATACTGGCAAGTCTAGAAAACCTTCAAGTATTTTGCATTACATGTTCTTCACGCAGCAATTCCTGTTGGCATAATTTATGCTTGTTTTGACACAGCAAAGAAGGAAAACCAAAAAGAGGAAAATGTGAAGATTAGAAGCAGAAGGTTTCTAGGCAAACTTTACGTGTTGATCTGATACACACTGGATTTGCTGTAATTTGAGGAATGATCTTAGGTGTTAGTTTGCATTTTTGCTCTAGGGGGATTTTGATTAGATATTGTAAGAAATTAATTAACTTTTATGTTACTGACTCATCTAGCAGATTTTAATTTAAAATATCTACTTAGGACATGAACTAAGACAAAAATAAATTACCCTGATTATTTCACTTCCACTGGAGTCATCTGTGGGTCAAGGTCATAAAGTAATATGCTAAAATTGATTTTCTAGGTGACAAAAACAATAAATAGATCCATTCAAATCACCACCATTAATTGTAATTTGCCAACAGCCCTTGATCACAATTTCATTCTACATTTGGAGACAATCACGTCATTCACAGTTTGCTAATCTTGACAAGATCTTCTGGTGTGAAAATATGAAACCTCTTATAATTTTTGAAAGGTTCTGCCTCCTTTTCTCCATTCAGCACAGGAAAAGAGCAGATATTGTCAAGTAGACAGATATGTCTCTTCTGTCTCTTTTGCTGTCCTAGGTAGTGAGGATACTGGAGGAAAAAGGGATGCACAAGAAGTTGGGAGGGGACACAGACAGAAGGCCTGATCTCACCAAAGGGATATTTCATACCAGAGGGCATCATGCTCAGATTATAAACTAGGGGCAAGGCTGGCCAGGGGATGTTGCTTAGGAACTGTCTGGGCATCAGTCAGCTGGCAGCGAGCAATTGCATTGTACATCACTATTAGGGAAACATTTCTGTCTGGCCTTACAGGAGTCATTGTGGCAATCACACCAGCACCACCTCAGCTGGGACCAAAGACTCTTCACAATGAGCTGTGAAGCTCTTTTACCAGCTCAACCCCAGGTTTCACAGAGCAGAACCTCAGACACCTGGATCCTTAAAATCATATAATTGTCATTCAAATATCTCGAGCTGGTGCCCTTGAGGAGAGACCCGAAACAAAGGACACCCTGAGGTTTCATACCCTCCAGTCTGTGTGTGGTAAAGCCTGGGGTTTTCCAGCAGAGTGCTCAGCTCCTGCTGTGTCTGCCTCTCAGTGTTCATCTCCAAAAGTCCTCATGTCTAAGTGCTGGCGCTGGCTCATGGCCTCATCTCAAGCTCCAGGTACCCAGAGCTCAACCTGCAGCTTGCAGAGCAGCTGTGCACTGAGCTACTGGCACCAAATGTCTTTCTCAACATTCAGCAGCTTTTTGTATTCTAATTCTAATATTATTGCTATGTTTTTTTTCCTTTTCTATCCCATTACACTGTCTATATTTCAACCCATGAATTTTACTTTCTTTGTCTAATTCTTGCTCCCATCTGACAAGGGGAGGGGGGGTAAACAAACATCTCTGTGGTGTTTAGTTGCCTGATGGATAAAACCACAATCATAGATCAATTTTTAGCTTTATCTCTAGACACTATAAACCCATGTATTATTCAGAAGGAATTTAACACTATTATAGTTAAGAAGGACAATGCTCAACTTCATCTAAGAAAGCTTTGCCTGCTTGTAGTGCTGAAAGAAAATTACCATCACTGCACTATATCAAAATCTTATTAAAAAAAAACTTCTTGCAGTTCTTGATTTATTTTCATGTTTATCAATACACAGAGCCTTGTTTTCTCTTCATAAAATCACAGAAGCATTTAGATTGGAAAAGACTTATAAGTGCAACTGCTAACCCAACACTTCCAAGTCCACCCATAAACCATGTCCCTAAGCACTGCAGCTGCATGTGTTTTAAACAACTGCAGGGATAGTGAGTTTACTTCCCTGGGCAGGCTGGTCAATGCTTGGCTATGTTTTTAGTGAAGAATGTTTTTCCTGATATCCAATCTAAACCTCCCCGGTGCAACATGAGGCCATTTCCTCTAATCCTGTCAGCTGTCACCTTGGAGAAGAGGCCAACCCCCATGTCACTACTGCTTCCTTTCAGGCAGTTGTAGAGAGTGATTAGCTGCCCCCTGAGACTCCTTTCCTCCAAGCTAAACACTCCCAGCTCCCTCAGCTGCTCCTCATCAGATTTGTGCTCCAGATCCTCTATCAGTTCTGTTGCCCTTCTCTGGAGACCATCTCCATGTCTTTGTTGCTGTGAGAGGCCCAAATACAATATTCAAGATGCAACCTCACCAGAGCCAAGAACAAAGGGACAGAAACTTCCCTAATCCTGCTGGCCTTTCTGTGTTCCTATGCAGTATTTCTAGCTCAACATCTCTTTTGGCAGACAGGCTTTGCATTCTGTCACGCTATGGATTAAAAAAATTATCTTTTCCTTTCTCTCCTTTTAGATTTTGAATACTTAGCATAATTAAACTCTTTAATACTTCAGATTTTACTTTTAAAATCTGTTCTTTTTTAGCCTAAGATTCCTTATGTCTAATGTCATGATTACAACCGACAAGTTTTTAAATTGGATTGTCAGAACATGCTAATTTCAGAGTTATTTTAGAGTTTCTTCCAGATGGAAATCTGTCTTCTCCCACGTGACTTCTGCCAACCTGAGCTAACTATGTTATAATGTTATTTTAATGAAGAGAGAGACTTTTAATTGAGCACCTGGGTCCCCAAATGTGTCTGATTTTCACAAAAAAAAATCTTGACTGGCTTTGAGGATGTACTTGTGTAAAAGAGGCTTTAAAGAAAATGCAGACTGAGTAAACTGCTTAGCTTTTTTATGAAACACATTCTTCTAATAATATCGAATTTTTAGTAGTTTCACCTTATTTAGGAAAGTCAATCTAAACTCAAACAACTATCTTCTCTATATACTATTCTATCCCAATCATGTCTACAGAATGCATTAGGATCTTTAAAATCCCCAAAACTCAAAACTGTACCAAGAGAAATTTTGTTCAAGACAGAGAAATTGATATAATGTCAGGGGTTTAAAATAGTCTGGTAGATGATGCAAAGTATTGTACTTGCAAATCTTAAAGTCATGGTGCATAGACGTAGCTAAATCATCTTATGGCTTCTTACATATGACATCTATAGTTTATATATGTGTGACTTGCATACTGCAAGACTCTAAGTTGCTTTTCTTAATAAAATAACATTGCTGTATGTTTGTTTTAAAGATATAAACCAGATTAACTTTTCATAGAGAGGTAATAGCATTATTAGACAATTTGATTTAACAAAGAGTTGATTTTTCCATGGATGATTTTTATCTACTTATGAAATGGAAAAACCTCCTTTCAAAACTAAATACATGTGCTGCACTAATACTTTATGTTTAGCTTGGTTATTTGACTTGTAAGTGCCGTGGTTTAATCCCCACCAGCAACTAAGTACCACACTGCTGCTCACTCACTCCCCTCCTTTCCCCTGTGGGATGGAAAGAGAATGAGAAAAAAAGGTAAAAACTTGTGGTTTGAGATATGAACAGTTTAATAACTGAAATAAAATGTAATAATCATGAAAAAAATAATCATAATCATGAAAGAGAGAGAGACAGAGAAAGGAATAAAACTGAGGAACATTAAGTGATGCACAATAAATTGCTCACCAAGCACTGAGTAATGCTCAGCCAGTCCCTGAGCATCAATTAGTGGCTCCCAGCTAAATCACTCCAGTTTAAGGACTGGACATGAGGCCTTACAGGATGCAATATCCTTTTTGTCAGTTTGAATCAGATTTCCTGGGTGTGCTTCCTCCTAGTTTCTTGTGCACCTGCTCACTGGAAGAGCATGGGAACCGGCAAAGTCCTTGACTCAGAGTAGCATTACTTAGCAATAGCTAAAACATTGTTGTGCTATCAAAACTATTATTACAATAAATCTAAAATACAGGACTGTACCAGCAACCAAGAATAAAACTAATTATCCCAGTCAAAGCCAGCACAGAAAGCACAGATGACAAAAAATGATAGGGAACAGGGAAGGGGCTACACATCATAAAGATAAATCACACATATAGAAAAAAAAACTTGGGTGCATGTCCTGGAAGTGACAGCCAAACAGTGTTTTATTACAAAAAGAGAATGAAAATAATTTATCATTAATAAGCAAATTTGTGGCATAGGCATCATGTAAATAACTCACCTGATAGATATTACTGGGTTTATAGATTAAAATGTTTGCTGTGTTAGTTGCAAATGAAGTGAAATGAGTAATCTGAAACTTTAGGGATTCTTACAAACTCTGAGTAAAATATTTTATTTCTGAGTTTGTACATTCTCCAAGGAAAATGCTTTAATTAAAATACTGGAAGCCTCCAAACTGCATCTATTTTGAAGGCATAAAGCTGTAATATCTTACACATTCACATAAAGATATAAAAAGTGTGAAATACTCATGTGGAGAATATAAACAGGTGCAAATCTACTTCAAATATAACAATTAAATGATAGGCATCTATTTAACTGCAGGTGAGGTGCAGTAGAAGATTACACATTATAATAACCACTTTCAATGCTAATGGTTTGTCATTGGTTTGTATATGTTAAAAGAAAAAATAAATTTCTAGGTAATTCCTAAGTGTACTTCCTAAGAAACTGTTTAGGCAAAATTCCAGGAGGTGACTTCAGCAAATTTTAATCACCTGTAAAAACAGAAACCCTAACTAATTTGCAGGAAACATCATTTTAATGAAACATAACTTTTTCTTAGTTTAAAACAAAATTTTTTGTTGCAATACAATTAGTAACAGAATATCTCAACTTCTAAGTGAAAAATTTTAACGTTTTATAGACTAGAATTTTTAATAAAGGTTGGGGGCCATTTGATGATTCCATCAGATTTTATTTCATCAAAATGCAATTAAATATATATGTAGATATGTACAGAAAACTAATTAGCATTTTGTCATAATAAAGCCTCTTGAAAAAGAAGTGTTGTGAGAAAAAATTCTATCCTTTTTTAAATTCTGGTCTCATTAAGTGATACTTAACACAGGATAGACCTGAAGAATTTTGTGTCATATGAGTAATTTCCCATCACATTAGATGAACATCGTAGACCAAAGACTCTCTTTGAAATAAATGTGAATTTATCCTGAGCACACCAAGTCACAATACACTAGCCTAACTCTGACCTTTTACAGGGATTTGTGAGATTCTTGTTCTGCTGCAAAGAGGGTTTAAATGAGTCACCTTTGAATCACCATGTTAGGTTATATGATACAAGCTCAGATAGACACCCACAGAGGACTTCAGGGAGACAATGCCAGGAGTGGGGCACCAAATAAAGTTCTGCCAGGGTACTCTCAAGTCCATCCCCATAGGAGTCCCAGACAGACCACTCTGTGTGCCTCTGAAGGTGAGAGCAGAGTGGGGTTTGCCTGTTGGGAGCCAGGAGAGGTTCATGTGGGGGCCCAGAGGTGCCTATTACCCATGTACCTGGCATGGGGGTGTGCACTGGGTACGTGGTGTGTAAATTTTAATGATGTGCCTCTGCAGGGCAAGGAGAGGGAATCAATGATCCTTGTGGGTACCTCCCAGCTCAGCATACTCTGTGCTTCTGTGGTATATGTGCTCTGTGTGTTTGGGCTTGTGCCAGTCTTCCTGCTGGTTAATCCTGGCTAAACCTGAAGGTATGTCAGCCTCCTCTTGTCCACAGTGAGTTTCCTCTAGCAATATCTATATTTTCCTCTAACATCATCCATCTGATAATTGAATATCTTCTAACATCCAGGTAATCCCTTAGTTGCAGTGTATCATTGCAAAATTTCCTTTAAAATTCTTTCAGTACATCTTAGGAATGACAGAAGTTATTTGTTTAGACAAATGACAATTTAAGATTGCTTTATTATAATTGAGAATAAATTATTTACTGAGAAGACAATAAAAAATAAGTTATGAACAGAGACAGATAAATTACAGTTTGATATGAAGAACTTTTATGCAATTCCTACTCACTATTTTTGTTCGTCTTGGTCTTGGACTCCATAATTTTTTTTTTTTTTGAGCTTTAGGTTCAAATGAATTTCTTACTTCAAAGCAAGATTCAATCAGTCCAGCGGTGCTGCTTAAGCTTACATGTCCACACCAAGGGAAACTGCAAGCAGCTATTTGATACAATTCCATAATAGACCCATTTTGTTTCTTGAGAGGTTTCTGTGCATTAGGAAGTCTACTGAAGGGTTTCAAGCCTGCGGAAAACTCACAAGCCCCAGAAAATTAGTGCAGTTATACTTTTTCTAGCTAACAGAACCAAGTGCTAAAATATGGTTAATGACTAAACTACTGAAAAAAAAATCCAAACCAAAAGACTAAGAAGAGGTTGGCATTGCAAAAGAATCAATGAGTGAAATTAGCTTTCTGTAGGAGCTGTTTGCTACCTGATTGTACAACCGCTATGAGGAGGTTTTTTTCAGTAACTTTTGAAACTGATATTACTTTCTTCTACCAGATTAAATCTGTTTTGGGGGAAAAAAATCTGATTTCTACCCTTTCTTAACACTTCATGATCCCAACAATGCATACTTTTTCTAGTATTCTATTCTCAAGTGCAAAATTTCTTTTTGGCCAATATAAAATTATCTCAATTTTTTTTTTCATTGCCTTTTTTATAAGGATTATACCTGAGTGTGCCAAGTTCATTTATTAGAATATAATGCCAGTAAAGATTTTTCCATATCATTTACTCTATGCCAAAAAACATCAGATTACTGTTGGCTTTGCTGTGGGTTTTTCCATTTATTTGGTTCTCTTTTTAATTCTGTGTGACCTTCTATTACATAGAAATACTATAATCTCTTTGCCTTCTCTTTACTCTATTTTTCTTTAGGAAAATACGAAATATATATATTCATACTTGAATGAACTGCTTCTGCAAGTGCATGCCAATAAAGTTGTCAAAGAATCAGACAAAGACCATAAATGTCTTGTCACAGCAACTTCACAGTAAAGTCACAGCATGGCTTACTCTGTCTGTGACAGTCCATTTCTATGTATTTCCTGAGTAGTAAATTATACTTGTCCTTGAACAGATTTCTGACAATGCAGTTTTTTGTGAAAATATGAAATAATTAAGAAGAATAGGAAATAGGTTTTGTAAGAATAGGAAATTGCATAGTAAAGACCAAACTAATTTTCACCTGTGACCTTGAAAGTAGTCAAGCCATTTAAGTAATTTACTGAATTGTCATTGCTATTCTCAGAATTTTATGGAAGTTACTGGCTTAAAGTGTGAAAAAAATATGCTGATCTGAAATCAAAACATTGAAAGCTGACAGAAGTGTCATAAATGTTCAATATCTGTTCAAATTAACACCCTGGAATAGTTATTTAGATGTTGCATAGCTTTTCATTAAGAATCTACCCATGTAGCATTTGACACCTCTGACAATTTTGCAGAAATGTATTGATAAAATAGGTTTTTACAGATCAAATAGAGAACTTGATATAACCTCCATATCAAAAACTCCACAAACATAAACACTTCATCCTCACTTATTTGAATGGATTTATCAAGTAAGGCCTAAAGTCTGAACTGTCTCATGTTGTTGCTGTTTGTATTTTTCTGATCTGCAGCCTGCAATACCATTCACAGTCCCTTCTGTCTTAGCTCTAGCACAGCTTTATCCCCTTCTTGCTGCAGTTTCTTAGAGAAATACTTTAAGCATTGCCATTGTTAAGACCAAAATTGTGGTTGGTATAGTAAAATAGTACACAAAATTTTAATATTGAGGATTTCAATATACTCTTTAGAATAACATCTGAAAACTCCTTGAATGAAAGCCAGTCAGACAAATGACTTTCAAACCTCTGGCAAATGCCATTTTGATTCAAATACTTCAGGCTTAATGTGACAAAGTGGTGCTGGTCAGTGTTCTAACACCATATTATTTCAGGGAGTTTAATCCTTTCTCTGTTGTTGGAAAGGGAACTGTTAGGAATCAAAAGGACTTTTTGTTTAACAAAAATCAAGCAGTTATTTCTATCATGATTTTACCCTTTTTCTTCACACAGTTTAAAAATCTGGGTTTATCACCCTTTATCATGATTCCTGAATCATTAGATTTACTTTTACTAAAAAAAAACAAGACAACAATCATCTCCTTTGACCCTGATACATTCAGACAAAAAAGCCAAATGAAATTCACCGAACCTCTGTCTATTCTCTGATGCAGTGTTTATATATTTAGTGAACTAATGATCCCAATTTAATAGTGAGCTGCTATAACTATGCATTTTTTCTTCAGTGCATGTCACAAAGCATGCATATGACTTTTTCCTCTGCAGTGTGTGCCACAATAATGTTGTTTGAGCCCTAACTACTAAGGTACTTCTTCTAAGCAGAAAAGAGGTAAGAACATTCATTTCGTGTGAAAATACCCACATTCCTCTCAAATAACTTTGAATTAAGATTTTTCTTTCCCCTTTTGTAATTAAAAGTTAATTGTTATTCTGCACATTCTTTTAGCTAAGAAACAAAAAACGTGTAAAAGGAAAGGGAGATATTCATAGACTAGACTTCCTACTTTTGAGCTAATATTTTTAATTTCAGAAGAGGAACTCTGCTTCTTTTCTTTTGAGAATATAATGACCACAAAACTACTTATGCTGCCTGGATCATGCTTCAGATGACTGAATATTTTGCTAGAATATTGCCATCCCCATTCTTGTATTAAGGACTTTATATTATTGACAGGTTCATAGTACTAATTTCAGAATTTAGATTTTGAATTTTCAAAAGTCTTGGAAGTCTGGCTATACCTTTTACAGAAAAAATGGTTCATGCAAGAATTTATATATAGCTGACTTCAAATGGTTCACAAATTAGATGTGTCTTTAGAGATACCTGTTTCTGGTTTTGCATCTAAGTGATTTTCCCATTACCAATATACACATATGCAACTGGTAGAGCTGAACTTTTATTTGTGTCTTTGTGTCTTTTTTTTTTTCTCATAAAGTTATTTTTACTATATTCAGCAAGTGTTCCTGAGGTATTAAATTCTTACATCTCCATTTACCAATTTAAAACACGCCTCTGTAGATTATTTTCTTTAGTGGTCTATTATGTAATTTATGTACACAGGTAAGAGCGGTTATATATTACTTCTTAATTCCTTATTTCTAAATGTGTTCCTACCTCTTCATTTTATTACAGCTAGCTTTTCTGATTCAAATGCTTTAAATGCTTGTAATCTCTTCTGGCTTGGTTCTTCTATTTCTTTGATTTAGAAGTCTTTACACAATACTATCTCTAATTATGTCACTCTGATTAACAGAATAAAGTCATAATCAAGGTAATTTTCTTCTACAGTTTTTGGTCTTCAATACTTTTATATTAAACCCAAACCAGGGTTTAAGTAAACCCCTGGTTTAAACCTGGTCTAGTGCTTGGAACTTGTCTTTTCTTTTCCTTTATTATCAGCTAAGCTAATTTTTTCTTTATTGCTTTTTCATTTGTGCTTTTGTCGTTTTCATATCTCACTAACATTACCTAATCCTCTTCCTACATTTTTTTCTTCATTGCAGCACTCTTTTTTTTAAACAACACTCCACAATATGCTAAACACAGTGGTGCAAAATGTTCTTTATCTCTGATTAGTTTATGTTATGCAATCACAGCAGTTATTGAAGCTGAAGTGCAAATGAATGGCAATACTCTATAAAAAACAAATAAATACTAAATAGAAAGTCAAAACTTCAGCAGAGAACATGTATGCAACTTAGATTTTTTTCACAACAATGAGAGTAAAATTCCTTTCCAAAATCCTTTACATACTTTGTAGTAATTGGAAAGAGATCTATTATTTAATTTTGGCATAAAAATGATTAGAAGAAAAAGGACAAACCTTACTTTGCTGTATCTTAATAGATGTCCTTGATCTTTAGAAAATCATGCAATATTGTACATTTTCAGTACTATTATTAGCCATTGCAGAAAAAAGAAAATATTTGAATCTTAATATGTAAAAGAATCTACCCATATTGTTACTTGTATGGTCACTGCATATAACTGCATATCACTGTTTTTGATTTTCTGAATATAAAGAGAGAAAAGTAAGTTTGTAAATTTTTTCTAGGCCTAATCAAAAATCAGAATGAAGAAAAGTTTGAAAATTATGAAATCTTTTGAAATATATCTTTTAGTCTTTTGATTGAAATTTAAAAAAAAAAATGTTAATCACAGTCCCCAAAAGCTTCTAAGAACCCGAGTAGATTAGTGAGACAAACTGCAGGATAAATTGAATAAATTATGGGTATATTAAGCAAGGTAGCATCAGTAATCACAGTTATTCAAGTTTGCCACCTGCCTAGTGATTAGCTTCCTATGAGCCTCATCATCATAATGTTTTAATAAGGGGTTTGGATGAAAGTGAAGTGGTGGCTTCACAGCTTTTTATGGGAATTCTTTTCCTACTGATCATGTGTAAGATGGCAGAAATGAAATGGATACAACAGTATTATGAAGTTTTTTCAATTGCTGATGTCCTATAGGTTATGTCACTGGAGTGAAGCTTCAGTCTTTCTTCCATAAAGAATTTGATGTAGCATTACAGTGGATAGGTAGACCCCCCCCAGACTGGGAGAATTGCTTCTCATATTTGGTGTCCGTAAATAAAGTCTCTGGATAGGTCTTTTTCCAAACCAGAAATAAAATTGTTCACAGTCGATTTTGATGAAATAGTAATTAGCTCACTGTTTTTGAAACTGAGTATTTTAATGAACTGCTTGTCTCTTAGCAACTTAAAATAAAATTCAGCTCCCATGAGAAGTTTCCCAAAATCCATATGTACCCATTTGTCACAACCAGGCCCTAATGTTGAGGTCCCTGCACCTCCCTGTAGAAGACACTCTACCCCACAAGCAGCACACAGACCCATAGACTCATGACAAGACTCATAGCCTTAATAGCTAAAATCTCTTTCTTTCTGCAGATTGCCACAGCTCTCAGGGCCATAATATACCCCATAATGTATTCCCACCAGACCTGCAATAGTTCACTTGTCATAATACACCAAGGATACAAGGCAACAAAAACAGGTTTGTGTTCCATCTTGTATTTTGATCTCTGAAGTAAGGAAAAAAACCTGAAATTCAAGGCACTTTTTTTTTTTTTAATCCATTTTTGGTTTAATATTATAATGAGATAAATAGGCCTAACCAAAACATTTGATCTACAGAGATCAACCTTCCATGTGAAATAAGAGACTGCTTCCACCATTTAAAAGGATTAAAAAAGATCAGGACAATTCCAAAGGGTGACAGAGGGGCAGTGCAGACTTCAAAGGGTCAGCAAAACTCTATACAGGAGTAATAGAAAAACAAAACAACACTGGCCACTCTATGACAACTCAAACCTGCACAATATTCTTGGAAACTAAGAAGCATACTTAGTTTTTTATGATTGGATTAAAAAAAAAATAACAAACAAAACAACCCCAACAGCCTCTAGATTTTTAGTATGATTTTTCCCCATGTAGTAATTAAAAGGTTAAAAAAAAAAACAAAAAAACCAGTAATTTTTGGAGAAGAAGACTACGAATGGGAAATGCAGACTTTGTTGCAGCAGATCTCAGAAGTCCATTGCTGACTCCTTGAAGTAAGCAGTAAAAAAAAGAAAAAAAATTTCTGAAATTATATCATCCATACTAAAATATGAAACAGGTGACTTTAATTTACTGTTTGAGAACCTGAGAGACACAAGATTTGACTGGTCTCATTAGGAGATTCTTGTGGTTTTTTGGTTTTTTTTTTTTTTTTAATAGTTCAGGTTCCTGGGGTTTTTAAGGTTAGCAGTTACTCTACAATCTATAAATATTTTTAAGTTATTTTGTTATGGTTCAACTTATTTGTTCTACCAAAACATGCTATGGCTTGTTGTTGCCTGTTACTTATCAGATGTCACAATGAACAGTACTGAAGTTCATACAGCATTCTTTCCACATATGATCCCTTTTCTTTTATATGTTATAAAAATACACTCTTTGAAGAAAATTATAGATAATATCACTGTGTTTCAAAAGGGTTATACTATATGCTTTATTTTTTTACTTTTATTGTAAGATTATTTGGGGTTTTTCACAGTTTTATCATGATAAGACTTACTATCATAAATATGTGTAGTAAGTAATTAAGAAATATGATGATTTACATTTTAACCTGTAAAAATATAGATAGCAAAAATCTTTATGCAAAAAAAGTAGCATTTAGAGGATGAAATGGAGTAAATTTGGGGAGTTGTAAGAGAACACAGGAAACTTTCTTACTCCTTTATTAATATAATGCATCATCAGTCCAGATATTTCTGGAAAATTGGGACCTTCTCCTTGAGACTTCACAACAGGTGTTGCAGAAGACGTTTACAAGGCTCCTTCACCCCCTGCCACAGTGCATTTGTGATGCTCTGATCCACCACTGTACCTCTCCCTCACTTGATTTCCTCAGAGATGCGATTCTTTCCTTTCCTCCTCTCCTGGTTCATAGAGCATCACTGCTTGCAGGCGGCATTTTCTTCAGAGAGAAAGAAGGAAGTGAGAGGGAGTATATAGAAAAGGGATGAGGGAGGAAGCACAGCTTTGGTTCCAGTTCTAAACTAGAATGTTCAAATCCAAGGATCAGACTAGCTATGAATGGCAAGAGAGGGGAGCAATGGAGTTGAGACAGGATTATGAATCTAATGCACAGCGAGATGATCATTAAATAACAACAAAAAGATCTTGCACAGAAAAACAAAAGGCTACTATTTCAGACATCAGTGCCTGAAAGTTTTGATAGTGTTTGAAATAGCATACACCTAGAATCATAATACTCCTAATATATCAACATATATACATCACTGGTATGTATAATGGTAATTCCTTGTCATATTTAGACAAGGATATTGCTATTGGCTTGTTTATGTTTGTTCGTTTCCAATTGTTGCCCATCTCAGAAATAGAGGAGCTGAGGTTCCATTACTCAAATAGAATAAACACAGAGAATGAAGAAGCAAAGGATATAAATAACTGCAAGCTATCAGAGGTTTCTCCTTTGTCCAAAATAAACATTACCCTCTCACATTCTTTTTCTATCATCCATTTGCTCTGTGGAGTTATTTATAATTTATTGCCTACCAATACATTTATTGTCTGCTGCCTCCTAACATGTATGGGATGCTATGTTATGTCTTTTAACATAACAGAAATCATGACTTCTGCAAGAGAAGAGATTTACCCATTCTTGCATTAATACAGATGCCTTAATGATCCTACTACTACTTACTGTGATTTAAAATAGGAAAAAAAAAACCTTATCTGAATACATCCTTCATTCTATTTAACTAGGCTTTCTGATTTTCTTTTCTCTGAGAATTCATAACAGACAGCAACTGATTGAAAATGAAGTGATAAATGTTTTATTCTTTTTTATCAACTTATAGCAAATCTTCAATACCTTCTCTTTGATTTCTCATGGGCAGCTACTCATAGCACAGCCAAGGAGATCCAGCTCCCCCCTTAACCAGCTAACCCACTCTTTTAAAGCACTCATCCTCATTGGACACTGCCGTGGCCTATTAAGGGCAGGCCGGTTCCTAATCTTTGGTAATTAGTACAGCTGCAGCTCCTCAGGGGTGAGATTGCCTTCTGCACTCTTTTTTCCTCTAACTCTTTTTTTTGAAGTATTTTCTAGGTATCAGATGTGTTGTATTTCATCACTCTTTAGAAAAGTATGCTTTCATATGTACAGCTTTACAATTCAGTCTGAGAATGTATTGCCATTCTCCAAGAGGCAGAATACTTCATAGTAATATAAGACACGATTATTACTATTATGTAATACAACTTGATTAATAATATGAGATTTTAAGAATGTAGTTTCTACCTTTTAAATTAATATTATAAGTATTTTTTACTTTAATATTTGACTATTTACTTAGATAAATAAAAACTTAGGTCAAAGAAATTTCATTTAAAAAATCTGCTTTCTTCTTCTGTGACCTCAGCTTAAACTGTAGCAAAATGAATTAAAATTGCCACAACCACTAATTCTGTACTTAGAACTTGTTATATTTTCAAAGGAATTGATACATAGAATAATGATAACATAAGGATCCTTCTCTGAAATTAGAATGCTTATAATGAATTGTATTCTAATAATTTATTTAATTTTTTTAGCTGGAAATTTATTGATCTGACAGTGACCTCTGCCATCATGGGTATGGACAAGTGATGAAAAATGGATCATATAATTTTACCAATGATTCTTCAACTATATCTACAAAATAATGATTGAGAGGTGAAGCATACTATACATTTGCTAAACTATAAAACCAGTTTTAGTGGCAAAGTTTCTTATAGCCCATAGATTATCCAGTGGAGGAGAATTATGTATTATTGCTTCCTCCATAAGTCACAGATTCATCAAACTTCAAAAGGTCTTGGCATGTGGGAGGCAGTGAGACTCTTGTGTTTTGAAGCAGTGTGAGAGGATCATAAAACTCAGTGTTTAAAAAGGGTTGGTTTTCGTGCTGCTTTTATCATAAATATATCCATATTAAAAGCATATCATATGGAAAAATATATGTCCAAAATATTTATCTGGATAAAATCCATCAAAGTTGTAAGACTGTTTTACGGTATGGACTAATTTCTAATGCAAGTTTATTGAAATATACATTGATAAAACTGAATAAGGTTGGTCAGGCATGCATTTCTCTGTCCTATCACAGTAAATACCTGTCCTATGGTTTGATTGTAAATTAATTATTTTTAAAAGTACTCCTAAATTCATGCAACATGGCATTGATACTCTGACTGAATAAGGGACTCTAGAGACAAACATAGCAAGTACTTTTCAGATTTGTACATGCAATATTTAAACTTGTCTTTGACAATTGATATCAAAAAATCTTACTATCAAAATATCCAGGAAATCTTAATGTGCTTACTCTTCCATCTGTCAGTATGTACTGGACATTTTCTTCTGATTTTAACAGAAGAAAATTTTAAAATAATTTCCACTGATAATGCAAGGATGGAACAATACTTTTATAGGTTTGCCCATAAGAATTTCCTTATCTGTCAAAGAAAGGGGATGAATCCTGTGTTGAATTTTTTTTTCTCCTAATGGCTCTATATAAGGACTGCTTTTACATCTTATTTTGTATAAAATAGGTTTTTTTTCCTACTTCTGCCAATGCTTTTCACACACAATATTTAAAGTTTATGAAAAGTAGGGAGTCAATTTTTTCTGTGAGGCTAAATATTATTATATTATTAATCACATAAAATTCCTATCTAACAGTTTCCTCTTGCTCAGATCTTTTTTCCTTTTAATTTACTATGTTAAATAAGTAAATGTAGGTGAGCAGGAGTTCAGTAATATAGATTTTTATATTAATGTCAAAGAATGTACAAAAATTTTCATTTCTAAGCAAGAATTTAATTGTTTTAGACTTTTATCTATGGAATAAATGTTTCAATAGTCTTTGTTTTTTGATGTACATTTTGTCTTCCTAGTCTATTCTGAAAGAATTACACATAGTATTTCATTTTAGGATGTATCTTCAAATTAAATAGTAATATATTTTCAGGTTTTTTGGTTTTTATTTTGTTTTTAAGTTCTTATACTCTAACTGCCTCCAAGTAGTTAAAGCCTAGTTTAGAAATTGTTTTGGTAGGTGTTTTCAGCTGGTTTAATGTCCAAACTGCTGGAAAAATGTCTACACTGCCAAAATAATACTTAGATTTATTTTTTGAGTTCTTGAAGATTATTAAAATTAGTGAATCAAGACCCTTTCAACTTGCCTTTTATATGTCCTTTTAAGTGCATGAAGATACTGATTATCATCACTTTTGCTAATATCTTGTTCATTGATTTTAATTATTTGGGGTGACTTAAGTTTGCAACATTTTGGACTCCAGAAAGAAAAAACTCTTTGTTTAGAGGCTGAACAGAGCAGGCTGATATTACTCAAGTTTTTGCAGTTAATTATAACCATAAAACTTTTATTTATATATGACATGTTCTGTGACAACATTTTGTTGGTTTTCAGCTGTTGCTCTTCATTTGAGCAATTTTTACACATTCTTGAACAACAGATGATAAATCAAACAAGACATGAGAGGAAAAATATTATGTATACAGTAACTTTTCTGTAGCCATGCAAACCAGGAACATCTAGCTATTAAGGCACAATATAATAGACAGCCAGGATGAGCTGAATTTCTTTATAAGTAATGTAATATTAATTTTGAAGCCTGATTATACCATACTTTCTTGAAATAAACTTGCATTTTATGTTTAATTGAGTAGCTGTCATTATGTTCATTGCTACAATTTTCTCTTACAATAAAGACTGTTATAGCAAAGAATTTTTTGCTCAAATAACTTTAATGTTTTCATATTTTTGTATTGCATTTATATGCCTTTATGTTTAGTGAATTCTGAACATTTAGTGTCTTCATTTAATTTAGGAAAATATAATATGCTGAGCAAATAAACTTCTTGAGCCACTCTTGCTATTAGCCTTAGCAAAGAAGGTTCTGTGCAGTTAGAAAACACTATGATTTTTTTTTAATTATCAGCATTCTTGAGGTACTACATAAATCTATGTAATTTTAGTTTCAATTTCTTTTCAAATAAAATAAAGACCGCAAAAAAAGATATTGAAGCGGAAGATGATTTTTTTTTTCCTTTCTCCATTATGTGGGCTTTCTTTCTTTCTTTTTTTTTTTTTTTTTTTTTTGTTTTGTTTTTGTTTTGTCTTAATATAGTCATAAGACAGGGACAAAATGATGTAATTAATAGGTGCTGTCTGGCTTATGCTTCACTGAGCTCTAGCATAAAAGTACTGTGGCTAGGACAGTGAAAATGTGTATTTGAAACAGGAAGCCCAGAAAACACATGAAAACCACAAAAAAGCTTTTCAGCTTTTCATGGTGTCTCTCTCTCTCTCACTTTACTTGCAACCTCAATGTGGTTTAAGGTACAAAGGACCTTTTATTAGCAGTGCAGTAAAAAACTGATGCCAGAAATGTATCATCACCCATCAAGTCCACCTGCTTGGGATTCCTGGAAGGAAATATTTAAGATAATTGAGATATCTTGGTCCAGTGAGCAACAATGAGATTAAAGGGTTTGTGCTTTCAAATCTACAGACAGTACACTGCAGCTTTGATAAGGACCAGGTTTTTCAGGGCATCTCACAATTTATCATGACTTAGATTTTAAGATCTAACTGAAGATAATAATTAAGTGACTTAAATCATATATATTTCCCAAGATACATTTGAAATTGCTGTTGGAACAAACCTTTTAGAATGAATGAGTTTGGACAAAATTAAAAATAATGCACTTTCAGACAGCATGTGAAATTATAAGAAGTTTTACATCCTCAGAACTGTTTAAATTGAAAAGGAGTATATGGATACATACTTGAAGTGATGGAAGGGTATTCAATTTGATGTGGTAAACAGTTAGACTGGGACTTACATCTTCATATGTAGATGTTGCTTTAAAATTAGTAGAGAGAAATTAGCCCTTCTGTAACATATGCCACCTTCTTTAAAATTCTTGTCAGAATTCTCCTTTTTCTTATTATAATTGTTTACTTCCACTGACTGTTGAAACACACACCTCACCTACACTGTTGGTCACTGAAGCAAGAAGGGAACAAATCACAAAAAGCATGTCTTCTAGCATGAATATCTATTATATAGATAGTAAAGTGTATAGACACATACAAAAATTTTGTCTTAGTATTTAGCATATGCATATAAAATTTTATCATATTACAAATGCAATTGGATATGTAATATGAAATATGTATAATGTGATATTTAGTTATTGAAAAGACATCTGGGTTTCAAATAAATATTCTTGAAATCAGAGAAATTACTTGAAGACAGAGAATTAGCTGCAAAAGTTGCCTGTTCTGATCACAAATTATCCCTTAAAAAGAGAATTATTTTGTGAGGTTTCATTCTACTAACTTCAGGAAAAAAATTCTGAACAATCTATTTTTCTCTATAGATTGTACTGGCAAAAAAATCCAGAAGCATAGTGGTAGAAAGAGTCTGTAAAAAGAATGTACTTTGTTACTTACAAAATTAATAATACAGTTTTTCTAATAATTGGAACTTCAGTGCTCATATCTGACAGTACAGCACTCAGTTTGTAAAATCTCCTCTGAACTAATTTTTTGCCAAGGAGAAGAAACCTTTTTTTTTCTTTTTTTTTTTTAATTTTATCTGAATAACAGAGTTTCAAAACCATAAAGCTAGAGTGGCCATGGAATCCTTGAAGCGAGAGTATTATTTCACATAGAAATAATCTTTATACACAGGGATAAAATTAATTTCCCTGAGGTTGACTCTTCAGTTTAGAAGCATTTTATTTTCTTGGACAAAAAGCAGTTATGTATTCCCCGATAAAATCAAAGATATTGACGCTTGTACATTTTGACATACTCTTTCTACCACAAAACACAATTTATTCGTTGAGCCTCTTCGAGATATGATGTAAATCATGTTGAAATTAAATTTTGGATTGATTACTGTATATAGCTTCCTTCAGTAGCAAACAATTCTAGTCATCTATATACAAAGTACAATGGAATATGCTCAAATTTAGAAATCTGGGTGCTGTTATTTCTTCCATTAGGTCAAGTGTGGAAATTTAGAGGTTGTACTGCTATGCAGGCATACCTGGGAAAAAAATCCAAACAATGTATCCAGCATATTCTGTTATCCAGTTAAATTGTTTTAAGTGTAAAAGAAAAAATACGATTAATAATTCACGGCAAGAACTACCAAATTCCACAGACTTTTAAATTAATATTTACAATTTATCCCTGTCTTGAGGAACACCAAAAAGGGATTACTATTGTATTCAACAGTCCTCTGTAGCAGTTCTCATTTCCTCATGTGTAATCTTGACATTTTATGTTTATGCTTCTGTGGGATCTTCCATTAGTTCTCTCACATCTCATTCATTTCATTCTTTCAAAATCTATTATTGCTCTTTCACCTTTCCTTCCACTAGAAGACTCTGTCTCCAGTAGTTCAGGTATAAAATTACAAGAGTATTAAAAGCCCCCTAATTTATGCATACACAGAAACATGTGTGTGCTCATAAACATAGGTTTATTTTAAGAATAATTTCTGAATTCTACTTTGATGACAGTTTCTTCTTATTACTTTATTTCCTAATGCCTTCTTAAAAATTGATTTCTTACACCAGGAATGAGAGGAACAAAGGGTTAGATTAGAGGAGAGAATAATTTGACAACTGAACAATTTGACATAATGTTTATTCATGACTAACAAGACTCCTGGACTGCAAGAGAGGAAGAAAATTTGCATGAGCTGATTTCAATTTATATCCATATAAAAGGAACATGAGATTCATCTTCCGAGGAGTGTCTGAGGATGCTCCTGCAGTCATAAATAGAATTGGGTAGTTACAGATGGAAATTCAATCCCTCAGAAGGGGAAGATTCATTAGTTTCAGAAGTCTTAAAATTGTTTCAACATTTGGTAAGCAGAATTCAGTTTAAAGCAAATCTATGTCTTTCCAAATACCTATAAAATTTGCCATTTCCTGAAATATTTTAAGGGAAAACAGAGACAAAAATGCTGTAACTTAAGCTTAAGCAAGATTCTATTATAAGATTGAATTCTGAACATTCATTTTGTTTTCTGAGGCTTAACAACTTGCTTAACTGTGAAGTAAATTATGTTCTAAGGACACAGTAGGAGACAATATAGATAAAACTACATCAGACTGTTGTCAGCCAAATGTGTATTTAAATAGTTAACCAAAATCTTTTTTATCAATATACAAGAAAAAGAAATTGTGTTTGTGTTTGCTGTATGTAAAATTATATACATTAATGGCATACAACAAAACAGAGGTGTTGTGGGGATTAAATGCTTGGTAATTCTAAAGTGTAAGGATATTAATTTTAAAACTTGAAATTTTCATAGAACAGGTAATTTCCCTTCTGGAAGTTCCTTACTTTTATTGGACCAACATATCCTTGTTATTGTTGCTATTAGAGTTTGCTGGAGAATGTTAGATTGAAAAAAGCCTTGACTGTACTTTATTTAAAAGTAGATGCAAATTATCAAAGTTTAGTTATATTTATTTAAAAAATATCTGTTTAAATGTAAATATATATATTTAGAAAAGTCTAATATTATAAAAGTTTTACTTGTAATAGGCTTTGCTAAACTGACAGTGTGTTCAACTTGTTAGCAGACACATTAAAGTGACCTGAGGTAGATCCTAGAGTGTGGAAGAAGAAACCTTTGGAATTAGCTACTACTCCCAGTAAAGGAACTTTAGCTGTTGTGACTTCCCATACAGACCCTTCTCAGAAAGAAATATCAACTGTAAGACCCACCACAAAGAAGGTAGAAGAGTAGAGATGAAAACCAAGAAAGACATTGATAATAAGAATTATATTATATGTATATATTTACATATATTCATGTGTTTATGAATTAGATATAAAACTCATACACATTTAAAACACACATATCTATTTTAGCTACATATAATTTCAGCTATGCTAATGGCATTTTGACTGTAATAGTAACTGGTTAGATTTGTAAAGATTTTGATAAGACTCAAAATAGACAGGTAGGACTTCAAGCAACCTATTCTGTAACTTCAGAGAAATAAATTGGTTATATTGTCTCTTGAACAAAAGCCCTTTCTGTCATTGCTAGGGTAAAAAATAAATCATTTAGATGTTGGATACATGCCTAATTGATGAGACGAGTATTAAACCCCTGATATTTTCATGTGGAACTGTCTGAAACAAGAAAGGGGGGTGGGGGGGGAAAGACTTTAAGAATTTTTAGATCAAAGAGAAGTCGAAGGCAGCTATCTTTCATTGTGTTCAGCACTAAGTTGACTAGTGTTTTGAATGATTCCTTCTTAAGAAACCCCTAATTATTGCAGACATGACAAGCCTGTACTCCTCATATATTTTTAGAAATGCAAAATTTCCATTTGTTTTTCATAGTCTAACTAGGTGGAATGGTGTATTTGTTTGTATTTTGGTTTTTTGGGTTTTTTTTTGTCTTATATAGTTAAGAGACATAGCAGGTAAAGCGATGTTAAATTACAATTGGTTTGTCGTTTATGAATAGCAGAAAGACTAATTGCCCTAATAGTGTGGCATTGAAATGATTGTATGAAATACAAGTATGAATTTTGTCATGGTAACTAGAACACTACAGTTGCCAAATACGTCTTGCCATCAAGGGTTAGATTCATGGGGGTGAGACTAGGTCTTGTATGGAGACGATAGATGATTTAAAAAAATTGTGGTCCTGACAGTTATAAAAGGAAGAAAATAATATTCTCTATATACATTCTAGTGTTTTACTTCTGCATTAAAGAATTTTAATGAATGTTACATTGTGACATATTTATTTTATCTGAGAAGAAGACAATGGTAGGTAGCACAGAATATGGAGCTGTAGGGAGGTGTTAAAAATACAAAGAATAGCAGGGTTATGAAGATGTACAACTGAGGAAATTTATGAAAACTAAAGAAAATCAGAGGTCAGTATCCAGTTTAAACATAGAGAAAAGTGAGGTTCAAGTCTTGAAATATTTTCATTCAAAGACATAATAACAGCCCTGAATGCAATAAATTGAGTTTAGAGGAAGTAAGACCAGAATTGTTGATGAAATCCACACCAAATAATTATGTGAGTTTTGACAATTTCTATGGTATCAGGCTTCAGTGCTGTATGCATGTTGTTTCATTTTAATTAGGGATGTCATGAGGGAATAAAATACTCCCTGCACTACACCAATATTTCTGGGGCTTGACATAAAAGGAAAATTGACTGTGGTGTGCTGACCTTGGCTGGCTGCCAGACACCCACACAGCTGCTGTCCCACTCCCCCGCCTTAGCAAAACAGGAGAAAAAGAGAGCCTGCTGCAGTAGGGACTCATCAAGGGCTGCAGCTTCCTCCAGGGCATGTCCAACTGCTCCATGGCAGTCATCCACGGGCTGCAGGAAAATCCTTCTCCAGCACCTGGACCACCTCCTCTCACTCCTCTTCCCTGACTCTAGAGCTCACAGGGCGGCATCTTAGTTGCTCTTCACTGCTTCTGCATCATTTTACCCTTTCTTAAGCCTGATCTCCCTTAAATGACACAGACACGGCTGAGGGGCTCAGTCACACCCCATGGCAGGTCCACTTAAACTGGCTGGAATTGGCTGTATCCAGATTAGGACAGTGCTGGATGCTTCCCACAGAGGCCTTGCTTTCATCATTGCCAACACCTGGGCACCTGCACCTAGTTGTAGCAGGATGCTCTGCCTGGAGTAGGGATCATACAGCTTGACAAATACCCTTTTGCAAAGCTATCAGTGGTGAATGAAAAAGGCAGTGTCATGTTGCTTTTGTTGTTGAATTATGCTGGCAAGAGCCTTACTCATCAATCCCAAACTTAAAGACCCTAAAGAGCAGTTTCTCCTCATAGAAACTGCTACCTGTGGCAGACCTGATAAAGAAACCAATGAGTAATTTTACTGATAACTGATCTAAAGATGCTTAGCTGACACATGACTGACAGTAAATCACTTTATACTTTTAACTGTAAAAACTCAGTCCCACATTTTAATGATAGGTTTTCCTAACATACCCTTTCTTGGTGTGTGAGCATGATGGTATGGGTGAGTAACATAAATACCTATATAATAATTGTGGGGGTTTGTTAGCGCTGATATAATTACTTCAGTATTACTTTAAAATACTTTAAAATAGCTACAGCTATCTGTATGGTGCAATAAATAATTCTGATTAAGATATTTGAGTCTAATCATTATCAAAATAAATTTAAAGAAATAATTGATTTACATAAGTAGGTTTCTTTTGCCATTTTTGAGCCTGAAAGACAAAGTTCTATAAAGATTTAATTACATCCTTGTAATCCTTTAGTCATAAGACGTTGTCTAAATCTGGGGCTAAGATTGGATCCAGGCACACCTAAGCTCCTCTCTGAGAAGGTGGGCAGGAAGAAAGGGAGTCCTTTCTGTGCCTTGTGATTCAAGGGAAGGACTTCTCTAATGAACACTGTGTTAAACTCCTATTCTGCCTGTGATACCAACATATTGACACAAGGTAATGAGATTAATTTTGCTTGCTGACTGTACTTCATGAATCACACATGATATTTTTTTAATTGCATGCATCAACAACAAAGAATTACATCAAAAACTGATAGTCCCATTCTAAGTCTTCCATTCATTTGATCATAATTTGATATTACTATTTGTCTCACTGGCTCTGAAATAGACAGACTCTGAGGAGACAAATGTGAAGAACAAGATACCACTACTTCTAGTCTGAAACAGAAATGAAGCATTGCATAATGTATTATTTCAGCCTCAGGGTATTCCTTGTGTCTGATGACTTCTTTTATTTACAGTAATTTCACTTTAAGGGCTAAGAAATCAGGGCATATAAATCAAGTAATACTCAAAGCACTGTTTGTATCAACATCCATAAAATTATACTCCTACAGAGTAAGAGACAGTGATGAAGTAAATATAAAGCCTTAATACACTTGAATGAATCCAGCTGATATAAGAGGTTAAGCAGAAGTGGCATAACCCTAAGAAGGAATCCTAATATAAACTTTGTCTGTTCATATTTGTTATGGTTTGGGATTTTTTTTCTGATTACAACATAATAATAATAAAATTACTATTCTTCAGCCTCACTTTTCTAATTCCAGTGTTGGATGGTATTCTCGTGACCAACATAAAATGCAACAGTGCTTCATGTGAAATGAAAATATTAAGTGAAGCAAAAGATCCTTATGCCATACAGTCTGTTTTGTTTCACAAGTCAAATATGTTTAGTTTAATTTTCCCTTTAGAACTTCATTTTAAGAAAAGGGAATATTTACCTTAATCCTGAAGGCTAAATATCCATATGCTTCAAACCAGTATTTCAACATTATGAGTTTTCAGTGTTAAGAAAACATAAAAGAAATCAGAGTTTCAAAAAGAATCAGCTAAGAATTTCTCCTGGAAATTACCCTGGAGAACCTGCAGAATCATGAAGAAAGTCCATATGAAAGAATTGAGGCAAAATTTACAACATGGAAAACTATAGAGACTAAGTTATTTGTCAAATAATGAAGAGAAAAAAAAAACAAATGTCATGAAAGTAAGACATATTTTAATGTAATTCAATAATTAATTAGCTTCACCAAGGTAAAAGGAGTCCTTTTTTAGATCTTAGAAATGGATGTGGTGGATATAATAAGCATACTCTCTGAATGTTCTCTCAGATGCAAATTATGGTCAAAGCAAGTGAAAAATACACTGAAGTACAGACAATAAAAAACATTAAATGTAAAACCCACAGACTGGAAAAATCACAATATAGAACAGTGTAACACTACTCAGGAGTAAAATAAAAAAATATCATTTCTGCTTTCCTCTGTGACATGAGGAGAGTAACAAAAATAAAAATAAAAAATCTCACCTAATAAATAAGGAAAATCCTATTGTAGGAGCTACTCCTAATCCTAGGAGCAATATAGTAGTACTTAGAATTTGGATATATTTAAGCCCTGGGTTTAAGTAAACCTCTGACAAAACATGCCATTCCATTCATAACTGCTGTTAAAATGTTTCTTCACCAGGTCTGATCCTCAGGTAATCCATCTACATTCAAAGCAGAGCTGTGTACTTCTCAGAATGTATGTGGTTCATCAGTTGGAAATAGAGCCACATAAAACAGCTACAAGAGAGCTGTCTAAAAGAAAATAGATCACTGAAAGAAAGAAAAGGGCAAGCAACTAGTCTGATACCATCTTAGCCAGGAAAAGCCCCCAAATTTACAACTTCTAAAACAACTTCTGAATGCAAAGGATGGAGATCTAGAGTATCTGACAGTTAAAGAACTAGGGTTCATTTACAGACTATTCATTGCAGTTTTTCAATTTACAGTGCTATCTCAGCTCTCCTATACATAATGACTGTGACTGAGGGGGGGAGCACAAGACAGGGGGATGTTTTCTGTCTCCAGCAGTTAGGGAATCTGAGAGGAACAGGTGGATTTTACAGTATTATTTTTTTCTATTTCAGTACCTGCCTAATACAGTGATTCTGCAAGTGGTTGAACGATAAGCCAAAGACAGATTTTCATCTTTCAGTGACTCTATAAATTGGGTACAGCTTGGTCATTTGTAGCTGCTGTAGTCTCATAGTGAAAATGCCATCAGACATATGGTTCACCCTCTCTGTACCATTTCCTTTGCCTCTTCTGTCCCCAACAACTTTTTCAATTAATTCCCAATAATGTATATTTAATTTATTCTACATTTAATAGCTGATCTTTATTCTTTCTTCAAGTGTTTGAAAAAAAATCAATTTCATATTTAAAATTAAAAAATGTTGCAAAATATAAAATTTTGCCTTTTACTAATCTTTTATTTATGAGATGAAAAGCTTTTAGGTTAAAGGAAAACACATGTAGCATATTTAAAAGGAATTTATAATTTTAGTTAATATATTTGAGGAAAATACTTCCATTTAAAAAACAAAGAAACAAACACCCCACAATATCTTCCATTTCAATTTTTGTTTATCATCTTCAGAGGAGAGAAGGATTAACACAAAAGTAAAGAAAAATGAGCTGTCTCTTTTTCTATGTCATGCTTTTTAGTACTGTGAGTTTTATTTATGAATTTTTACTTCACTAAGAAGCAAACTACTTGCATGTATCTCTGCTTTAGAAAAATAAAGAATTTATGTAGAGTGAAAAAATTTTGAAGTCAGGAAAGTATGGGACTGCAAGACAGTGGACTTTTTGTTTGCAATATTTCTAGCACATGAAGGGAAGTTATAAGGGATAAATATGGATTTTCAGATCAACTCCATGCAAGTAGAGAATAGTTTCAAAGAATCCCAAACACAAAAGGGGGAAAGGAAACCATGGTTTTTACTGCATATCCCTCCTTCTCCCCACCCCCTATTTCAATAGACAAAGAATTAATTTTAGTGCTTTGTTGTTTTTTTTTCCCTTGACATTAATGTACTTGTTTAATTTTATGTTGCTTTGGTATTCTGCACAATCATATTATAAACTTGGCATTCACCCATTCAAAACTTAGTTGTAATTAATTTAATCTCTAAAAGTCAGCTTGAGACTCCACACATTTAAATTCAAGTCTGCAAACAGGTGACAGTGTTAAGTACCACCATGTGAGTCTCATTACCGAGCAAATGGATTTAGTCAGTATAGCGGAATTCAGGCAGATATTCAGCTCACACCAAAATAGACACATACAGCAGACAGAACAGGATACATTTGTCTAATTGCAGTAATTTAGTGTCACTGAAAAGCCCAAAGATCTCATTTTTTTACAGCACAGTTACATCACCTGTATAAGGTTGGCAGATGGAAAACGGGACTTTTGGCAGACCCCAGCTGGAATTCAACAAGAAAATTTCTGAATTACCTCTACAGTAACTGGAAAGATACGTGTGCTTCAGCCAACCGATTCATTTCATACGAAGACAAATGTCTAAGGAAGCTATCATGAGTCATCCTCTAAAATGCCTACATCATGGAAAAGAATATTCAGGGAGCTGTTGAAAATCTCCTGGAGGACAATGCAGTTATAAGTCACAGCTGAATATGATCTGCTTGTCAAACATGATCTCCTTCTACGACAGTGTAACCCACTGAGCTGATCTAGGAAAGCTGGTAGATATAATCTTTTTGGATTTCAGCAAAACTTTTGATACTGTCTCCCGCAGAATCCTTTGTTATCCCGCCGAATAACTGTGTTACATGATAGGTGAGCAACAGTCTCGAAGGGAACATCAGGCTGGTGTCCTGCGTCTCATGGGGCTCCACAGGGCTGCATCCATGGCCCTGTGCTCTTCTGTATCTTCATTAACACCTTGAACACAGAATTCAAAGGACTACTAAATAAGTTTGCCAGCAAATAAACTGGAAGGAGCTGTTGACTCCCTCAAGGGCAGAGAGGCCCTGTAGAGAGAACTCAACAAATTAGTGAGATGGGCAGTCACCAACTGCGTGAGGTTTAACATGGGCTGGATTCTGCACCTGGGATGGGGCAAACCCCAAGAAATCAGGGAGCAAGAGGCTGGAGAGTGCCACTGTGGAAAAGGACTGGATTTGAAACCACCTGAGGAATCTGAATGGACATAAGTCAATAGGACCCAATGACATGCTGCCCAGGATCCTCAGGGAATTGGCCAATGTATCTGCCCAGCCACTCTTCATTATATTTGAAAAGTCATGGTAGTCAAGACAAGTCTCCAGTGACTGGAGAAAGGGAATATTGTTCCCATTTATAAAAAAGGGATAAAGGATGATCCTGGAAACTACTGACAAGTCACCCTCACCTCAGTGCTCAGAAAACTCATGGAACAGATCCTGTGGGAAGACATGTAGAAATTCATGGAAGGCAGGGAGGTGATTTGAGACAGCCAACAAGGCTTCACCAAAGGCAAATCATAGCTGACCATTCTAGCATCTTTCTGCAGTGCAGGGTCTACATCAATGGACAGGGAAGAGCTATAGATGTCATCTACCTGGACTTTGCTAAGGCCTTTGATGCAGTCCCCACAACATTCTTAGCCCTAAATTAGAGAAATATGAGTTTGATTGATGGCCAGTCTGGCTGTGGCCAGCAAGTTACAGTCAATAGGTGAATGTCCAAATAGAAACCAGTAGCAAGTGGTGTCCCTCAAGACTCTGTAGCAGGACCAATACCCTTTAGTATCCTAATCAGTGACAGACAGTGAGATTAAGTACACCCTCAGCAAGTTTGAAGATGACAATAATCTGAGTGGTGCATTTGATAAACTTGAGGGAAGGAATGTCATCCAGAGGTGCCTTGACAGACTTGAGAGGTGCTGCACCTAGGTCAAGGTAATCCAGTGGTACTCCAGCCTGTGTGATGAACACACTGACAGCAGCAATACCAAGAAGGACTTTATAATACTGGAAAATGAAAACCTGGAATCAGCAATATGCACTTGCAGCCCAGAAAGCCAACCATAGCCTGGGCTTCACAAAAAAAAAAATTGTAGGCAACAGACTGAAGGAGGTGTTTCTCACTCTGTACTCTTGCAAGAACCCACCTTCAGTAGTGCCTCCAGCCCTGGGACTCAAGCACCAGAAAGACAAAGCTGTTGGAGCAAGCCCAGAGGAGGGGCACAAAAATCATCAGAGGGCTGTAATGCATCTCCTGTAAAGAAAGACTGGGAGACTGGGTGTTGTTTAGCCTGGAGAAGATTCTTATGAGACCTTACTGTGACCCTTCAATACTTAAAGTTAGCTTGTAAAACAGATTGAGTAAGGCTTTTTGCCAGAGCTTGTACTAGTGAGGTAGTGATTTAAACAGAGAGTAGATTTAGATTGGATAGGGGGAAATTTATTTTCACTGAGGGTGGGGAGACACTCGAATGGGTTTCCCAAAGAAGCTGTGGATACCTCACAGCTGGAAGTGTGGGAAGGTGCTTTGAGCAACATCATCTAGTTGAAGAGGTCCCTGCCTGTGGAAGGGGGATTAGACTGATCTCTAAATATTCTTTCCAACCCAAGCCATTCTATGAGTCTATAATCCTCAGATGTTTGTTAAAATAAGCAGAAATGTAGGAAGAGACATGGGAGTGAATATAATGAAAATCCAGTCAGAAAAAAGTTTCGTACATACCCCAGTCTCCTGTAATGAAGGCAGCAGGCAGGTCAGTGAGGATAGCAACGTAATGCTTATATCTATAAACAAGAAAGAGGTCATCAGGAATTCTGTCAATAGAATTTTCAGGCATTTCTTTCTTTATCTATAATGAAATGCATTACTTATTAATAGAACATTTAAAAAAAAATTTAAAAAACAAAAATTACTGTGTATTTTATGAAGTGCTAATAATCTTTGAAGAATCTGGTCCAGTGAAGAATTTCAGAGAGGGTGTTAGTGTGGAGCTCTCCTATGTCCTTCATTTGTGATATTCCTTTGAGAAATGAAAAGGCATAGTGAAGTAAACAAAAACCAATGCAAGAAAAAACCTAGATGAAGATCAGCAGTCTTCCTGCACATATGTCTCTATTTAAACAGTGTTACTAAACAATTTTCAAATAGAGAATAGTTATTAAATTACCATTTTAAAACACATATGTTAATGTTTAGGATCACAAGTTGTCATCACTAAACATTGTTTTACATAAGCCTATTTCAAAATAACCTCTAAACACTTTCAGTATTTTATAACCAGATTCATTACACAAAACTTTCACACTTACAAAATGTAATCAAAATATTACACAGTATAATATACTGAGTAGAAAATGACAAATGTAGCAGTTTGTTTCTATGAAAATATATCCAAAATTATTCTATGAAAATCAAAGTCCATGTTTCTTTCACATTCATAAGTAAATGAAAAATATTCAGTGTTTCCAATCTTGTTTAGATGGTAAGAGTTTTTAAATTGTACAGTCTGAACAGCTTTTCCTGTCCTTTCAATGCAGATGGTAAATCAGACATCCAATTTCACATATGCACACCAGATTTTCTTTCAACCATACAACCATAGAAATCAAATATTATCAGCTACTATTTGTAATTAGGTGATGAATAATATTTTGTTTGGATTGACTGGAACTGTAGAAATTATATTTATAGACTTCAGGAGGGTTTGCTCCATCCCATTGTCATGTAGGCATGTATATACTGAAAATTCATTGATGTAGGTTCATAAGAGAAAGATCTAAACAATGTGCTTGCTCTTACCTCTCCTTTTGTAACATGCAAATTTTCTCATGTACCTCATTCTGTGAGGGAAAGGGGAAAAGGGAAAAGGGAAAGGGGAAAGGGGAAAGGGGAAAGGGGAAAGGGGAA
>JANIJU010000001.1:68885684-68909737 GCA_025504685.1 Leucosticte australis
TCAATATACCAGTTATGTGAAATACAATTATTTATAATTCTTCGCAAAAACAAAGAAATGTTAATTTAGATTTATTTTATTTTTTTCATTTAGAGTCACAGATAGCTGGAGATCATGTAGTTGAGAGATTCACACAAATCAGGGCAAACATAACAGTAACATCAGGTTGCTCAGCACTTTTTCCACTCATCTTGTGGAACTTTCCACTCAACCTTCCACGTGTCTTCAAGGCTGCATTTTCCACAACTTCTCTGGGCTACCAGTTCCAGTATATGGTTCACCCTACTTTTCAATAGTTTTTGTCACTGTGGCACTCAACAAAGAAGGATGCAGGACAGGTTTTATGGTGCAAAAAGAAGGGGTTGATCCCAATTTATTTCAGCGTCTTTTTTTGTAGGGTTTTTTAAGCACGTCCCTTGTCTATCCCCAGTTGGTCAATAAGAGGCTGATACCCTGTATTGATTGGTCACTCAAACCCCCAGTGTGTACATGAAGGTAAAGTTGTTTGTGAGAGATAGTTTTCATTTTTCTATCTAATGATAAAACAGCTTATGCAGGTGGCTAGTCTTTTTTACAGTCATGGAGTTCTTTCTCAGGGAAAGCAAGTTGTTTTTCACAGTCTTAGAGCCCTTTCTCAGGGAAAAAAAAAAGTTATGTTTCACTGCTGCAGAACTCTGTTCTCATGAAGAGCTGTCGGCTTTCTCATGGCTTCTGTCGGCTCGAGTCAGGATTCAGTTTGTAGGTCTTTGGCCTGCTGTTTCACTACCACAGTTTCCAATGGTTTTTCACTTACATCTGTTCTAAACTTTCAGCACACCTTTTACCTGGGGCCTCTCATATTTTCAAGTGCATCTCAGAGAGGAATTTAGATCAATTTAGCTCCATCTTCTCTGTAGGTATCCGTCAGTGAGCTGAAGACCATGATTAGGGCTCCCTTAGTTTTTCTTAAGGCTGAATAAATCCATTTATCTGAATCAGTCTTTAAATACCAAGTGCTCCACCCTTTAAAGGGTGACAGTAGCCCTCCACTGAATTTATTAAATTTTGTCAATGCTTTTATTGTAAAGCACCAAATATCACACAATACTTCAAACAATCTCAGACACACTGAGTGCAGGGGGAAGAAACCCTTTCCTCTTCTTGGATAATTGTTTCTGATATGGCTAAAACCACTGCAATAGCAGGCATTTAGTCATTATCATCTCTCAAACACTGCTGATTCATCCTCAGCTTTCTGTCTGCCAGGACTTTAGGACAATTTTCTGCAAGCTGCTTTCTATACTGTTGCCATCCACCCTGTAATGTGTATGGGGTTACTCTGTCCCTGGTACAGGATTTTCCATTTGCTTTTATTGAACCTCATGAGGTTTCTGCCAGGCTATTACTCCAGATTTTCCATGCCAGCCCTGTCCTCCCATGTATCAACTGTTCTGCTAACTTTTCATGCTAACTTGTTAGTGTTTGAGTTTCTCATATTCTGTCACTAGATACTGGGACCTGGGAGACATGAGAAGAAATATTATCAGTTAAAATAGAAGAAAAGAAAACCTGAAGCACCTCAGTCATTGCTATGTCCTCTTCTGTCCATTTCCTTTTTTTTTTTCCACCCACCCTTTTCTTTTGTTGCTGCCTATTCACTTGCAGCACTGCACCTGATTTTCTCATATTTAACAATAGAAATGAAAACTAGCCATCTACAGCTACAGGTTGGTCTCTAAAGGTTGTCCAGCCAATATCTAGTTTTAAATGGTATTGAAACTCACAACTGAGTTTTCCAGATAGATCAGGAATTTCATCTGCCTAAAGCCATCTGAATGGGAAATCCAAAATATATGTAAGATTCATTAAAAAGCCATACCAAACTCACAAAGTAAAATTGTTCAGGATACTGTATTTTGCAACAGGGAACACATGCAAAGTACAAGGACAGCAGAGATGCTTTCATGTGCAAATTAGGCTTTTCTCCTCTACTGTAGCACACAGGATTATTTGTTAGAAAGAGGAACTTGAAATCCTTTCATGTAGTTGATACTGGTAGCTAGCACTTATGGTTATGGTTTTTGGTGTTTCTGAGGCATAGAGGTCAAGGTGATCAGGTTTGTGAGTTTCAATTTTCCAGTATAGCTATACTGCAGGAAAAAAAAAAAACCAACTGAAAACAACAACAACAAAAAAAAACCATAAAAAGTAAAATAAACAAAGAAGCAAAGGAACAAAACTAAACAAAAAACTGCCTTAGGTTGTTGGACCAAAGCCTGGATACTCTTTCATCTATTGTAGTTACAGGCAATTATTTCAGAAGTAAAGGTCTATCTTACTCTTTTCTCTTCTTACTCATAATAATCTTGTTTCATATTTTCCTAGTTTTTAGCAAGATGTTTGGAAGGAAATAAATTCAAGCAGGCTGACATTTTGCAGAAGAATTTTTGTTTGTCTTTTAATGGTATTAGTATTTATAGGCTGTCTTAAAAAATTATGCTTTTGTGTCAAAGTAAGATTTAACGTTCCTGTTCTGGAAAGAATGCAGCTCAAAACAATTAATCACACAGTTTTCATAAAAATGTTCAATTTTCCCAAATAGTGATGTTATTAATTGTATGAATTATTGCTGTTATTAAAAGTTAGGTAAATAATAAATGTTTGTTTGAAATTAAAATAAAGATTCACTTCAAATTTATATTCTACATCATTGTTGCTAATAGAAAATTTGCTATTGACTTCACTAAGCTTTGTCTCAAGCCTCATTAAACACAATAGGTAATGCTGTGGTGGTTAATAACAATGCCTTAAATTAACAAAGATGAGTAGCCAATCTTTGTTAAGCATGAACAGCTGCTTTGCATAGAACACAAATTGAGGTATAATAACAACAAAAATGATAATTAAAATGGAGTGGAGGCCCTGAGGAGAAAATGAAAGGAGAAAATATGACACTACCTTGTTCCTTTCTGAGATGCTTCCATGTTGATAATAGACAGTGTGCAGCCAGAAGAAAAAGCGTTTCTGGGATAGTCCAGACTGCAGAAATAGCCCAGTGAAGATTAGGACCCACATTACAGGGAAATATTCATCCAGGCAGTGAACAGACAGGGTGAAGAGAAACTATACAGTACTCTGCAATGGAAAACACAGTAATATGTTTATCCAAATGTCCTTAGAAGAAGAAAACCACCAGTGATTATCATGAAGAATGGAAAACAGCTGGATACAATTTTGACAAGAGTATAAATATGTCATCTGTAAAGAGGGAGCATAGTTTTGAGAACATTCATTTATGGGCTTCATCACAATAGACTTAGTAAAAGTCAAAGTACAATGTACATGTGATAATGGCTGGAAATTTGATAAAATCAAAAAGCTTATGCAGGTGTGTGTAGCAGACAAAATCTAAAAACTGTTACATCCAAATTAAAAAGACCTATCTCCTTAAATCAACAATAGTGGATTTTACTGATTTTTGCTTCTGTACCAGGCAGGTGGATGTCTTCTTTTGGGGTTTTACTATATAATAGAACAGAAATTGCCAAAAATTTTTACATTTAAAGTCATTTGTAGAGGATATTCAAATGCATATAGAATTGTAAAAGAACAAAAAAAGCTTAAGGAGACATCATAAATTAGTGTTGAACTATGGAGGATTTCCCAGCAACAGGTTATATTCAATCAGATGCATTCATGAAAAAATCCAAGGACACATTCTAACTATCTTATTCAGGATGCCTAAAATTCATGTTACTACCAGTAGTGTTAAGGAAGATTCAGGTTTTCACAGCTTTGCACATAGGTCAAAACCTGGAAATTTGCTTTATAATATCATTTAAATATAGCACAATTTTCAACCTCTGAAATAAAGGGAGAATATTCCAAACCATTGTTTTCCTGTACTTTGGTTTTATACAATTCTTTATTTTTAAAACACTTAAGGACATTGCAACTATTCCTGAAAAAATCATGAGAAATGGAGTGATGAAGATTCTGATAAGACAGTATATTTCAAGTATTATTATAAATTCCTTAGGCCATTTAAGAACCTCAGAAATTACTTAGCTGAAAACATTTGTAGTCTGACTTAAATCAGCAAGGTGAATTCTACAGATTTACTTTTGAAAAGGGACATATTTCAAATAACATAGGAAGCATCATTGCTCTATCTTCAAAGAACTTCATACTTTCTGCATTGTAAATGAACCTAAGAAATGCAGGAATTTAAGTAGTGTCTTCTTAATTAAAAAGCAGGTATTCTGCCTAAATAAATTTCATTTTACTTGATTTTATTATCTATAAGGATCTAAGGAAAAGTAACTTTAGTTTCTCTTACATTCAATACACAGAGATAGCCAGAAAGGACAGGAAAATAAGATAAAGAATTAATAGCTGTCACAGCTATTACTGAGTTACTGCATTATCTGATAATTTTATGACGGAGTAAAACACCTCACTAATCAATCAGGCCCGATAAACACATCATGCAATGGGTGAGCAACTGGCTCATGGGTCAGGCTTAAAGGGTTATAGTGAATGGAGTGACATCAGACTGGTGAGCTGTCACCAGTGGGGTTCCACAGGGCTCCATCCTCAGCCCTCTGCTCTTCAACACCTTCATAAGTGACTTGGATGCAGGACTAGAAGGAATGCTAAGCAAGGTCATGGATGGTACAAAGCTGTGAGGAGTTGGTGACTCCCTCAAAGGCAGAGAGGACCTGCAGAGAGACCTTGACAGATTAGAGTGGACCGTAACAAGCATAAAGCTTAACGAGGAAAAGTGCTGGATTCTGCACCTGGGATGGGGCATGACAAGCTGGGAAGCAGTGCCATGGAAAAGGACCTGGGGATTCTGGTTAGTGGGAAGTTGAATAAGAGTCAGCGGTGCCCTGGCAGCCAGGGGGGCCAGCTGTGTCCAGCGGTGCATCAGGCACAGCATTGCCAGCCAAGGGAGAAGTTTTCCTGCTCTGCTCTGCACTGGGGCAGCCTCACCTCGAGTGCTGGGGACAGTTTTGTGCACCACAATGTAAGAAAGATGTTAAATTATTAGAGTGTGTCCAAAGGAGGGCAACAAGGGTAGCGAAGGGCCTTGAAGGGAAGCTGTATAATGAACAGCTGAGGTCACTTGGTCTGTGAGAAGAGGCCTGGAGAAGAGGAGACAAGAGGAGACTTCATCACAAGCTACAGCTTCCTCATGAGGGAAAGAGAAGAGGCAGACACTCTGCAGTGATCAATGACAGGACTGGAGGAAATGGCCTGGAGTTGTGTCAGCGAAGGTTTAGGTTAAATGTTAAAAAAGGTTCTTTAGTCAGAGAGTGGTTGGACATTGGAACAGCCTCCCCAGGGCAGTGTCTGCAGCACCAAGCTGACAGAAGAAGAATTTGGACAATACTCTAGGGTACATGGCATGACTCTTGGGGCTAGTCCTGTGCAGGACCAGGAGTTAGACTTGGTGATCCTCGTCCCTTTCAAATCAGCATTCTGTGATTCTATGATTCTGTAAAATAAGCAACTATGTATATGTGTGTACAGAGGATTAGAAAATTAAAATTTGAAGGGAGTGTTTAGAATATTGACAAATGAGGCATATCTAAATTTTTCAAAAAACCAAACAATTCTTCAATGAATCTACAGGCAGCAGACTTCATGCAAGTGGTCAGGTCTTACCAATTATTCTTCTCCAATGTTACATGCAAAAAACTGACAAGTCTAGCTTTATTAGCATAATTTAGCAGTGAGTATATAGAACCACACCAGAAGATCAACAATGAGGGCTACTGACTATGACAGTCCTCAGCTGCAGAGTTTGTGATGATCAGGTTTGAGACCGCTTTGTTAAGACCATTCAGTCTCAAAAATGTGAGCTTATCTTGTTGCTTCTCTACCTTTCCTCATCTATTTGTCTTTAGGCTATTTCCCAGAGAGGATACCTAATTTGCTTCCAGTGATGTTTTTCTTGGTATTGCTTTTTGAGGTGTGCTTCTTCTGTGCTCAGTAGGAATTCTACATACTCCAAATCCTAATCTCAAAGCAAGACTTGTGCTTTCCCTGTTCTTTGCTCTTCCTTCAATTCCTCCTGCTTTCTTTTTTATATATATTCCCATGCTTCATAAGTGAAACTACATGTTTTTTATTTGCCCTTTTGTAAGTAAAATTGCTCACATATTTATGTAAAATGCTTCTGCATTGTTTATGGCTATACCATTACAGTATAACAAAATATTTAAATACTCTTTTTCTCAACACCATTTTAGCAAGTTTGCATGTGATTTCAATTGCCTGCTGATTAATGGACATTAAATTTATAAATCCTGGATTTTGTCTGTCTACTGAGTGCTTCCAATTTTCATCTCAGTAGAACTAGGATGTCTTAATGAGTTATAGTCTTATAAGCATGCACTTCTTTCATAGAGTTTCCAGATTCTTTCCTAATACTTCTGCAATTTAATAGTCTTACAAGCCTTTGTTGACCATTTATCCATGTATTTATGTTTCTATGATATAAAATAAATTGAAAATATCATCCTTATACTTTTAATTAAAACTTGACATATCCAAGGGTGACATTACAAGTCATTACAACTTCTCATATATTTTTCTATCCTTTGTGGTTTTGTGTCTTCTAACAGAGTGCATGTACATGAAATACAGGCTTATCAAGGTTGCAAATCTCATAGCAGCCAAATTTGCAGTTCTCAAAGCTTGCAATTAAACGCTACTTCCCTAATCATCCTTGTTCATTTCTGAATGGAATACCAAGTATAATATTTTATGATTTTATCTTTCTGTGATTCTAATTGCAGATTCTCTTTTCTCTTTCTTCTGTCACAGGATTGAATAATAGAATATAATGAGATTTTTTAATATACACTTTGCTATTCCTCTTATTTCTTTGCCATGTTCATAGGCATGTCCATACTTGCAATTCATAACTCTCCAGTCCTGGTGTTTATTATTAAATTCCCACTACCTTAAACACTGTCATCTAGAAAAACCTCTTTTGTGATTTCTGTTATGACAACTTATCACCATACATCTGCTCCGTCTGCCCTTATCAACACTTCCATAACTATCCTCTTTTCAGGTTTAATGTATAAAGATAAGCCTAAATGTGCATAAAAAATAAAGCATGAAGCTATTTTATTCTTCTATATGTAACAGTAAATACGGAATTAGAAACATATCAAACATGGAGCAGAAGAGCAAGACTAACAGTCTTCAAGCATCATACAACTTGTTTAAGCTAGGATCAATAAGAGTAGCCATGATGAGGGCCTTTTGAGTCATCTGGAAAAAACCTAATTAAGGCTTGACTTTAATTAAGCAATCCCTTAGTAACAAGAGTGTACTCAATTATATGCTTATGTGTTTTTCTAAGCTGCACAGTGCTAGTCTACATGTGTTTGTCAGAGTAGACAAGGATATTTTAAACCCAAAAGACTTACATCAGAAAATGTCATTTTTTTTGTGAATCATACTTTTGTATACCGAGAATAAAACAATTCTGATGAAACAGTAATTGGAAAATAACCCCACTGGAAGAGATTAAAGCAGCCTAGCAAATACCAGTGAAGAACATAAAACGGGCATGACTGAGAATATTTTGGAGCGTATTCCTTCTTCCATAGCCATCATCAGCTATGTTCTGTGATTCCAGCACAGGAGGGTGGTAGTTGCATCCCTCACCACACCCATAAAAACCAAAACAAAACCAAAAAACGTTTGTTTCTCCAGGCTCTGGCCACAGTCTAGCTGTGTGTTGCAGCCAGTGTCAGTCATGTCAGCCCACAGGGAGGGGGAGAAAATCTGCTCCAACCAGCCCTAGCCAGTAAAGGCTGCTCTGCTGTCCCTCCCAAAGGAGACCTGACCTGACCTGCCCCATCCTGGAATGGGTGGGGATATGTGGTTCTTTTAAGAATTCTCCAAAAGCAGCATATTTAAATTTCTGCTGGTCATGCTTTGTCCTTTGGCATTTTCTTAAACTTCCCTTTTCAATTGTCTGGAGGTCCTAATACCTTTGCTAAACACTTCACCTCCAAAAATTAAAATTTAAAAAAAAAAGAGATGGGAAGATGATGAAAGCTATTTCCCAATACACATTATCTTTAAAATATTAGTACATTTGCAGTAAATTTCAGTATACATGAAATAGAACCAGAACTTCAAATATGTACAGGAGTTTTACAATTAAAACACCAAAACATTTAACAAATCTTCTATCTCTGAAATTCATACTCTCTGTAGATCTTCTGACTTCATGAAGCAATTTATTGCTGAAGGAAATGAACATTTTATTCTCTGAAGTCTTGTGAGATGAATTAGAGGTCTCATTACTGAAATAAAGCATCTTGAAGAATCACTAAGACCAAATAACTAGTATTGGTCCAAAGATGAATTTTGCTTCTCCTGGAGATTCTTTTGATAATTATGCAATTTCAATGCCTAGAAGAGCCAATACAGTTTCTATATATTTGTTCTTGTCATAAAATCCCTCTTCTAAACCATATCATTGGAGTCCTTATGAATATGCATAAGGAGTTAATGGGAAACCATACTGATTAAGAAATTTTAGTTTTAGACTTGGATAAAGCTCCCTTATTTCCAAGTGGATATGATCAGTTAATAGCAAATTAATTCACTGAATGCATTTTCCAGCTAGGGTCTTTTTTTAAGGATGCAGAAAAAAACCTTTCAGATTTGTCTCTCAAAATATATGAAAAGGTCTGCCAGTGTTTATGTTATAAAACAGCTCTTACAAAACAGGTTTTTAGAAGACAATTTCTCCTTTCCTAAACTCAGAGCATGATTTTAGTGCTAAGTTAAAATACTGTGTCCGTATCGTTGTTGGAAACTTCATATCCATTTTGAAAATGTCTTGAAGAAATATTATGTTCAATTACTGCGGTAGTTGGTAGTTTATAAATAGACATTGTGGGATTTTAAAGACAAACTGATAAGACTTTAATGAATGCTATTCATCTCTGCCAGAAGTAACACAGAATTTAATCACAGAATCACAGAATGGCTGAGGTTAGAAGGAATTTCCAACAGAGAATCCACAACATCCCTGGGCAACTTGTTCTGTTTTTCAGTCACCCTCACTGTATAAAAGAAGTTTTTCCTGATGCTCAGAGGGAATATCCTTCACTACAGTTTGTGCACACTTCTGGTCCTGTCACTGCTCAGAACAGAAAACAATACGGCTCCCTCTTCCTCTCTGCTGCTTACCTATCCCCACCCCCCACTTAAGTATTTTAATTGCGAGATATTTAGGTTAGTTAAAAAATTATAAATAACATTTATTCTTTTTGGTACAATTGAGAGCTTTCTTTTTCTAATTGCTTTTATTAACCATGACTCTCAGTAATTACCTATGAACACACACTAACTTGCAGCCACATATATATGTATTGTCCTTCCACACAATAACTTGCAGCCACATATATATGTATTGTCCTTCCACTGACTTCTTTTTTCTCTCTTTTCTCTATTAGCTGCACAGGATTGCATATAACAGTTTGATTTTTCCAATTTTTCCAGAGATTCACAGAAAAACACCCTGTTAGGTGGAACATTTCTGAAAGTTTTCAGGAAACCTTGCAGCTTCTGTTAGTTGCTTTTTGACTGGAAGTTCATGATTGTAAACTGATAGATTTGCTATTGATAAAATATGGGCCCACTCCATTCCACTCCTTGGTGGATTAAATCAAATGAGTAGCAGATGTCTTTCAACATCAAGCATTCAGTGGTCCTGACATACCATTATACTGACCATGGGATTCAGGGGGGTATTGGCCTGAGACTGCAGATCAGAATGGTGTCACTCTTAGGAGCCATACCCTGCTCAGCACACTAAGTCTTACAGCCTGGGGTAACCCTGGTTAACAGTCCTATCAATTAAAACAGTGCAACAACTGTGGTCATCAATAAAACTGTTTTTGAAAACAACTATATTTCAACCTCCTATATGAGCTGTCATTTTCTACTTAAGATTTCCACAATTGCAGAGAAGGCCTTATACAAAAACCTAGATGAATCTTTAAAAAGGGTAAAAACAAGTTCAATGAAAAAGATATGCCTATGTAAAGCACAGACTTAATGTTAATCATGTATTTAAGAAATAGTACATATGCAGAAGACAGTCTGAATCAGAAAATGCAGAGCATGGTAATTCTGTGTTTGTTTTCTCCATAAGAAATAAAATTGACAGTCTTTTTTCAGAGTAAGCAAATAACGGAAAATAAATGCTTTCCTGAAGTTCACTTGAAGCCTAAAGGGATACTATGTTAAAACAACCTACCTTCCATTCTTTGCACCTCTGACTAGTATTCCACTGAGATTCTTCGCTAAACTGTGAGTACAAAGTAAAATGTGAAGAGATCCAAACTTGTCTACAGAATCCACTTATTATTAGCATCCATTCTTACCACAGAATATGTCACTAGGGACTGCTATTGTCCTTAGAGTGAAAGGATTTCATGAAAGTTATTTTGGAGCATCTGAAAGAAGGAAAATCTACTGTCTTTTTATAAAAGCCTGTAATCTCAATTACCCATTTGCCTTTTCTTTAAAGAAAGGTTCAAGCTCCCCAGTCTCTTTCAGCAATGTCACTTGCCAACTTTGTTTGCAGTGGAAGCAATTTTAATTTTTGTTATTTTTGTAGTAACTTTGCAGAAAAATATAGTTTGGAAATTGCTATGAATTAGTTCAGATCAGATAGAACAGTTTTAACTCTACATTACAGGAAATTAATGCAAGTATAGTTGGCAGTTACTAATAAATATAAAACAGTGTCCCTAAGAAAACATCTTGACAAATATATAGGGAAGGTTAACTATATTTAGAGTAATAGAATAAGATCTGACTGACATAATATAAAACTACCTTGTATTGCTTGACTATCACCTTTTCTTTTTATATTTCCAAAATAATTAGCACAACAGTGTATTACATTAACTTGTGAAAGGCCCTGTGTTTCAGGGAGTAGAGTAGGCTGGAAGTGGTAATGGATATATTTTGCTAAATGCTTATCTACATCTGTCTTTGCTAATCTAGAAGCTGTTTTAGGTAATGATTTTAAATTACCAGAAGGAAGGCTCCTACAAGATTAAATTACTCTCATTCATAAAACATGCTTGAAAAAGACAGTTAAAAAAAATTGCTAAAAATGTAACTTTGAAAAAATACTAGATTTTTAAAGCATAAACCAGAATCAGGAGGATGAAACATGTCACTTATCAATTGAGCTTGAGACTGACAGTTTATAATTTTGGGATTTAAAAGCTAGTATTCAAATGCATTTAAATTAAAGTATTAAAATATCACGTACCTCTCAATGAATTTGAATTGGATTCAAATAAAACAAAATAAAAAAACCCAAACAAATTTAATACCTATTTATCATGCCAGCTGTTTAGCAGACATTTAGACTGCAAATAAACTGTATTTAGAATATCTTTTTTCTTACTGACTGTAATTCAAAAAGTGTTTTCAAATATGTGACTATAATCCTATGTTCTCATTTGATGCAATCTGTAGTGCCCAGTAAAATAACTTTTTTTTTTTTTTTTTTTGCAAACTTTGTCTGCTCGTCAGTAGAATAAAGTGTGTGGTATTTGGATTGGTTTAGAAAAAGTCTGGCCATTAGGTTTGCAGCATCCAGCACCTTTTTCTTCTCTTCTCATAAGGGACCCACTTCAGACAGTGAAATGGGGACTGAGTACTTCTTCTTCCACTCAATCCTGCTTTTATTTTAGCGACTCATGCTCTCACCTGGGAAACAGGACCTGCAGCTTGTATTCCTTTCAGTTACAAGCAGACGAGAACCCCTGTCTTCTACTCAGTGTGCTTTAAAGTTATTGTTAAATGGGGTTGGTAGAGAAGCCATTACTGTAATAATCAATCTAGGTGTATGTTGCAGTTGTGATCAGCTCGGGACTCTTAGAAAATATTAATTTGTACCTTGTCAGGGTGAAGCACACTAAAGTCATTCTTATTGAAACACACATTTCTGTGACTTTGGTATTTTGTCCCTGACTCCAATTATCATTGACATTTTGCTGTAACTTTACTCCTAAACACTTGAACTTGGTAATTTAGACAACATCTAAGTTTGTATAACATTAAGATTTTCAGGCTACCTGGAAAAGATTTTTTTATTGCTGGCCTCCACAACTGGGTGCTGCTGGACTGCTTTTTCTGCTGCATCTGATAGGAGAATATAGATTTTGACAGAAGTAATTTTTGCCTCTATTAAGGGTAAAGAAAATTATGATAGTTAAATCTTTATATATTTCTATACAGGAAGATCAAGAGCTTCCAATCTTAACTAAGCACAAATATCAATAATGTCAACAATCAAAGTAGCTATAAAAACATAATGATGTAATCAATATTGTTTTATCTCTGATTTTTTTTTGTTACTAACAAATAGCAGTATCCATCTTCAGTTTAAATTGAAGTGTAAGAGTGTGTAGTTTTTATTCACTAAGGAATTAACTTCATTTTCTCAGAGGAAAGAGAATCTTACATCTGGTTGTTTGTTGAGCTGTCTTCAGAAGACCCAGCTGGTTGAGCTGTCTTAGAATCAAGAATATATTTATTTTAAATATGCATCATTCACTGTTCTGGGAGTATGACTATTTAATTTATCTTAAAATACTATATAAGTATCTTGATCTACAAGTCTGGAAGATGGGATAAACTACATGTAGTGGATAAAAAATATATTTTTAAATATTTTGTGAGTATAAAAATAAAATTTTAATTCTGATCTAATGCAATGCAGAAAAAAATGTGATTACATTTTTTTCACTTCATTATCATGATTTTTCCAGAGTTTTGTAGACTGATCATTATCCTCTTACTTGGAAAGTGAATTAGCTTATAAACATTAGAATATCAGAAGTTTTATATTTAGTTGAAGACATTATGTACATGAATATAAATGTGTGTGCTTTTATAGATATTAGTAAGCCTCATAAACCACTTTTCTTAATAGCTATACTCGAGAATTTTTTTTTAATTGCTGGATTAAAAGATTAACAATGAACTGCACTTGTCTTCAAAATTAATATTGAGTTAGGGGGAAAAATAATGGACTGAAATATATTGTATTGCCTTCTACTCTGGAAACTATACATGGAACAATGCACATAAAAGTAATCTCCTATTTGCATGTCTGGTTTTCAATTAAAATGTCAGGATCGACATCTTACCTCATTGCAGGTAGGAAAAATAACGATATTTTCAGTAACTTATCCCTTACACACAGGATGGTGAAATGCAAGATCTCTCTTGTTAGACAGAAAAAAAAGTGAATCTGTGTAGGTGGAAATATGTGTGTGAACAATGGGAATGCAGTCATCTCTATTATTTAAATAAATTTCTATGGGAAAAAAGTGTTTGTATTTTCTGCCTTCAGACACGAATAATTATATGACTTAAAAAGTAGAAACAGTTTGTTTTCTTTGAAGTAGTGGAGGTGTGGGTGTTTAGTTGTGGGGTTCTGTTTTATGTTTCCTGGTAACTTTAATAGATCAAAGTTACAGACTTGGTTCATTCAACTAAACATCAATGTCAAGAGATATTCAAAATGCTCTGACATATTCTGCCAGGCATCTAGCTGCCTTTCCAAAACACTACAGGTCCCTTATATCTGCAATCTTTTTCACAATGCCTCATACAGATAGAGGACTGAAAAAGGTGCTCATGTTCAGGTTACTGAACAGGGACATGATTTGCTTACAGTGGGGTGACTAGCTCCTCAGTTTTGACCAAGGTGAAAACATGGACTGTGTGGGTACATTGTGACTGTTATAGGAGTTCAGGCACCTGGATCACTTATAAATACCTATGTTTGAATCAAATCTAAATCAAATCCTTAATACCAGAAACTGACTGCGACAAAATGAGTCAACTTGATATATCATCTTCCCTAATTCCACTAGAGGACTTCTATGTAAGACTCACTGTACCCTACAGAAAAAATCAAAGGTGGAACTGCCCGAGGGTAAACTTTTGTCATGCTCTTTGACTTAGTTGTTCTGGTTTTGGCAATGTAAGTAAGTTTTATTCAGTTTACAGAATTCCCTTTCAAACATGTAATTTTTAGGCAAACACAGTGTTACAATACTAGAGAAGCTGGTCACTAATTGAAACTATAAGGAAAATGTCCTCCTTTTTTTCTTCCAATTTGAGTGTTTCCCATGTCTTTGGAACTTACAAAGTTATTTTGGTGTCCAAAAGAACAAAAAGATTCTGCTATTCTATTTTCAGGTTTTAAGAAGTAAATTTGGACTCTGACACACGCTTTGAAACAAAGATATAACAATTCATTATTTAAGATAGTCAGAGAAAAATAAAGTGCAATACATTACTTCTTTGACCTCTATGGGATATCTCTTGAAATTAATCAATCCCTTTGATGATGAAAAGTGCTATAGCATGACTAGATCAGTCAATTTATTTGGCTCAGTACAATATGTAAACATTAATTTAATTTTTTTTAGATCGGAGTAAACCCTGGGTCATATTGACAAAAGCCTTTTTTTTTTTATGCTAATTTTTTTTTTTTTAATACATGAATCTAAAATATTTGACATGCAGGTAGAAAGAAATTAAAATATCTGGTTATCTGCTGGAAAGAAAATCTAATCTGAACACACAGTCTAAATGTTTCTTGAAAAATGCCTGGATTCATAAAATGGAAAAAGTTCTATGGGATAAACTACCTTATTTTTTTTTTTTAATTTTTTATCATCACAGACATATGATTGAATATCTCAAGCTGGAAGTAAATAAGGGTAAGAGTAATAATAAAAAAGGTGAATAAGTATTACTATGCAGGAAAGCAAAGGTGGGAGCACAAAATAAGACAAAAGAATTACTAGCAAAGTATCCTATTGCTGAGGAAAGCTATGAGGCATACTGAAATAACATAATGGCTCTATAATGCGCTCTGTAATGACTTTAAAATGTTTTAAAAAAGAATCCTACAACACTGAAAATAAAGACATGATTGAATATTACTATAAAGGAATAGGTTGAGCGTGTGAGGATTTTATCAGAAAGATATAACCATGAAATCAGATCCTGCTATGCAGAGGCATTAAAAAAAAAAGAAAATAAAAGACAGTGAAAAGAAGATTTCAGTATATAGAAAAGAGGTATGAAAGAAAAGGACAGATTGTGTACTGTGCAAGATAGCACTTTGAGCAAATGGGGGTTATCTGGGAGATTTCTGGACTGTGTCAAAGACATATTCTTGACAGTTGTCAAGTATGGCAATAAGGATTGGTGCCTTATTGGAGCCACTGATTGCAGCTAGCCAAGAACCCTTGGGAAATGGGTCTATAAGTGGAAACTTTGTCTGCAGTAACCCTACAGTTTTAGAGGTAAGAGCTGGAGGGACATTAGAAAGACAAGTAAAGTAATAAAGATCACTGACTTCAGGAGAGTAGACTTCAGCTTCAGGGAAGCATTAGGAATAGTCTAAACAGAGCTTGTCTACAGGCACAAAAAGGACCTCAGAAGGGCTTTGAGATTTTCAGGGCATCATTCTGAAAGCACAGCTGTGATCTATTCCCATGGCATGCCAAGAAACCAGATGCATTGGGTTTGTGTGGCAAGGGTTTGGTAGTGGGGGAAGTACAGGTGTGCCTCCTGTGAGAAACTGATAGAAGCTTTCCCCATGTCCAGTGTGGATGTTCCACTGCTGAAGTAGGCTGTGACCCTGTGGAAGCCCACTCTATGGCAGGCTGCTGAAAGGACCTGTGACCTGTGTGGAAGGGACACATGCTGGAGCAGTCTGCTTCTGAAAGACTGCGCCCCCATGGAAAGTTCCCATGCTGAAGAAGTATGTAAAGAAATGCAACCTGTGGGAAGTAATCACTGTGAAGAAAGTCATGGGGGACCATCTCCTTTGGGAGGGATCCCACACTGAAACAGGGGACAGAATGTGAGGAGGAAGGAATTGCAGAAACGTGATGAAATGACTACAATTCATCTTCCCACCATGCTGCTTGGGAAGAGATGTAGGTATAGAAATCAGGAATGAAATTGAGCCTGGGAAGGAGGGTTCAGCTAGGTGAAAGTATTGTAAGGTTTTTTTTTAATATTTCTTATTACCCTACTCTGATTTGATTGGAAATAAAGCAAATTAATTTCCCTGAGACAAGTCTGGTTTGAGTAATTTGTGAGTGATCTCTCCCTGTCCTTCTCTTAATCCACTAGCCTTCATTATACTTTCCCTCACGTGTCCAGCTGAGGAGATAGAGTGATAGAGCAGTTTGGTAGACACCTGGCATTCAAACAAGCTCAAAGTACCACACCAGCCTTTTTAAACAACAAACTTTTAGCAGATTACATCTGAAAAGAATAAGTATATGAGACAAGGAATGATGGAAAGACATCCAAAGAAGGATACAAAAATATTTCCTTAGTATGCAGAGTCAGTTAGGAAACCAAAAGCTCAGCTGGGGTTCAAACTCAAGCAAGAGATACTTCTGTCCTTATGTTAGTAGCTGGTAGAAGCACAAGAGAAACAGAAGACTGCTGCTGAAAGGGGCTGGAAAATTAGTTACAAGCAACACTGAGAAGGCTGGGGTACTCAGTGGTGTCTTTATCAAGGTCTTTAAAGGTAAGCTCCTGAGTTTTTAATGTCAAAAAAATGAAGAGATCCAAAGAGTGGAGCACCAACAGCAGAGGAGGGTTGAGCTCAGGACCACCTGTACACATTGGATATGTGCACATCAACGGACTGGATGCATCTGGAATTCAACATTGTGAGGCTGTTCTCTTTTATCTTTTTAAAGATCATACAGATTAGGGGAAGGTCCCAAGTGACTGAAATGGCAAAAATATTGTATCCATCTAAAGGAAAAAGAAAAACTTAGAAAACTAGAAACCAGGTAGCCTTATGTCAGTGCCTGGGATAATTGTGGAACTAGTCCAGATGGAAGATATTTCCACAGACATGAAAGACAAGAAGGAGATCTTGAAAGGGCTAGAGTTACCAAGTTAAGTTGTACTTAACCAGCCTGTTGCTTTCTCTCATATAATAATTTTCTCACTGAAGGGAGGAGAGCAGTGGACATCCATCTGCCCCAAATTTTACAGGGTGATTGACAAGGTCTCTCTTAACATTCTGGTTGAAGCTGGTAAAATATGGACTGGAAAAATGGACTACATGATGAATGAAAACTGTGTTAACTCTCCTGGCAGTCATAAATAACAGATTCTTACTGCCAGATAATTTAAATAGAGGTACCTCAAGGTTTATATTATGTTCAAAGAAATTCACTCTTAAAACTATCTGAATGGTGGGATCAAATGCACCTCACCACAGATGATTTCAGCCTTTAGGGAGTGGTAGATACACTAAAAAGTCAGAACGTAGACATAGCTCAACAAGTTGCAAGATGTACCAAGAAGGCTTGGAATAAACTTCAGAAAGACAAATGGGAAATTCTGAACTGGATTAATCCAAACCAGCAGAACAGACTGGAGTATGACTAGCTAAGAGTGCAGTTGATCTGAGCATGGTATCTTCCAGCAATGAAGGCAAACCATATCCTGGAATTCATGAGCAACTGTGTGGTCAACAGAACAAGGGATGTGATTATTCCATCCTGTTGAACACATGCTATGCTACGTTAAGGTTTAACACTGGGTAGAAATTAAGCACAACACAGCCACTTATTCACTTCTCCCTCCAGTAGACCTGGGGAGACAGGTGAAAGGGTAAAAGTGAGAAAACTCATGGCTTGAGATAAAGACAGTTAGTTTAACAGGCAAAGCAAAAGTCAAGGATGCAAGCAAAGCAAAACAAGGAATTCATTCACCCCTGCTCATGTGCAGGCAGGTGTTCAGTGATATCCAGGAAAGCAGGGCTTCATCCTGGGTAATGATGACTTGGGAAGACAAAATGCCTTAACTTCAAATGTCTCACTTCTTCCTTTTTTCCTCCCAGATTTACATGCTGAATTTGATGTCATATAGTGTGAAATGTCCCTTGGGCAGTTGGGCTAGCTGTTCCAGCTGTGTCCCCTCCCTCCCACCTCCTTGTGTACCCCCAGTTTACTCTCTGGTGGAGTGGCGTGAGAAGCAGAAAAGGCCTTGATTCTGCGTAAGCACTGCTCAGCAATAACCAAACAATCTCTATATCATGAACGCTGTTTCCAGCACAAATCCAAATTATAACCCCATACCAGCTACTATAAAGAAAATTAACTCTATCCCAGCCAAAACACAGCACAATACTACACTGAGAGTCAGATCTTGTGTCATACCCAAGAGTGCTGCAAAAGTTAGCAGTTGCTTCTGTGTGACAACTCAATCAAGCTTTCAACATTCTCCATACATAAAAAAAGAAGAGCATACACCCAGTAATTCAGTAATTGGTCCATGAGATCTTCTTCAGACTGAATAGACAGTTACTGCTTTCCTCCCTCTATACTCAATCCAGCTCTCCAGCATATTAGATGATGCACATTTAAATGGACACAATATAAAGCTCATATTTGAACATTGTTAATTTCAATATCTATCAGAGTGAATACATTAGGACTGTAGACTAGCTATGGGAGTTGGATGGAAGAACACAATGCAAAAGTTGAGGAAGCCTGGCTCTGTTTGCTCTAGAGTATTTAAGGAATTAACAGAAGCAGTCCCTGAATCGTTAGTGATTATCAAGGACAAAGGAAGAACAAAGGAGTGAATAACAACAGGGTTTGAGTCTTTTTTGAGAAACATTTGGAGTTAGAAATGACCAATATAATACAGTCCAAAAAAAGTAAGTAAATGTCTGTTAAGTAAATGTCATTTATTTCTGTGATAGGATACCTAGTAGATAAAGAGAAAATTGAAAATTACATACTTGTAGGCTTTTGTTGTTGGCAAGATGATTTCTGTATCATTTTTGGATTGCTACCTTTTCATTAAATGAATAACACCTTTTCAGTTAGTATATAAAGAGCTATAGTTAAGCTATCATTCTTAAGCCATCTTGACATATTCTTCCTTTACTGTCAGTTTAATAGAATTAGTTCACAGCATCAGACTTTTGGTCTTGCACCACGGTAGCTTGTTGTAAGCAAAATCACTAGTCAAAAAATCTCCCATTAAATGAAACACAGCATCCACTTCACATGTTTAGAAGGCTGAACTAGCTTAATTGTTTGGTTCTGAATGTAAGATATGTGTTAATTCCATCATTAAAAGATTAAAGACTTCTTCCCCCTAAGAAAAAACAAACAAACAAACAAACAAAACCCAAACAAACAAACAAACAAAAAACCCACACTAAATCAAAGGAAAAAACCCACAAAAAACAAAGCCCCCTCCTAAGAACTAGTAATAGCATATGAAAACAAGAGAGCATGATTTATGTTAAGTATAATGAGCCAAAGCTATATAGTTTGAAAGTCTGTTTGATTTGTTGAAAATTGTTAGGAACAAAAAAAAAGAAAATTAGTCAGGGGTATACAAGCTTTAAAGAAGGACTAGTTCTGTGCCAACCACTGGATGAAGAGAGCCTTACCAAGTCTTTCTCTTCAGAAATGCTTGACAGGTAACAATTCTACAAATAACTCTGCAATCTTCAAGAATACTCACCAAAGTCCACAGTTGCTACCAAACATGCGATCAATCAAGTCACACATTTATCACTTCTTCAAGAAGCCCCTAGTACTTTCACAAAGCAAAGTAGTTTGCAAACTGCTTTATTTTGTGTCCCCTAGCACTGCCTTAGGATGTTAAAAAAATTAAACCTCAAAGGAATTTACACAGTATATTTTTTATCCTACCATTTGGATTACATTGATTAGCATTGCAGGTCATCATTCTTTTGGCATTCTTTATATTTCTAGAAAAGAAATAGATAGGAAATTATATAGATGAGAAATTACAAGATAAGAATCTTACTCATGGCTTCTTCATAATTGACAGAAACTGACTTATTCTATCAGTTTGTTCTAGAGGTGTTCATCTAACCTGTCAATCTGGCACTCCAGAAACGTGTGGGGCTATTTCACATATTCTATGACATATTAGAGAACACTAGAAGTATACATAAAGGCTACTGAACTGAGTCTTTAATTGTCACATCTTAAAGCAGACACTGCATCTGGTCAGCTGAAAAGATCTCCAGACTCTATTAATTGTCCCGTATATATATTTGCAATAACTATCTGAATTTCCTTTGTGATGAGATATTTGCATTTTAAAGCCATTTAATTGAATCTGAAGGCACATGTCTTAATTGAGTCAAGTGACTTTTACTCCAGAAATTATTGTTGCAAGCATTTAGGACAGGCTACAGTTGCTTAAACACAGCCATCTATTCTGAGTTCATGTGTTCTAAGGCACTTTATAGTTGCAATACTGGACCAAGGGGACACTCACATGCTTCTTGAGCAGCAGTTAGAGACCACGCAGAACAAGGGAGATTATGCTCAAATTGCACAACTTGGCTATTTTTTGGCAACCAGAATCAATTCAAAAAGACAAATTAATTTCAGCCAAAATGCTTTTATATAGCAGCCCAAATTTAATGAATCCATACTTAATGTTCCCCAAGATTGTATACTAAATAACAAGCCAATTTTTGTTAATATTTGATATATTTGATGATTGAAAATAAGACTTTGATACTTGTGAATTTGAAAAGTGGTAGTTAATGAACTCTGAGGGCTATGACTGATATACCTTTATGGAGGTGGCTATGAAGGCGATGATTTAATCTCCTTTGACTTTACCCTGAAAGACAGGATATGGAATTACTGTCTTGCCATGTAGCTTTTGCTGCAAAGGTCCAGCGTCAGAGATGACATCTTCCCAAAGCACCTTTCAGCTGTAACAGGCTGCTTAAACTGCTGCTGTAAGCAGGGGATCAGGAAAGTGACCTTAAATTCTGAGGCTGCAAGGAGAGATACCACAACATCCTCTGGTACAGAAAAGAAAGTTGTTTCAGGGATGTAGCTGGCTGTGAATACCAAATTAATTTATTCTTAAATAAAGTGTGAGTTACAGCGACATGGAGAGAGTAGGGTAAAATGAAAAATATTTCACAGGTGTATGAATCCTCTGTGCATAGAACAAGAGAAGGTAATTAAATCATAGCTCAGTAATTCAAAATGTGCACTCTTCGTTTTCCCAGTAAATATGTCTTCTTTTGTACAAAGTTTAGGAAGTATATACAACCTGGAGGAACTTCTGCTGTTGAAAGGAGACCCTGGACTTCATGGCTGTTTTTCCTTCAAAAATATGCTATTCAATATCTGTGATCAGTTTTGATATACCAAAATGAAATCACAAAAAATTCTGTATTTATTTCTTACTAAAAAAGCAAAGAGTTCTGAGACATTACTGCTGTTGAACTTTATTAATGAAAACTTTTTTTAACTATCCCCAGCTTTTTAGGGTTCTTTTTTTTTTAAAGTTCTTATGTCAAAAGAAATAAAGTATTGACAGACTGTCATGTTAATAATGTATTTATAGTGAGTTTTTTGTAAAGTATTTCTTGAGCTATGCTTCCCCCAATGTGATCAGGAATTTCCATTATTATTATGTTTGCAAACCTGAAATAACATGACACATGTCTATATCAATGTAGATTTTTAATATATATACTTTCTTTAAGAATTCTTACATTTTATAATGCAAATATGATTGTACTCTGCTTACTCTAAAGTGTTCAGAAACAAAAAATGCTGATACTTGTTATATTTTCTAATCCTTCTATTACAGCTCTTATTTTGTAACAGTATTTTAATCATAAATAATTTTCAAAAGTATCTGTTTAGATTTTGAAAGAAATTCCATATCAGATTTTATTTGATATTTTTATTAGTTTTCTTTTAATACCCGAAGAAAAATACTGGTCTTTTTGTTGCCAATAGGAATTCATATTGTTGCTGTTACCCACTATGATGTCTGCTTAGGAAGGGGAAGAAGTATAACCCCTTTTTTTAGCAAAGAAAACCAGCAAGACTGTATTTTTTCCTTTTTTTTTCCCTCTTTTTTTTTAATTTTCTTTTTTTTTTTTTTTAATCTAGTAATCAAAATTCCAGTGAAATAAAACAAATTCCAAATTCAGTATCCGTTCAGTTTTACAGATGGGGTCTGCTTAAATTTGTTATGTATCACAAAATAACTTTTTCGGCATTCTAGACACTATACCTATTTCTTTCTTAGTCTTGTGAAATGCAGCAGTCAGTGGAAATTAAAAACAACACAAAAATTCACAAAAGAACCTCTCATAGCAAGGAGCAGCATGGCCAATGCTCTTGGAGCTCACCTGTCAAGATTTTTTCCCCTGGATTTGTCCAGGTTAGAATTTCAAATCTCCTTCAGCTTGAGGTAACTGACAGGCAATTGGATAGAGTTAAAAGATAAAGCTTTAAATGACACTCTCAGCATTATGCAAATGTTTGTTCTAGTGTTATTTTCTGTATTTTTTTCCCCAGGGCTGAAAAAATATTCACTTTGGCAATAAATAAAGTTTTAAAAGTGGGGCTGAAGCTACTGCTTCATCTCTTCAATATTTTGCATCTGTGAGCTTCCTGCTAAGTAAAACACTGCAATTATTGTGACAGAAAGTTGTTTTGCTGATTTTGGATCTCAGTGTATTTTTTAAAGATTATTTTAACACTAATCAGCTTAGTTTTGCATATTCTGCAAGCTGGGTAAACTCAATTTCTGTTCCAAGTATGCTGTCACATGGGTGGTTATTACAACACAGCTGGCATGGGTTGATCTCAGTGGGATTCCACTTAGTATGTCTTTCAAAACTGCATTATTTTATTCAATAAGAATATTCTTGGGACCAAAACAGATGCATAGTGGTTTGTGATGTTTGGAGATTTGATTTTTCGTCACTAACTGGGCTAAGAAATATGACATCAGAGTAAATATGAATGAGTCAGCACTTCATGCAATCATAGGATGACTTGAGGTGGAAACCAGCTTAAAAATCTTCTAGTTCCAACCCCACTTCCATAGGCAGGGATGCCACCCACTAGATCAGGCTGCCCAGAGTCCTTTCCTTGAATACTTCCAGAGAGGGAGTATCCACAACCTCTCTGGGAAACCTGTTCCAGTGCCTTCACTATCCTCCGAATAAGGAAATTCTTCCAAACACCTTATATAAATCTCTCTTCTTTTAGTTTAGAACTGAGATTGTGTAATTTTTTTTTTTATACACTCTGAAAGGCAAAATTCTCTGTAGTTTTCTCAGCTTGGTAGCAATGCAAAAGCTTATGTCAAACAGTTTTGGTTTTTAACTTTGTTCAAAAAGCAAAATAAAAATGAAAAAACTTTGGACTTCCTGAACAAAGTAGAAAAATGCAGATAATGTTAAAAATTCTAAATAGCTCTAGGGCAATCAAACCAAGTTGTTACATCAGATAATCCACTTATCATGTTAAAACCAGAAAAAAATATAACTTTTCCCTTAATATAAGTCTAAAGAACTACAAAGATGTTATTAAATAGCAACGTCTAAATGATTTTCTATTTTCTGAAAAATGTGGCACAGCACTTCTTGACTATATTATTTTCAAAGTAGCATGTAAATAGGGAAGTTAATCTTTTCAAGAACTTGTGCAGTGACTTCTGAATACTTTTAGCTGAAATTTTATTATGCCTCTATATATTAATTACATTTTTTGCAAAATTCTAATAGGACTCAGTATTTCCAGTGCATGATGAATGAATAATGACAAACACCTTCGTTATGTGTTTTTTAAAATGCTGCTTTGAAAAAACCCTCTGTAAAATGTGATTTTTCTTCTTCATGGAAGTGAGCTGGCATGAGTATGATGACCTTGAGAAGGTATCTGCTTTATATAATTATTAAGCAATATTTTTTATGTTGTTAATGCATTTTATGGCCTTCCCTTTAGATATTCAAGAACACTGATATTATAGAATAGAATGGAATGGAATGGAATGGAATGGAATGGAATGGAATGGAATAGAATGGAATGGAATAGAATGGAATGGAATGGAATGGAATGGAATAGAAGAATAGAATAGAATAGAATAGAATAGAATAGAATAGAATAGAATAG
>JANIJU010000001.1:68909747-68969639 GCA_025504685.1 Leucosticte australis
AGAATAGAATAGAATAGAATAGAATAGAATAGAATAGAATAGAATAGAATAGAATAGAATAGAATAGAATAGAATAGAATAGAATAGAATAATTTCAGTTGGAAGGGACCTAAAATAGGCCAATTCTCTGACCACATCAGGGCTGAAGAAAGGTTAAAACACGTCATTAAAGGTGTTGTCTTAAACACTGACAAGTTTGGGACATCAACCACCTCTCTGTGAAGCTTGTTCAATCAACGCTGAATATCTCTTAGTGCATCTGTGAACCATCTTCATGCACCTTTGAACTAAGACAATTGGGAGTGTCTTTTCACCAGATACCAGGGGGAGGACATCAGCACCTCCCTCTCCACTTTCTCTCCTCTGGAAACTATAGAGAGCCATGAGATCCTTCAGCCTTCTTTTCTCCAAACTAAACAAAGACAGAGTTCTTAGCTGTTCCTCATGGGACATTACTTTTAGCTCTTTCACCAGCTTTGTGGCCCTCCTCTGGATTCATTCAAGGACCTTAATATCTTTCTTAAATTGTGGGGCTGCTCCAATGTTGAATAGAGGCAGGGTAATTTTTAAAACAGAACATTTGTGCATCTTTCTAACTTTCAGATTTTTTTTTTGAAAAAAACATTCTCTAGGGCTTACTACAATTATAGTTGATGGCTATTTAATCTATGAAAATTTCATCTATTTTCTCTGTCGCCTGTGGTTAAAATCAATTTTCCTTTATTTTTTCTATTATTTTAGTAACATGGGACAAACTGTGGTGAGTATTATAAATAAATAGAGCTTGTAATGCTCCTGCTAGCCTCAAAAGATCACACTGGTTTCTTGCAATCTGAGCACAATGTGGAAAGAAAAATACGACATTTGGAAAATTGCCAATGTTAGTAAAATATTAAGATTCTTTAATTTAAAATAATTTAGTCTGCTGTTCTTGGTGTACATTTAAAGCAAATTATGTTCTGAAGAGCATATTTTTCTTGTTATGTGGGCATCACATTGGAATTTTTCCCTTTTAGTAGATGACAGATTTCAACAGAAAACCTTTTCAGTAAGAATCTTTTAAAGAAAGAAGAAAACTGTGTCTGCAGAAAGCTCACCTAAAAAAGACTCTTAATGGGTATTACCAGAATTTTTAATTGTTGCACAGTCTGTAATGTGAGGCACGTACACTCCTCCCTGCCGCTGAAGCCAAATGACACCATGCCGTGCTATAACTCCATCTGGCAAAAAACCCTTGCCCTGCCACTTGCTCAGTCCTTCCCAGTGGCATGGGAGGGAGGATCTGAAGGGTAAAAGAGAAAAAATAATGAATTGAGACAAAGACAGTTCAATAGGTAAAGCAAAAGCCATGCAAGCAAGCAAAAGAAAAAAAGGAATTCATTTACTACTGCCAGTAGTCAGGCAGATGTTCAGCCCCCCCCTGGAGAGCTGGGCTCCTTTTCATATTAACAGTGACTTAGGAAGACAAAACTCCTCAACTCTGAATGTCCTTCTTCAAGAGGTTGTATCTACAACTATGTGAAGCACAGGTTCTTGGGACTACACAGACAGGAAAATAAACTTCCCCTGATTTAAAGTAAGGAAACATGGGAGGCAGGGGGGAGCATATGTAAATATTTAATATTGTACCTTTGTAGTATTGGGCATATTAACTAGCAAGTTCTTTTCAGACTGACATATATCTGTGAAAAATTGGGACTGTTCTCACCCAGTCAAACTTTCTATAGTTTTAACTGCCTATGTAGAATAAAATGTGGGCTAATTTTAGCTCCCAAATATCTAGTGCATGAAATAGAGACATTTCTAGTCTATAATTTTCCTTCCTCATGTTCTCTTTTCATGATTCATAAGCCTCTAATGTTTGAAGTACCACAATAAGCAAATATTATGCAGTTACTCTTTTCTCTATCAACACCATAGTTAGTGTATTTCTCATTCCTTGAACAACAAACAAAAAAGAAGTTTAATTTCCAGCATTTTCCACTGAACCTGTTGGTAGCTGCACATACAAGGAAACATTTTTTTTCTTCTCTCTCTGTGAGGGTGGTCAAACACTGGAACAGATTTTCTAGAAAGACTTTGCAGTCTCTGTCTTTGGATATATTCAAAATTCATCTGGTTATGGCTCTATATGGTCCTGCTTAAGCAAGGAAATTGGACTAGATGATCAGTTCCAACCTCAGACACGTTATCCCTCTGGGATTCTGTAAACATAGGTCTGTATATCCTGTTTATGTGCCTAGGATATATCAGATATGTGTGTGTTAAGTTGTCTCCTATGCACTGCTATGCATGTCCATTGCTTTTTAATTTTTTTTTTTTTTAAATCTTTTCATCACATGATTAGTCTAAAGTTTTCACAGATTTCTGTCTCTGGTTCTTTTACGCAATGAAAGCTATCATCTCGCTATTCATATTGACTACTATGAAAATGTCAGCTATAACTCCATACATTCTCATATGAAGACTTCCTAATGAAACATTTTTATAATAGCCAGACATGTCTTTTTTTAGGAATCACTGGTTGGTTTGGTTTTCTCCCTCTTCAATTTATTCTCTAAAATAAAACCCAGAGGTGATTACTTTGTGGTTTTTTACTTTAGAAAAAAAATTAATTTAAAATTAAATTTAAAAAGATGGTTTGTTACACTGCTTTTACTTTATTTCCTTCATTGTCCTACTGATAAGGATTTAGGTTCATTTTAGACAGTGGTTATATTCTTTTGTCATGCAAACCTGGCATTTGAGGCCATTATCCTTCTTTGTTTCATGTGTTGTGATTAGAAGTTTTGATACAGAAACTTCTCTTCTTGTTCATACTGCTGAGTAACTGTAATATTGTGGAACAGACTGCACTAGCAGGCTCATTAAAAATCTAGGGTTTAGGGAGTTTTGATCTTTTATAAGTATTAGTGCAGATGCCTGTGTTTACAGATGCACACACACACTTATCTCTGAAACCTATCAGCATTTTAACACAAAAAGTAATTCTGTGTGAAAACAGATTTCATAACAATCAACCTTGATACATACACAAGCAAAAAAGCAGACAACATGAAGTCATAGTCTCACACGTCAGTGTCTTATACTGGGTGCTCTGTGGTAAGGCTTTCAAAAGGTCTGAGCACCAACTACAGGTGCAAAAGAGTTATAAATGGCATTAGACACCTCTGTGGGGAAAAATTATTTCAGTCCACATTTTCTGAATGAAAAAAAATCAATAAAAATGTTGGTTCACTTTGTGCTTGTTATTTATTAAAAATATCTCATGTTCAGTAAGCTGTTAACATCTCCTAGGCAAGATTCCAAAGAAGTATTTGGAACGACAGATGATCTTCCTTACTGGAGAAACTGTTCAGATGGTTTTCAGACAGTGTTTTCTGCTGTCATTTGAAATGTTCTGTGGTGTCCAGCATGGGACTGGCTCATTATAAAATAGTTCTAAATTGTCCCAGACCTCTCTAGAATAGCATGTGGAGATCAAGTGAAATACCCTTGTATACCCTTTTTGATGACATTGCAAACCTATGTTTAAGGAAGCTCAGTTTTTTCCTTTGTCCTCAGGAGGCAACTATAACATGTAGAGTACCTGTAGAGAGTGATACTGTTCACCCAAAGTGTGTTAAGTGTTTGAAATAAATAACATTAATGCCATCATGAATACATTTCCTATAGAAAAACATATGTTCCCAGGAAGAGTACAGTATCATTTCCTACAGTACTGTTTGCTTAAAAATGTAAAGTATATGGAGACTAGAGGGTATGTATCATGGACAGATTCATAAAAATATGTATGTGCAAGATACATATAATCTGTCACTGAGTCTTTCATTTCCCCTTCTCTTACATCAGAAAACATTTCCTCTCCAGTTTTGGCCTTCTTTTTACTGGAAGTTGTCATAGCTATGAAGGGCTTAGTTCAGTTACCTGATACCTGTGAGAGTTCCTAGGGTATCTAAGGCATCCATGAAATACTCATCTATATTACAGAAGATCTGCAGGCAACTTATGCTCTTCTGAACCAAGAAATCCATAATGCAGTAGATTTCTATGTGCTGAGAACTGAATCAGTCCTAATTTTCTTACACTGGTCTTTATATTAATAAAAAAAAAAATTGGAGGTTTCTCAGTGCTTAAGAAAAAGGAACAAGATTGTAGTAATGTTCTTCTGATGGTTTTAATTAGCAGTTTACTTCATAAGGCACTCCCAAGGCAAAAAAGAACTTCTAAAAAATGAAATGTCTTTTGTTGTTCCAAGCAGAATTCTATTGTAGTCACAGTTTATACAAACTAATTTATTCTAATATCTGTAGGTGGGAAAAATGTAGTGGTGGAGAATGACTGCTCTCACCTAAACAGCTGATAGGAAACATTGGAATGAAATAAGTCTGAAAGTGTATCACTCTTTGGTTTAGGTGCTTCACTTGTGGTTGCACTTAGTGGTCTGTGCAAATCATGTATTTTCTGTAGGAAACATGTCCCAAACACAATGCCAGTCACAGTCCAGGAGGTATTAAAAATAATTTTTAATAGACTGATCCAGTTTGTGTCCCCCATGGGGTCACAGGTCCTGCCAGAAAGCCATGGGGTCCTCCATGTGCTGCAGGCAGATATTTGCTCTGCTGTGATCCTCCATGGACTATAGAGAGACAAACTGCACCACCATGGTCTGCTCCATGGTCTGGAAAGGAATCTGCTTCAGCATCTGAACATGTTCTCTCCCTTCTTCTTCACTGACTCTGGTGTCTTCAGAATTGCTTCTCACATTTTCTTTCTCCTGTCTCTCCCAGCTACTGCACAGAGTGTTCTGCCTTTTCTTAAATATATTATTTAAGGGGTGCCACCAGCATCAGTGATGGGCTTAACTTTGGTCAGCCCAAGTTCAGCTTGGAGATGGTTGAAGCTGGCTCTGTCCTACATGAGAACAGCTTCTGCTGTCTTCTCACAAATGTCAGATGAGAGAAAATCTATTTTTGTGGCCTGACAGTAAACATGGCTACTTATAATGTGAACAAACTCCTTTGTTCCATTTCTACATATATTTGGAGGTGCTATTTGGAGGTGAAGGGGTGCTGTTCTTTGGTTTGGTATTCTTTGTTTATCCTACAGTACCTCTAATGTAAAGCAAAGATAAGAGAATTCATGTTTCCTTCAGATCTGGGATCCAAAATATATGTGTGCATATATACATATTCTAGAATAGAATTGGTATTTCCTAAAGGCATTTTAGTCCTGTTTTGGTCATTATTGCTGTTTTCATTAGGGGTATTTATTAATATAATTAAGAAAAATCAATAAAATAATGGCATGTCTAGATGTAGAGCAGAAAACAATGCTTTTATATAAGACAGTGTCCCATGGCTTATCAGGAATATCAAATTTAGTGAGATGAATAATTCAGTATTAAATTTACATATAAATTACACTTGTAAACAACCATAATATCAATAACTTTAATTAATTGCATCAATCATAAAATATGTGATTGTATGTTTGAATAAAATAAAGACTACACCTTTAAAACACACCTGGATAATTTTACACGGAAGAACAAACAAGACAAATTACTTTCAAAAATCTGGCAATGAAGAGAGTGAGTATCTATCTCACATACAACTAAATATTCCTCCTAGTGTCATAAAACTGCTTTGTAAAATATCAACAAAATATATTGACTGTTCAAGATTTGATCTACTATTCGCATATATATTACTATATTATAACATCTAAGAATTTAACTATTTGTTTATGCATACTTTATTTTGAAAATTAATTTTATTAGGAAAGTGATTTTTAGTGTTTCTTAAATAATGCAGGATGGCATTCTTTACAAATGTCTTTTTTCCATTAAAAATACAACAAAGATGTTAGTAAATACTCATAAATATTTTATATGCATCTATAATTTGCATAAAATGGTGAATTAAAAGTTATGAAAATATTCTAAAGTCAAATCACTAGCTGCTCTGACAAGTTCATTCTAATATGCATTTGATATATAATGGGTTAGGTCTAATCACTTCTTACAAGAAACTATGCATGATACCTGCTCTACAGGCCAGAGGTTGTTCCCTAGCCTTTTATTATTTAGCCACAGAGATGAGCCAGGAGATGGTTAAGATCATTTAACAGATCTTGGATCAGCTTCAAATTTCCATAGCGCCCTAAGGCTGCATCTAGCCTGCCTACGGGGTTGAAATCTCAGAGATTTAAATATCCATTCCTGTTTTCCTCTGTAAGGACAGATTAATGTACAGCCAATGAGGGAATTGTGATGTATTTGAAGAAATCTTATCAAATTATAGAAGAACTGGGCAGCCAGGGCATAATGGCTGTACCTGCCTTGAGTTAAGATGCAACTTGCAATTCCAATCAGGCTTTCTGTATTCAGTCACACTGCATGCTGTACAGGCATTACTGCAGAAACAGAACAAGGACAATACAGAGGCATTGGCAGACTTAGATAAAACTTCCATCTTCATGTCTAATCTTGAATATACGAGCAAAACATATAGTCACATAAAAATTTCATTTCACTTAAGCTTACAACTTCTGAAGAAACTCAAATACTAGAATTTGTATACAAAAAGAATAAAATAAGATTCCCCTTTACTGTTCAAAGAGCATCTGAATGATGAACTCAGTCATATGCTTTAGTTTCAGGTAGCCCTGTGAGGAGCAGAGGACTGGCCTCAGTGATCCTTATAGGTCCTTTCCAACATAAAATATTCCATAAATTATGATTCTATTTCTTGACATTATGTAATGGACTCGTAGCTCTTAGAATTGACTTGCAAATGCGTTCTGAAGCTCTGGTCTGAAGTGATAGAATAATGCTCCCTGACAGAACAAACAAACACTTAAACTATAATACAGCGTAGTGAGAAAGGTAACACGTCCCAAAAACTAGATGAAAAAAGTTTTACTTTACTGGTATATACCTTTGGGATTTTTGATGTTTGGTGTTTTATTTTCATGTTTGAATGCCAGTGATTTCAAATACTTTTGCTGCATAGGAATAGTTGTTTTACTTTCAAGTTGGTCCTTGTCTAAGTTCACAGACAGCTACATTTAATGCCCTTGGTGTAGCTGCTGAAGTTCCAGTTATTTTCAGTGGAGTTGGTGGACTTCGCTGCTGATGTGAACAGCCATGGCCTGGTTAGAAAAGTAAATTTACTGAACAGAATAAAATGTCTGCTGAACAGTACCTGCCAGCCTGGCTGTTTTAGGCCTGGGAACTGGGGCTGGGAACCAGAAACATCTTTGAAAATCTTAGCTGGCATCTTTGAGGTACCACTGGGTACCTAGAAATCTTGCAGTACCTTTGGTAAGTGCAAAAGCAAGGAAACTGCAATGTCAATTTATGATCTGAGAAAGCTGGGACAGTGTGGTAAAATAAAATTGGTGAGATTCTATAAAATAAGTCATGCAAGGATGCATTTGCTTGGGATAATGTAGGAGAAAAAAATAGAAAGGTAGAAGAACATGAAAAAGTGCAAGAATCCCTGCAAGCAGAATTTCAGGAGAGGCAGTAAAGTACTGGGCTTTTCACAGAGACATTTGCAACTGCAAACACTGCTGAGAGCTGTTAGGAGAAGATGTTTTACAGTGGCTTAGAGCAGTTAGAGCAACTGTCCCTTGAAACTCATAGCTCTGATAAAAGTCAGTTGTTTCAGGGTTTAGACACTAGTCTCAGACCTCTGGCTTTAACACAGCAAGAACTTACAGGGTCAGTCTCAGAGAGTGAGACCATTGAGAAGATACATATAATGAAAGGGGAATGATTCCAGGCCTCAAGAATCTGGTTCTGGCAACAGCTTTCCTACCCTTGCTTTGTGACATGAATGTAATGCAGGTCGAGCAGTGTCTTTGAACAGTTTCTGTTATTCTACTTCTTCCACTGTTCAAACTTCTAAAACACAGTTCCTGGCTCCTGCCAGAAACAAAGGCCCTTCCCAGGTCACAATGACCACTACAATCTACATTGCACAGCAACTAGTGGAGAATAAAACATGGCAAAAAGACCAGTGGCAAGGCATTACCAAGCAGGAGCTGGAACTTTTTTTCTTGATCAGAATGAGACAAAAGAAATATTTCTGGCTGCAAGCCCTGTAATACTGGAGCCCCCTTTGGGACTCACAGAAAAAGGGTATTGGTGGAGATTGTCTCAACAATTTTCCAGTGACGCCCAATTAAACCATATTTGCTTTGAATTAAAGGGATGGCAAGGTTTCCAAGCAAGATTTTCAACTTGGGAAAACTCATTACTGGCTGCTTATAAGTTGTGTTAGATACAACAACCATCACATTAGATGCAACCTTAGTCACACTTCCTGATTTTGTAGGAACTAGAGAACATACTCCTTTTCCACAGGGAACTGTATTCCCCAGACATCCACATAGGTCTGCCTATGAGAAAACCTAAAAGAGAGATGAGAGAACCTAAAAGAAAGATGAGAAAACCTAAAAGAAATTGATACATTTCTGGAGAAAGAGCTGGGAGCTACAAGAGAGGTCCTGAAGTGTCAAGGAAAGCACCACTGAATTTAAGCAACTCAGCTCCATCCTTTATTTTTCAAGAATTTGGATATTAGAAGGGAATGCAGGCTTTACTAAATGATAAGTAGTTTTTAACATGTGTGAAAATGCTTGGAGGCATGGAGCTCACCTTAACATTCTCTTGAAATTTAAAGTTTTTCGAGAGTTTGGGGGTTTTGGCTCAGACTGACTGAAAAACATTCAGAGCATAAATAATAATTTAAAAAATGAATCTTAAGTGTTTTTTATCTATGCTATCAAATCTTAAAAAATAATTTCTCCTGAAATTATATATTGACTGTTTTAGTATACAGTTGATTTCAAAATAAGCTAGCTAATTTTTAAAAAATTGCTCCTCTAAGAAGCTATTTTTATTAAAAATGGTTGTAACTAAATTCACTTTTTTGAATAAATGTAATAATTTTTAATTTTCTGCCCCAAATAGAAGGTAATTATTATAAAAAGAAGTATTTTTGTTCATGAAAAGATTGATTGGAAGAGACTTCACAGTATCCTAATATGAATACACTTTATTTATTGCTGAAACCTACAACTTTGGTTAGGAATTGATAGATTTCTTTGGTTTCCAACTTTCTCCAATTATTTGTGCAAAAATATATATGATGCGTACTATAAAAAAATGGTGTTGATTATTTTGCAAGTATTTAAAGTCTTAGCCTGAACTGGCCAAAAAGTATTGTTTTAAAAAATTACATGTGACTGCTAAGATGACAGATTTAATGAAGAGCCTAATGTTTAAAGCACATGCAATTTAAGAAAACCTGATTCAATTTATTAAGAGACCTCAGGAGACTTAAAACTGTATTTCCTAGAGGATTTTCTTAAATACCAAGCCGTGAAGTGTCTGAGAAAGATAAAACAATTTTATGAGCTTATCCATTGACTGTTTTACAGACATCCTTTGATGTATGGAAGAATGGATTTGATGCTTAACCCTCTGTTTTCAGGTGACCCTTCAGTCTAAATCACAGGCTTTTGTTGCCACCTTTGTGATCTTCACCAATATTCAACACTTTATTGTTTAGAAATTCTATGCAAATTTCAGGAACCAAAAAAGTAGACATTAAAACTTTCTACATTTCCACCTGCTTCTAGGAAGCTTTCAGACAGTTTGATCAAATTGTTCAGAAAAAAGGTTCATTCAGTGTCAGAGGGCTTAATTGATATTGTCTCCCATAAAAAACATCCTCATTTTGAGAGGGTATGCACTCTTAGTCCTTCATTTTCCTCAGCATTGTTAATAATCCTCAACAGAAACTATAGCCTTCCACTCGCTGAAAAGCACTGTAACTAGAGGGTTTTTTAGTAGACAGGACAAGAAATACAAATATATTGGACTTCAATAAATTACTGGAGTTTAGTAGAAGAAGCTTTATGTTATGCAAAAAAGTAATTTGCTCACCTAGCCCTCATTTGTTCATATGACTAAGTTTATTCCTCTATTAATCTTCACTTTATTTTTGATAGAAAGATTAAAGAGGACAGTGCAACTCTCCAAGCCCCCACTAATCTCCCATCTCTTAGAGCTCCAAAGGGAGAGCTAAATTGACTACTGGCGTCAATATGTGGCTCATGAGCCTGTAGAGAAATTAGCTGTGGGAAAGAGAACATTTTAATAAGATGAACAGCTTGAAAGTATGAATATTTTCTTTCTTCTGTTTTCAGAGCATTAATCCTCATGATAATTTTGACAAGGTTTTACATAGTCCTGATTTGATTATCCTTTCTACACAAATATAAGAATGTGTTTCATTATTATTAGATATATGCTTTTTTATCTTGAGCTCTGTGATACTTTCAATGTGTCAAAATCCTTCATACATTCCAAGGTCAATTTATATTTTACAAATGAAAAGAATGAGGTGAGGCTGATTTAGTCCCTAAAATAGTGACATAAGCATGTTGGGAACTAAAATGTATCAGTATACCTAGTCTTCCTTGCATGGATGTAGTACCATTATTTGGAATTCAAAAAGCTAGTACTCTAATTGTTCAGATCTGAGACTTGAAGAAATTCATGGCAGCCTGCATGTAAGGGAAAAATTAACTGCTCCCTGAGACCTTAGTGGCAGCCTGTGTCTATTGTGGGCATATGTATCAGTGAGACTTGTTTAGTGAATGAAAAATTACTTATCAATAAGAACTTCCATATTTAGTTAAGGTATATGTAAAACTTTCTTGAAAAACTTCTGACTCATTTAGACAGTGAAAAAAGTCATGCATGATCATTTTAAGTGCTTAAGCTTCTGCTCCTGAACTTCAGTAAGAGATTTGGCTTTTTTTCATGTATCTTAATCATTAGAAGTGTCTGATTTTAATTATCTTTTCTTTTTCAAAGAAACTGCTCCTGATATAATAGTTGGAAGTTACGATTGGTGAATATTAACCTCATCTATATGTTGTGTACTCTGTGAAATGACATGTCCATTTTAGTATGTGGTCCATCCACAATACAGAGAACTGTTTTGAAAAAATTGCATCAATTTGCAAGACAATATGTTCAGTACTTTTAAAGGTAAATTTCAAAGTGGCTAGTGTTTATGATCATTCTTATGCCTCTACCTAAAATATGAAAAACATTGTAGGATAAGGATTATCTAAAACTGAAATGAAGAAGATGCTAACCAGATGATTTATACATTATATATCTTTCATTTGAGTCTTTTCTTGCTATTAGGAGACTTGATTTAGTAGCTGTGACATTTTCATCATAAAAATGAAAATGAAATTTAATTTAAAGGAAGCATTTCTAATTTAAAATCTTTTTTGTTCTGAAAACTTTATAGATTTACACTTGTGTCATGCAGTGTTTCATAGAAATTCTTCACCCACGCTTCAGAGAGCTTGCTCTGTCCATTAGAATGACGAGGAGGAGAGGGAAACAGATGAGGCCTAGAGAAATAAAGATGATGAAATGTTGCACTACTTCATGAGAAGAATGTACTGATGCCCTTCTCTGGGGAATGATGTGTCAGAAAATGAGGAAGCAATAACAGAAGAACTAGTTTTGAAGAAGGACGCTACAGTGCAGTCAAATAATTCCATTTGAAGGAAAGAGGGGACAAAACACACAGAGCTTGACAGTAGCAGCAGCAGCAGCAGACAAATAGACTAAAAGGATGTGCAGAGTATTCAAGACAGAAAGAGAACTGTGGTGAACAATCAGATATAGGAAGGAATTAGGAATTACTCATTCCACTGAAAAAAACTGAAGATGGAATTAGGAAAAAGAAGTGACAATGAAAAATACTCAGGGCAAGGATGCAGAGAGAAAAGGCCTCATCAGAGATATCGGAAGTGTGTCTGTGGATATTGCTATCTATCATATGGGGGAAGACAAAAATTGTCTTATAGGGCTATAGGAGAAAGAGGCAGATTTTGAAAAGCAGTATAAGAATATGAAATGGAGAGGAAAAATTTGATAAGCAATAAAAATTAGAATATGAGGATTTTAAAATTGTGACAATATTGATTCCGTAGTTTTGATTTGGGGAAGTGAAGAAAAATGTGTTCAACATAAATGAACAAAAATTTAATGTGAAAGCTCAGGGATGTTTTATGGAAGTATATTATTATTTTCTAAACCTGTGACTCCAATGACACATTCTTCAGAACATTCATTTGTGATTTTTAATCCTTGCTGATTCAGATAGTTTCTGTTATGTATGCAAAAAAAAAAATTTCCTCTTTATCTTTTCCTATCAGGACCAAAATCAGCCACGGAAAACTTACAGAACGTCTCCTTTTGTTGCTTCCACAGTTATCAATCAGTTTGGCATTCCCATGTAGCAGCACCTGACAGTTCACACCAGCCAAATACTGGTCCTGTCTGACTATTGGACTGAAGTACTGACACTTGGGGGAGGTGGGTTTGTCTATAGCTGGTGATACATCCACTGTAGGTTAAGCAACATCTGCCACCTCACGTCTGGCTGCATCTTATTCATGTAGGCAACCAAATTTCAGGGTAAATAAGTGTGAAGTCCATCAGAAGAAGTCAGTACTTTGCAGTTTGGGAAGAAGATTGACCTCACTTGGATCCCAAAGTACCTGCAAATACCTGCAAGAGAAAAAAAACTCCTGGCAAAAAGGATACACATTTCTGAGCATCAGGGAAGAAAGAAGCCTGACTGTCTTGGTGGTTTGTGGACTCTGTGCTGAGGCAATTAGAGCCTTCCAGAAGAAATATATCTCCTCAGTGAACACCAAGCAGAGGACAGGTTAGGACAGGTAGGGAGACAGTGGAAAAGGAGAGTGACAGAAGACAGAGCAAACATGAGCAAAACTGAGAGAATGCTGAGAAAAGCAGGGGGCAAACAAAGCCAGGACTCAGAGATGACAAGCACTCTGAAATAACCTGTAGGAAACCACTGAAATAAGAGCACTTTATCATATTACTTTTCTTAAAAAATAATAATGTCAGCCCGCTGAGAAAAAAAATGCTTAAGAAACTTCATTTGTAAGTCACCGTAATAAGATTTTTTTTCCCTTCTATTGTTTCTTTTTTCCTTTTTTTCTTTTTTTTTGTTTATTTTATTTTATTTTATTTTTTTCCTCTTTTTCCTCTAGGACATTAAGGTTACAGGCTTGAATTTTGGTGCTGTATTCAAATAGTCACTCTAACACGTGGGTGGTAAAGAGGTCCCAGAAAAAGCCATATATTAGCTATATATTGCTCGAAAGCTTAATTTCAAGCCATAACTGATATTTGGAAGGGTCGAAAGTTGAGTCATATCTGCTTTTTCATTGACTGTTCACTACAAGTCACTGATAGCAGAGTAACCTGAGTTATTAGGTTTGTCTCTGATTTGAGTAGTATATCTGTTCCTATGCTAAGGGACCCTTCATTCATTGCTGCCTCAGTCAAAATTATGCAGTTTTAAAGAAAGTAGTTTCTCATTTCAATAGTGACTCCTATAACAATAGAGCTGACATGTCTTTCCTATTGAGTGACAATCCAGCTGATTGATTCAGAGAAAGAAAATAATTTTAAGAAAATAGTGATGAAAGCAGTAAAGGAAGAGAAGATTTTATTTTTAACAATACCAGTATGAATAGCCATCCATGTAAAAGCAGAGACAGTTGTTTTAATGACGTTGATCTTAACTTGCTTTCAAGAAGGGGGAATGAACTCAAAATACATGCCTTTCTCTTTTAACCCACCAACCATTTTCTCTAGGCCAAGTGCATGTATCTTCTTCTTAACTGTTGAAAAGTTAAATTGTAAGCAATTTAATTGCATGCCTAAATAGATAAGCAATTGTCAGTGTCTACCATGAAAATCTCATCCTTTTGAGAAGGCAGTGGAAGAATCAATGTAAGACAGAGATAGAACAGAAAAAAAAATATGATTTAGCTATATGTTTCTTTTTATTTACAAGTTCATTCCTAGTTTATGCCCTTACAAAGCAGTATTTTGAAATGGCATTAACAACATAGTGTGAGAAGATGTTTTTTAAAATGACTTAAAACTACATATAAGTTACAGACCATTTTCCTTGAGAACTCTTGTGATAAATGTATTGCAACCAAGTGGAAAACATATTCCTTTTCCTGCTGTGATTGCACATTTGTACTCTTGAGTGCAGGCACATGTATTTGCAATTTCTTCCTGACAGCCTGATTAACCTTGAAAAGCTACAAAATAAAAAATAAAATAAAAAAAAAAAGGAAAAGAACTTTCATACTTAACTTTTCCAATACACTTGAGAAAAACTACAAACTTAATAGTTTATAAATGATGCCAGTAGTTTCACTGTGTTTCTGTATTCTTCCTGTTACATAATGTATAATGTTTCATTTTATAAAATCAATAATGTAAAAATAAGAGAGAGGTTCAGAGAAATATACAGAATTTGTATTTTGGTCCTTTTATTTGGTGTAGTGGTCAAGGTAGTTGGGGAAAGGGCTGTGTGGGGAGTTTAGGGACTTCTGTAAGTAAACACTGGGGCTTTTCTGTGCTGATCCCAGCTTGTTCCAGCCAAGTGGAATAGACCCACTCTAGGGCATCAAACAAGATGGTGACACTTGAGGGAAAAATATGTTTAAGAAAGAGCAAAGTTCTGGCTGAGAGAGAGAAGGAAGCAAAGAAAGTGTGGGAAACAGCCTTCTGAGCACTAAGGTGAGTACCTCCACCTCTGAGCAGGTGGAGGTACTCCAGGTAATGGAACAGAGAATCCTCTTCAGCCCACAGAGGAAAACAGGTTGGAAGATACAGATATTTCCTGAAGAAACTACAGCAGGGGGAGGACACATTTGGAGGGGGCAAAGTATTAGAGGGAAGGAGTGTCAGAAAGGAACTGTTACAGATTGACCAAACCCCCATCTTCCCCTGCCTTGTCCCACTCAGCAGGGTGGGGGCCCAATAAAAGGAGTCAGGAATGGAGAAGAAGAGTTGAGTCTAGGAAGAAGAGGTGATGTGGGGGAAGGTGTTTTAATACTTTTCTCAGTACCCAAATCTACTTTAATTGGTTGAGGGGGAAAAAATATTCCCAAACTGAGTCTATTTTACTTGTAAAGATAATTGGCAAGTGATCTCACATGAGATTTTTCATCTTATTTTCCTGTCCTTTTGAGGAGTGGAAGGAGAGAGTGTAGAGGGCATCTGTGTTGATGTCTGGCAGCTGGCCCAGTTCAGCCTACCATTGCCATGAATCAAGGTATTCTCTGTACCAGTGCATACTAATCATCTGGAGAATAATAGATCCAATACAAGTTTTATTTAATGTCGATCTTAGCATTTATTGTTATCATGCTTATCTGAGGCACAGAAATAGAATGCACAGACAGAACAATATATTATGTCACTAAACACTTAAACCAGTAATTGAAAAATTTAATATCGTAAATATCTATATCTCCAGGGGGTTTTGGTTTTTTTGACAATGCATAAGTGGTGTGTATTGTTGTGCCAGGATTGAAAAGAATTTTATCAAAGCACACCATAATCTAAATATAAAAGGAAGATGAAGGGGAAAGATTAAACAATATAAAAACTCAAGATATTGTAATGAAATAATAATAATTATGCTCCTTCTGTGGTCAAATGGTAGGTTAGCTTAATTAAATTAATGTTTACACAATGCAAACACAAAGTAGCTTCCTATTAAACTGGAATATAAATATGTATTTAAATGCATTTAAATTATTTGGAAAAAGGTGAAAAATATCAATGTTCAGAGCAGAAGATGAATACTTAAGATATTAATTATGATTTCCATTAGAAGGAAAAGAAGTGTTTTATTGTCTAGTTATAAATAATATTTGAAAAATAAACCATTTGGCTAGGTGTCGGTTCTAGAATTTTCAGCACATTTTACTAGCTGCAAACAAGTTTACTCCATGACCAATTTAATTTCTCCTCTCTGAATTGGAATGTTGTCCATGACTAGAATTTTGTATTTAAGATACTTAATAGAGGACTTTGATCTTTTTTTTTTTTCCCTGCACATGAACAGCTGAAAAGTGTTGATATTTTTTCTTACCTTGAAAAATGTCACATATAAAATAGGATTTCATTATAATTGCCTGCAAAGACCAAGGAAAACTAGGCCCTAGATTATGCATGTATGCTCCTCTTTTTCCTCCTCAACTCCAGACTACCATTTGTGCATAAATTCATTTTCTGTTTACTTAGAAATTGAACTATATTATTGAATTTTCCCCGTTCAGCTTTCTCTGTTGGAAAACAATGACACTGCACCTAAACAAAACTCAGTCTTCTGTGTCCTATCTAATCCAACTGATTTTAAGAGAAAATATTCAGAAAAGTGCTATGTTACTGCATTCAGGGTTGTGGGATTAGTTGTTAGAGAAACATCTACATTTTTCATTGGCCTCAGCACAACTGACAGAATTACTTCAGCCCACCTCCTCTTTCAGAAGGCTATGGATAATACATTGATGTCTGCAGTTAATGATGGTGTTATCACCTCAGAAGTCCATGTAACAGATGTTCCCTATGTTTTTTGACAATTAAATAGTTTGGGTATTTATGGACTGAATTTATTCTGTGAACCATTAGCTCAATGTTACCCAAGGCACACTTGAAGGAAGTAATTATGATGCACTGTAATTATATAAACAGAGATACTTGAAGGTATTTAAGCACTTGACTGCTGTTATCTTCTAATTTCAGTGAAATTAGCAGTAATAAAAGAACTAGGTGCCAAGTTCTTTGTAGTGAAATCTGATTAGTAACACTAAAAAAAAAAAAAGATAAAAAAATCAAACAATCAATCATGAAAGTGTTATAACAAATAAATATGTCCATTAGAAACTAAAAGAAACAAATCTAAACCCCGATATTTCACTAGTTGCAAACTTTGTTGGGTTCACATTGAAATCTGTGACATGAGCTAAGAAAACATTTTATCCAAAGATAAACTTTGAAACCTGGGAAATATCAAGGCAGTATCTTTTAATATAGGTTTGCCCTGCCTTATTTTTTGATGTTTAATTGAGACATCTAAAGGGGAAATCTTAGAATTCTAGAATGGTTTAGGCTGGAAGGGAACTTAAAGATCACCTGCTTCCAACATCCCTGTCATGGGCAGAGACACCTTCCAAGAGATCAGGTTGTTAAAGCTCCATCCAACCTGGCCTTCAACACTTCCAGGGATGGGGCATCCATAGCTTCTCTGGGCAACATGTTCTGTTCTGCAGTGTTAAGCCATTAACTTTTTTTCTGTCATTACAGGCCCAGGTAGAAGCCTCTCTATTATAAGCCCCCTTTAAGAATTGAAACACTTCACCAAGATCTCCCCTGAACTTTTTCCTCTCCAAGCTAAGCAACCCCAACTCTCTCAGCCTTTTTTCACAGGAGAGGTATTCCAGACCTCTAACCATTTCTGTGCCCTCCCCCAAATCTGCTCCAGGAGATCCATGTATTTATTTGTGCTGGAGATGCCAGAGCTGGATGTAATGCTTCAGGTGGGGCCTACCAGAGGAGAGAGGAAGATTCCAGGTTCTCTGTGGATATAGACACTTCTGCAACCTCAGTCCTTGAGAGTATAGCTTCTGTAAGAGACAAAGAATGATTTGAAGACTTCTCTACATTCCTAATGACTATACATAGATGTTGCAGTCCCTGAATTCCATGGCCAATTGCTCTTTTTCTATTTCCCAGGCAACAGAAATTTTCTTGAAGACCAAGGAATGACCATCTGTAGGTTATCCTGGCTGTGTCACACTAATAATGTGACAGAAACTGACTAAGATTCCATTTTTCTAATTCTATTGTGTGTCTACTGCTTACATTAAGCTATTGCTATACAGAAAATTGACTTCAAACTTAATTTTCTTAGGTCATTTAAATGCAAGACTGTGTTACTGTCATGTCCTTTATCATTTTTTTGAACAGCATGACTTTCAAGCATCTGAGTTTTAAGCTTTGACATCAGAATTTGGATGAAATATGCCTACACTAAGAGTTTTCACAGAGCTTCAGTCTCCATAAGAAATTAATTTATGACTCATATTTTTTGCATCATATATTTTCTGCTGTTTTCTTATTCTGTTGACTTTTCTGAGGTCTTTCTGAGCATACTGTGCTTCCCAGCATTAAATACAGATTCTACATATGTGACCTTGGAGTATGGATTCTCCTGCAGCCATTGGAGGATGCAATGGCTGCTGAGATGGACCCTGCAATACTCTAACTGCTACTGATCACAGAGAATGTCTTTTATTTATCATTTGCCACCACTTTTTGAATTAAAACACAAAGAGTGTGCAGAAATTCTGAACAGATATGTAATCAGAGAGAAGCAGTAAGGATGAATGGAGTATTCTGTTCATCTAATTAAACTTTCCATTCTTTTGCCTCTGAAATGTTCCCCGTGGCTTTCCTACTGATTCGTTTGGAACAAATTATGCCCTAGGTAAGTGAAGGCTGCTGCTATCATGGAACTGTAGCACACAACAATCTAAGTAGAACCTTCCATCCATTAGCTCAGAAGACTTTGAAGAACAAAAAATTGAACCATTGCACTAGGTTCTTCATATGCCTGCAAGTGAATGATATTCCTTATTGTAGATAGATTTGCTTGCATCAAACTAATCATCCATCATTATTACATCAATAATAACAAATACGTACTGATTAGTAGAAAGATGTATTTGTGAATTTCCTTGTCAAATGACAAGTCAAATCAAGTTCTGTGAAAGAGGATTGAAGCTAAAAATCAACAGCTGCCAGAAGTTCCTGTGAAAGTAGAGGCTAAAGAGAGGCTGAGAAGTTAAAGAGACATCAAATATTAATCCTTAGCCTTGCTTCTTCTGTATTTCTTCCAGTAATCTAAACACCAGTTCAGGAAGTATTTGGACAATGCTCTCAGGCACCTGAGAATCTTGGAGGGTCCTGTGCAGGGCCAGGATGTGGGCGTAATGATCCTGAAGGGTCCCTTCCAACACAGCATGTTCCGTAAATCTATGATTCTATAAATCCCACAGCACTGAAAAGAGCTTTGTCAGTGGTTTTAACCATGTTACATGACAAGATATAAATAATTTAGTCGCTCACTTTCTGGATACATAAAAATATCATACAGGAATTCATGAATTACACTGTTTTTTGCATTACACATTACTGCTAAAGAATAAATAATGTACTGTGAAAGAAAATACGTCCATATGACATATTTCTGGATATTTCAGGAAAGGCAAGCTATTAGGCAGCTATGTTGATCAACTTATTGCAGAAAGGCAATATTTTATGCAAAAAATCCCCAAAGTTAATGTGACTAAAAGACTAAATTTTAGTCATGACTTCATGTCAAACTTCATAAAGGAATCCAGTAAGCCAGATGCGCCAATTGCAAAAATACAGTCACCTAACAAATAATGGAAAGATGAAATATAGATTTATCTTACATTTTTTCTGAACAAAACAGAAAGCACTAGCTTTATACACCAATAAAATTCTTTCCTTTACAAAAATCTTATCTGTCTTCTATTAAATATGTATCCAGAAAACAATTTTATCCCTGATTGTGCTGTTACTAGCTGTGGAACAAGTCCGAATATAAGGAACAGGATGACTTGCAGCTGATAAAGTGATTTTATTAAACCCTCTTTTCACTTTCTATTTCAGTCATGGTTTTGCTGCTGCCAGCACTTTCCCTGATGTGATGCTTAGCAGTGACAATACCAATTGGCACATAGGCAGATATAAATGGGTGAGGGACAGGCAGGAATTGAATAGAGCAAGCAGTGGCATTTGGTAAAGCCAGAGTTATTGAGATCTGTTTGTGAGTGGAAAAGCTTAAAGACTAAAATCTTGTGGAAAATATCAGAAAAAATTACTTTATTTATTTCAGGTAGAAAATTAATTTCCCTCAATATTTGCCTTAAATACATTGAGCTTTCTTCTTATTGTTTTATATTGATCAAATCCCCTGAGCAGGAATTTTTTTTTCTTTTCTTTTAAAAAAATGCCTACTCAAAAGGTCACAAATAAAACACCCACAACTATCATTCATTAGCTGATGTTCCGACATTTTTCTCAACACTTTCTACCTTTTTTTTAAGCAAGAGAGGAGAAAAACTATATTTCTTTTCTGAAGTCTGTGTACACATGCTATCTTTAAATTGAATGTCTGACTACACCATACATCACCAAGTGGTATCTAGAATTTACCATATCAGTTGCTCTTGTGTAAGTTTTCACATTGCAGTACAGCTGTGAGAACTCAAGAGAGTAGAGAAAGAAATAGCCTGGGAAGTCTAAGGGATACAGATAGAGGATATTCCTACAGAGTTTCTATGGGCAATCCATGTTAGGACACTGCCCTGGAATTTAGATGGATCTGGAAATTGCCAATTTAATCATTGCATTAGTTTAAATGAATGTAGCAATTAAAATGGATTAAAAATAATGTAAAAATCAGAGAAAGGAGAAAACAATTTAAAACAGGAAGAAGAATGAGAATGTGCATTTTAGTATGAAAAATTAATATATATATATATATATATATATATATATATATAAAACTTGAGGAGGTAAGACACATTTGATTTTCTTTTCTCATAAAATTTTATGTTTGAAAGAAATTAGTATAAATCTAAGAAAACATCCTGTGACAAATGTTCTTATTTTTAATTAAAAGAAATAACGCAATTCATGTTATATAATAATAGTTATAATAACCATGCTATAAAGTAATAGTTAGTCCATAGGTTTTAAAACAGATCTTGTAAACCTTCTAATTATGTTGTCTATTATTTTTTTTCATTTGGAAACTGAACACATACTTCTGAAAGATTAATATCCTTCATATTTCCAAAGACATTCTAAGAACTGCGGCACTTCAGAAAAAAATTTTCTTGAATTCTTAAACAAAAAAAAAAAAAGATAGGTATTAACTTGGACAACACTGCTTTTCTGGCAATATGCAGCAATCGTGTTTAGTGAGGAGGGAATGGAAAACAAAGATCGATAAGCAAAAGTCTGAGTATTTTTTAGTTTGATTTTTTTTCACTTTATTTTCTCTTAGGGTTTTGGTGAGGGGAGTTTGGGGATGGTTGTGGGGGCTTCTTGTTGGTGTTGTTTTTTTAGGGTTTCTTTTTTGTTGTTGTTTTTATAAATTCAAACAAAATGGTATCTCATTTCCTATTAATAAAATTCAGTAGGGTTTGTTTCATATTTTTCCTTCAAACAATTCCCTTTTTTAATGTTTTGTTAATTCTCTAAAGCATAATTGCATTATGATTGGATTAACATTTCAGAGTATAAAACAAATATGTACCTGTTTACATTTGTATTTTAAAATTTCAAATAAATAAAAAGTCACTTAAAAATATTAGGGGTTTTGGGATTTTATTTTTTATATCAGCCATTCCTCCCTCAATAAAAATACTGCCATGTAACCTTTCTCTCAAAAATTTCAGTGGATTTGTGTTTTTTTCCCCTGATTCTGAGCTATGAAGTCCTTTATTCACGGTATTTTTCCATTTTTATTTCTTTCCTTTCATAAGGATATTACTTTAGGTAGTCAGACATTTTTTTTTTAAATTCTAATTATAACATTCACAACAGCTTAATAACTTTGAAAAAGAACTTCACTCATTACACATACATCTTGGGGACCAGATGGAAATGTAGTGCGAACAGCCATGCATAAAATTTAGATTCTAAGAAATTCTAGAGAAAAAACAGAACTGCACTTAATACAGAAAAAGAAAGGGAAACCATGAAAAACTTGTCAATACATTTTTCAAAACATAAAGGAAGAAAGAGGAGAGTGCACAAGGAGTTTATTATGCACTCTTTTTCTTACACAGGGTGCATGTATGAGAGGAAAACATCTACAAGGCTTTATTGCATGTTCTTTACTTCCAATCTCAATCATACAGAACCTTGTCAAGCAAAGGAAGGAAGATAGATGTAAATATAATTTATGCTTCCTGTTAGAAGATAGATCTCTAATATTTTAATATTGAAATGGAGAAAAACTCAGTAAAAAATCTGTTTAGCAGTAATCTACATTGCCATATGTCTTCAAGTGTGCTAATGTATTTCTATGTTATTCTGCCCACATTTTCTTCTCATGTAGAAGCTTTTAATCAAGAAAGACCTCTGAAGCAGTAAAGTGAATCTTGTTTATTTATAAGAAGTTCAAGATTATATATTTATCACTTAATCCTATTTTTTCCATTCAGCATCGCTTCAATTGACATACTAATGTGTTTCATGTTTATTGCAGTCTAAATAATTCATGACTGCAAAAGAATGAAGCAGATATTCTCATAAATTCTACTGTATTTAGGTTTATGTGGTTTTATTTATTTATTTATTTTTACTCTGTTATTGTAACCAATAGATGTTCTAGTGTGTTTTGCTTGACTACTTCATAATAACTCCAGATTGTCCCTGTGGGATATTGCAACTGTATTTCAAACATAAAACACTCAAAACATATCCTGGCTGAAAATTCACTGCTTTGTGCTCTTTAGTTTTTACAACACCCTCCCTGTTGTTACCAACTATCAGATAACTAATCACAGTCACTGATATAAAAAAACAAGCATTACTTGCAGGGGACAAGACAGACTATATGAAATTGTATTATACAGCAAAACTGAATTTGTTTGTTTGTTTTTAAGCAGGAATACTGAGGAAGCTTGTGTATAGCCCTGAGAGAGGCACAGAGGTGTTGCAGTCATGCTCTATTTGCAAAATTACAGCTAATGGGAACCACGACAAAGGAATGATCCAAATGGTGACCAAATGCTGAAATTTGCTTGATTGGCTTGAAAATATCTATTACTTTTCCTGCCACCACATATGCTAATGACGTAAAACTTCATATGTATGAAAAAAAAGCTTTATATGTATGAAAAAACTGTCTCAAACTCCACCTTATTATGAAATAACATCAAATGAAACTTCATCATTTTCCAACTCTCAAGAAAAACAAATATAACCTAGGGGAGGGATGTGAAGAGGGGAGAAGACTCCTCCTCTGTATCCTGGAGTGGTCGGTGAGCTGCACCCATCTTGCTCAGCTACCTTCAGGTAAGCTTTATTCTACAGTAATAGTATTGATTATGCTTTCTGATATCAATGTATTTATCAACAGAAATTTCTGAACCTTATCCTATCACAACAATCACGCTATGTGTGAGTCTGGAATCTTACTATATGTGTCTGGGCTCAACACGCAGCCCACACTATTTCTGCCACTGGGATAGTGGTTGTGAACAAACTTACAGTGTAACCATGATTTTAGAGCATCTGACACCCTACCAGACTTACAAGGCCAGATTATTTACTCTACAATTTTATTAGTGAAGGTCTCCTGGGGAGTTGATCAGACAGATACTGTAGTGACTAAGAAGGAGAAACCACCCCTGCACCCACTGCATCTGCTCATAACCCTGAAAGCGAGGGAGTTGTCTTTTCTTAAATTTTTACATGACACAGCTTTCCTTTCCCATTTTTTGTGAAAGGGTTGGTATTTTGGGAAAAGTTTGGGAGGGTTGCTATTTTCACTGTTTCTGGGCCTGCTGATGTTCTTCCTTTTTCTGTTTGCACCCTTTACCACTTTCAACTCCAGCTGAATGTTGGTCTTCCTAATTCCCTCTCTGAATGCTTAAGTCTTGCATTTAAACTGCTCAGCAATCTGTCCACGTCAGCAATCTATACCTTTCATTAATCTGTGTCTTTTCTCCTTCCCATCTAATTCTTTTTTTCCCTTTAGGGTGAGTCAGACATTCTGGGCTGGGCCAAGCTGAACTTTCCTATTACTGATTGTTTTCTCAATGTTGAGAATGGGCTCCTCTTGTGCATTAAGGACATTGTCCCTGAAGCCTCCTTGAAGGCTACTCAGGGAAGTGGTGGAATCACCACCCCTGGAAGTGACCAAAAGGCATGGTGGATGTGGCTCATGGGGGAATGGTTTAGTGGTGAACGTGGTGGTGCCAGGTTGACAGTCGGACTTCATGATTTTAAAGGTTTATTCCAACCTTAATAATTCTGTGAGGGCTCATGGACTTCCTAGAAAGGAAGCTTTTCAGATCTTGATGAAACCAATATCCATTCTCTTGGAGCCCAGGGTCTTTGATTTGCCTTTTGCTGTCCTGAGTATCTTAAATTCTACTCTGCTACAGTAAGAGCAGCCAACACCTCCTTGGCCAGTTTCCTTTGTGATGCACCTCCTCTTTTTGGTCCATCCAGTTTCTGCATCACATATTTGCCTCCTGGACACAGGAATGCACCTACCTTGCTTGTGCTCACTATACCCTTCTCTCTATGAAATCTGTGGTTGTCGGTTTCATTTAAGAGTCAGCTTCTAAGATGAAGAGATATCTTCAGTCAGTTAAAAAAAAAATACACCATCAGAGTTCAAATTCATCCTGTCCCTCTGAGACCTCTGATTACATTTCATCTATTTAAGATTTTCCTTAGCATTATGCCTGTTGAGAAGAGGGGTACCTGCAGTACTGGAAAACCTCTAAAGATAACAGATCTTTTAAAAAGGAGCCCAACACTACTTTTATATATAATTACCTCTTTGTGTTTAAGTTAGGCACAGCTAGACCAAATGCCATCCTTAGCTCAATTTACTCCTCTCTAAAAACATGCTGAAGGGTAAAGCAGACCTCTTTTTGCTGACAGAGGTCACAAGACTTCTTTGGATCTGTGAGAGGTAAGGCAGAGAGGGGAAAGGTTAAGAGATACGAATGGAGGAGAAGAGATGCAAGTTCATAATCGTGTTTGAAATAGCTCTTAGATGTAATTATTTAGAAATAAAATTGAAGCCTTGTCTGATATTCTGTGCTGTAATATCCAAAACCCTGCATTTTGAGTGAGCCTATAAACTTACTTGTGTGGAGTTAAAACTTTGTTAGGTAAAGCACCTTACATAACTGAAGCAGACTTTTAATTCTGTAATAACTTAGTACAAGTATTTGCTGACCAAGTTTTTACACCTCAGAGAGATAAAATATTTGAAAGGTAAAAAATATTTGAAAGGTATATCATTATAATGTATGCATTCATTGGAAAATATTTAGTTAATTTTGCAGTGTTTCAACACAAATATTCTATTTTTTAAAGTATTTTGCAATTTAAGTCTTATTTTTAAAGCTATGGCTATTCTCGTGAATTGCATGATGGACATGCTGAGGACTGATTATGGATATGTTATACTGGAACATACCATGAACTCTCAACCACACAGGTGTGAGACAGCAGTATAACTGAGTGCGCACTAAAATCTTCACAAACCTTCACAAACACTCACAAAATGTGTCTGGTAACATTATTTCTTCCCCTGTTTTGGCAACAGGCTCATACAGCCCATTCATGAAAGGTAAGCACATCCACTTTCCATCAAATTTCAAAGCTTTAGTAGAAGATAGACAAGCACTCAAAATTCAGAGTACAAGCAGAATAAAACAGGAGAAACACCTGTCATCAGTAATGGAGTATTTACCTAGTGAAAGGAAAGCTACTACTCTACAAGCTTAAAGGGAATCACAGAGAAGTGTTTAGTCCCTGCTAACCTGACTGACTCCTTCCTACAGGATCTGGTGAGCAACTTAATGTTGGCTACATGAAGTGACAAAAACATCTAACAGTTTTCCAGTTGCTAACAAGTGCCAAAATCCCTTTTTTTGCTAGGAAAAAAAAAAATCATAATCTTAAAAGACTGATTCTGCTTCAGCCCAGTTACTTAAAAAATTAGTTTCAAAATGAAATTATGAGCTGTTAGTGTAGTCCACTGATAATTGTTTCTGGGTCACTCGATGAGAATTTTTTGCATGTAAATCAATCTCTGTTTGTATACTTTTGGTATTTTTGGTGCTGTTTTTTTTCCTTATCTAATAGCTGGTTCCAGTAAATTGTTCTTATTTTAACCTTTCCACCTTTTTGTGCCTCCAACTGTCAACTCCATCCCCAGAGGAAGAACGGGGAGGGAAAGGATGGGGAGTGAGCTAGTGGCACATGATTTGGGAGAGTCTCAGAGAGGAGGGGCCATTAAACTGGGGAGAGCTATTCCTAAACCACAGCACATCAAAGTCCTAAATAACTGAATTTATAAATGAACATGAAAACTTCAAATCCTCAGGCACAGTTCACTAGCAATTTGTTTGAATGCCATGCCTAAACTGATCACTCACTATTTTTTGTTTGTTTGTTTGTTTGTTGTTTGGCCTTTTCTTTTTCTTCTTCTAAATTTGCATGTACATTCTATTGGATTTTCCTTTCCCCCTTCAGTTCTCATGAGTTTCCTGTGATACCTTTTCAAAAGCATATGAAAATATAAATGCATACATGGGGACACATACACACACAAATCATATATATATATCTTTCATCAATATTATAACTAACTGAAAAATCATTTGTTATATTTTCAGAGAGAGGTAGATTACAGCAAAATGGCTTTTTGTTCTTCACATATTGCTTATAGTCCTTCCATTTTACAGTACACATTTTACTAGCCAGAGATGAAATTGTAGCTTGTAGGAAATTTTAGTGGAGCACACATTAACTCATACCCTCACACAGATTTTTAATTACATATAATTGTATATATATATTAAGGGGAAAATTATATTAGCAATCATTTCTCTAAATTTTCAATTTTATTTTACTCTCAGAGAAACAAATCTCAACTTCCCTGATATTTAAGACTTAAGATATCATAAAAAATGCCTGCAAAACCAGCCACAAAACAAATAAGAAGTTTAAAAGTCTCTTTTTGGACTAACATCATTAGTAGTCAAAGAAATTAGAAGGAACACTTTCTAGTCATACTGATAATGAAAAACATTAATTAAAAAATTACAGATGAGAGGATGCAGTTTATATAAAGGTCAACATATTTTTTCATTTAAGGGATTTAAAATTATTCGTTGGCTAAATATTTGAAAGAATTTTAAGATCATCTAAGTTTATAGAGGAAATAAAACAATTTGAAATTCTAAAGGTGTTCGATTAATAGCATTTTAATACTGAATAAAAATCTTAGAGTCTGCCTAAAGGAAAAAAAAAAACCTACATAGTTATGTCTGATGGGCTCTGAAACTATTTCATTCCAAAACATTAGTAACTAAGTGGAGTGTAGAATTTATAGCCAGTTGGCTCTTCTTGTGTTTGGACACGTACTATAGAAGTTTCTCACTTGTAGCTGTCAACATTTTGATATTCCTTTTATTCTTAAAAAGACATGTGTGTTTTGTTATATCCCAAGTGTTAAAATTTACTTCTGCTATGAGAGGACTAGTAAAAAGGAAGTCTGTGAAAGTGTCTGGTTTTAGTTCAGAAAATATGATTATTGCTAAAACATAATTTATTTTCTTTAACATATATAGGCATATGTAATTTAAAAATTGACATTTTTTTTAAAAATCGTGCACTGGTGTAATTATAAACCACTTTTATGCAAACACTGTAATGTATACATCTATATACAGATTATTTCTACACCTATAATATAAATAAATGTAATCACTACATCTGTAACAATTATACAGTATAACACCTAAATTCAGCCTTTTCCAGTGCTCAATCATCCTCACAGTAGAAAACTCCAGGAAATACTTTTCTACTGGTTGGGTTATTGAGCTGTGGCACAGGTTGCCCAGAGATTTTTTGGAGTCTCCAACTTTGTTCAAAAGTTCAAAAGACATCTGGACATGGTCCTGGGCAACTGACTCTAAGTGGCCCTGCTTGAGCACTGGAGGCTTGGACCAGATGGCATTCAGAGGCCCCTTCCACTTCCAACCCTTCTGTGATTCTGTGGTCCATGGTATAAATACAAAGACTCAACACAAAGAGTTGACCAAGGAACAACAGATTCTTTTCCTGTATAAACACTTACTTCTTTAGCAAGATTTTTGTATAAACTTTTGGCCCATCTTCAATGGGAATATTAGAACATTTATTTTCTGAACTGAGCAGACCTGAAGGGAAATTCTAGCAATTGAAGTCAATAACAATTGCAGTTAATTACAGCATAATCAGTATTCCACTGAATCTTTTTTTTTATCCAAAGAGTACAGATATGATTAAATCAAAATGTGGGGTTTTATTCAATAAAAGACAGTTAGCCGTGGAAATACATTTCAGTCCTTGCAAAATATTTTTAATAGATTTGAAAAACATTCAAAATTTAAACTCAGACAAGAATTTTCCCAGCAAAAAAAGAAATTAGGAAGTAAAAAAAAAGTAAAAAATTGTTTTCTACTGAACTATACTTGAGGTTTTCTTCACTATCTCTTTTTTTTTTTTTAAATCCCATCAACATGTGTGGTATTTATTTCAACTTTGTGAAAGTCACCAGCTTAAAGTTTGCTAGGAGTTTAACACAAATGCACACACAGAGCATCACATTCCCCAGTAGCTGGCACCTTGTCCTACTTGCTAGATGGTCCAATGTGATGTTCACACACAGAGGCTCAAAATAGGAAGGATATTCATAATAGAAAGCAGTTAGAAATTGGATTTAGTAAGAGGATTCAGTAAGAATGTAGGACAGTCACAGTAGCATTCCATGTGACAACCATAATGACCACCTTCTGTTAATATGCAATCTGTCCTTTTCATCCCTCTTTTTCTAAACTTGTTCTTTCTGGGTTGGTGTTGATGCCCCCAACATTCCATGAAAATTGCTGTATAATCTCCAGAATCTCTGCTCCATTCCAAAATAGTTTTTCCCTCCAGCCCATAGTAAGTCCTATGTTGCTTAAAGCAGCATCCCTCCTAATTTCTTTGGGTTTACCCACTGACAAAATCTTTGAATGTCATAAGTGAATTTCAGCTGCACATTTATAGAAGGAACATAGAGAGGAAAGATGAAAGGGAGAAAAATGAAATTCAATTGTTTTAATTGGAAAATGGTATTGTGACATTCATACTCTTTGACAGTCCTTGAAAAAACAACTAGACTTTAGAATGTGCATTTCAAAATTGCAAGACCTAGGTTAAGTTTGGTTACTTCTATGTAGATCAAGTATCATGTTTTCAAGCACCAATACTATTTTACAGGAGCATATTTTACTGAAAGCAGAGGCCTGCAGCAGCTCCAAAGTAGGAATGCAGTAATCAGACCACAATTGTGGCTTCCCTTGAACACAAATAGAAGTATATTACGATAGTGTTAACAACTCCGTGAGTACACTGTATAACCACAATATTTAAATAGTTTGTAACACCATTAAGCCAAGCTTAGGAACAATCTTGAACCATTTAACTTTAGTTTGTGACCACCAACAAAAAAAAAGATATATGTCACTCCAGGTAGCAAAAGGTAATTACATTTTTTGTATTTGATGAGAAAAAAAAATTATATTAAAAAAATGAATGAAGCCAATTCAAACATCATCTTGAAAAAAATTACTGAAATCTTTGTGACAAATTTGCTTTTGAAAAGGAATTTAAACATAATAACTGAAGTTAGATGTAAAGTGGTATTGAGATAGGGATACAAAAATTTCTTAAACATGTTTATGTTGATGTAATTTTTCTCTGAAGATTGTTGAAATACTACACTAGAAAATATGGCATAAATATTTTTAAAAAATGTGTTCCTATTTTTCGTTTATTTTATAAATGTCACCTATTAAAACTGAGTTTTATGATCATGATTAGTAGGAGATTGCTATCCATTGCATTTGTAACTGTTGTTTCAAAAAGCATTTAAGGAGTGTAAGAATGTATCAAATTTCTGAGATTTTTGACTATGCAGTTAACATTAGCTGTCAGGAGAAAATTAAGAATCGTTTGCTTGTCAAGACATATTAGTCAAGTCTCCTTTTCTCAAGAAAATATAAATACTGGTTTTTTTTTCAAAGAAGAAGTCTTAATATCTTTCAGTAACCTAAAAAATACATAAACTCAGACTATCAAAAATTAAAGAAAGTAGAGTAGTGTAGGCAGAAAGTTCAGAAGAGGAATTTGAGTCAAAATTAACTGTAAAAACTCTTGATTGTATCAAAATTTTGTCATGTTATGTCTCTTGACAATCTGTCTCAAGGCATTTTTGAGATGACTAGCAAAGAGTCTCCTAAGTATTTGTATGCATAAGAACCTACCTAATCAATAGAAGAAAAAAGGAAGTATTTACAATGTCCACCACTTCATTTGGTAGTTCTTGTAGAGCTGCTAGAATTTACCAGATTTACAAACTATCAGCTAGAGAGCAGAGATGAAATACAATTAATGAGCAAATGTGTCACTAAGGCAAGTTACCACACCCAGAGTTTCGGGCCAAAGGTATAAATAAATCTACTCTTCATCAAAGAAAGCCACTCAATAGGTCATTTCTATGCAGGGCCTAGGGAAATTGAGAATGTTACCATTTCTGAAGGCTGTATGGGCTTAACTGTGATTAAAAGTGACAACCAACTTTCCCTCTCAGCTGTGTGCTGAGATGACCTTACTGCAGCTTGCCTGTATACTCATATATTTGCACTGTTAGCATTGCTCTGCAGAGACTGTTAGTGATAATTATTGTCTGTAGTCTTTCATGCCAGAAATATAGCTAAATGTGCTATGTTCATCAATTGTTAATATTGCTTCTGTTTGACATAAGGGATCCTGAGAAAAAAATGTGGTCTTCCTTTTTTATTTGTGCCATTTCCATATGTTTCTGACAAAATATGCCTTTGGGCATAGAAAATTAGTATTAAACAAAAATAAAAAATATGTTGTAGTGGCAGTCATTCTAAGACTGAAGACTTGAAAGAGAAAAAGATTCAGTATGGCCTAATTATAAATTTGAATTTAAAAAAAAAATCTGAAACATTATTTTATTTTTCTTCTTGTATATGGGAAAAAAAAACTGACAAAACCAAACCACAAAACAAAGCATACAATCACCCTGCTTAGCAACAGTGAAGAGTGAAGTAACTCATGAAGACATAATGAGATGAAAGAGAAATCTCTTGTGATTTACTTCTTAAGTACTTACTACTAACATTTTTCATCTCTATAAATCTGTCTTATAGCCCTATGTAAAAACATATTAATAATAAAGCACAGTTCTGAAAGAATGCATATGTGAAAGTTGAGTCCCCTAGTAGTTAAATTCAGTCTTTTGTACTTGTGCTTGGACTTGCTAATTTAAATGCACTTTTCTTCCCTCAGCCATTTTTCTGCTTTTTTTCCCAGCCAGACTAGTTGCAGAAAGCTTGAATATACAGGCACATTTGCACATATAAGCACAACACTAACAGTATTCAGCTAACTGGGCAAGAACACAAACCTAAGAGTTTTCTCTTTAACAAAGAGAAAACTCTGGACATGAAAATTGCGTATTCAGTAGTTATTATGTCTATGCTGTTTTACTATTTAGAGACAATAAACGTAGTATAGTCTTCATACATATTATGGGAATAGAAATCCAGATTTTCAGCTTCAAAACCTTGAAAATAATTCAGGATTACAAGGATTTCTGGGTTATATTCAGCCATCCATCTTTGAGTCTCATCTTTCATTGCCATGTTAATATTTTCTCATATACTTGTGGACACTTTTACCTTGACCAAAGCAAAAAAATTCTCATTCCTATATATTGTTCATCAAATTCTGTCTAGAAAGGATCAACATTCTCACTGTAAAAATGTTTTTCCCAAATAACAGATGCATTTTTGCCCTCACAAAATTATTAGCTCTCAATTCAACACATCTACATATTTTCTCTATAGTGCTTTATGTATTTTAAACTGAAACACAGTTGCATAGGAAATTGCAAAAGCATCTCTTATTATCCCAGAGATTCACTTTGCTAATACTATTATTATTATTATTATTATTATTATTCAGAGGAAGCTTCATCTGAAGGATACTATTTTTTACATTTGGTAGTATCAAGAATGAATTTAACCACCAGAGAAAGAGAACATCTGGGTATGGAAGTAATTCTCTATATGGCTTTACATCAAAAAAGCGGATAAAATTTATTCAGTGCAATGCCAACTTGCTATAGCAATTTCATCTCTTAAACTTCTTTGACTATGTAGTGAGCTGAGCAAAAGTGAGACTTTTGTTAACTCCAACTAAAAACAAGTATTCAGAAACATAAGTGTTCCTGTCATGGGGTAAGTAATGTGTAAACCTTTTCAGAGCTTTCACATCATAAAGCTGCTAAAAACAGTCTTTTCAAAATGCTTTGAGCCAGATCCACAGCAAGTGTAAATCAGTATAAACTTATTTAATTAACATATTCCTACATGGTTCCATAATGAGACTCTGTGGCAGGAATACATATTAGACTGCACGAAGGTAAATGGGGACTGAGTATGATGATGCAGAAAATCCCTAATTTGATGTTGGAGGTTGGACTAGATGACCCACCAGCGGTCTCTCCCAACCTTACTCATTCTGTGGTTCTGTGATTCTGTGATACTGTTATAATTTTTGCAGTTCTAATACAATATTTTTGACATACGTTCATTCACGCAACACAGGAATGTTTGACTGCAATTTTTCCACTTAAGGAATGACCTGATATGAATACTGTCTGCTGATGCTAACAACCTCTGAACTTTACTTGGTTGGTTACTTCCCTTTGGAAATGAAGATGGTGTCAAAATTTCAGTTTTTCTAATCACATTGTTTGAAACAAAAAAAAATTAGCAAGAAACCTTTCTGTGCTTGAATACATTTAAATGATTATTTAACATATATCTCAGATAAAACAATAAAAAAGCAAATGAAAGGCACACCCAATTTTTAATGCTGAGAAAATACGTTTATACATCATTTGATTTGAGTGACTTTTTTTTTTTAATCCATGTATAAAATCTAGCTAAAAAGGAATATGCATAGTTTAAGTGAATATGATTCAGTAGGTCATGTTCCTTCTTACCTTTTGTAACCAGTTCTTAATGGCAGAATGGCAGGGTCCTGGAAAACCCCTGTTATTTTTAAGTAAAAAACTATACATAGAGATATTTTTAGTATCTATTCCCTCTTTTTTCTGTTGGGCATATATATATATAATATAAATATATATATATATATATATATATATATATTTGTTTTCAATAATAAACTGTTCACAAGGTATACTTTTTCTTTCCAATTCTCCTCTACACTGTAGGTGCAGGAGAGAGGAAGTGACTGCAGGGCTTTTTTACCAGCTGGGATTAAACCATGGCAAGACAATAAAACCAGACCAAATTAAACAAAACAAGGATGCATGAAAAGTTGCATGACTTGTTCTACTGTACAGCCTCAGATATTCAAATTATATGTGCCTGTACGTACCTAAAACCAAATTTAACACAATTGAAATTGAGGACTTAATTTCAACAACTAATTTTCTCCTATTTAGGATCAGTTTTTCTGTCAAGAAAAATAAAGTTGTCAGAGGAAGGTCATCACCTCTTATCTATGATAATTTTCTATGTGCCTAAATTTAGTTGAAGCAGATCTCAGCTTTATGTTCTATCTCAGAAAGGGCAAAAGTAGTCAGGTCAGATCAGCACAGAAGAAATGGACATGAAGAAGACAGAGTTAATGGTAAGTTGAACTCTCATTAGAATGCATTGGTCCACTTTCTCAATGTGATAATATTATCCAAAAGAAAAGCTGCCTTTTACTTCTGCTGATGATACTTCAAGCAGATAAAGTCACAGACTGAAAAAACTGCTCTGATGTCGGTATGTTTTAGAGGCATACCGTAAGGTCGCACAACTTCATCTGCAAATAAATTGTTTACTTTTGTATATGAGACAGTAGTGCTGAAAGATAATTTTCATACTTCATAAGCTTGAGACACTTTTAAATATTGAAGTACATGAAAGTTTGCAGGAATGTTTCTGAAGGAAAATTTCATATAAGTTGCTTTTACGTCTTCCAAAATCTCATGTAGGATGAGATACAGGGTCACTTCTGAGATATTTTTACATATGCTAATTATTTAAAACACAGAATTGACTGTAAATTAAAGATTTATTCATGTGCACATTTGTCTGTTCAAAACAGTTGCTGCTTATCTTTGAAAACTGGATCCTTGCAGGAGGAGTTCCCCTCTATTAGATTGGAACATTAACAAGCTGGACATGTACATTTGAGTTACTTACTACCATGCAGTGCAAATGAAGAGAAGCATGTCTGCTTGGGGAGTGATTCCTTTGCTCCTGCTCTCATTCCAGAGTAGAGGAGAAGGAGGAACTTGTTTGGCTCTGAAGGTGACCTTATGAGGCAAGTTCAGACAAATTACTTCTTTCACGGTCTTGTGCAATAGGGAAGGTGTGGGGGGGTGGGGGGGGGATGAGTGCCTCTCTCCAGCTCCTGAATTAATTTAATTTGGTTATTCTTTCTTAATGATATTTTTTTTTCATTTTTCATATCTTTTCCTTGATTCAGACAATGCTGGCACTAACTTGTACTCTTTACAAAGATAAAGAAGGCCTGTAGTTTTGCTCTCAGTATGAATCTGTGAAAGTACAGCCATCTTTTAAAAATCTGAGGGCTAATTGACCAGTTCTCTTATGGGACTTATTAATGTAACTGACTCATTTATTTTTATTACTTGTCTTGTGCATTTTAATAGCAGTATGTTTGGGGTTTCTGCTTCTTTGTTTGTTTGTTTGTTTTTGTGCTGACAGTCTTTTTCTTATAGAAGCTACTCTGAAACTGCTTTTTCATATTTCTGATTAAAATAGTATAGAAAATACAGGGATGTTTTTTTTTATTGCTGAGCAGTGCTTGCATGGAGTCAAAGACTCTTCTGCTTCTCATCCCACGCCACCAACATGTAGGCTGGAGGTGCACAAGAATTTGGGAGGGGATGCAGGAGAGCTGAGCCACCAAAAGGATATCCCATCCATTTAGTGTCATGCTCACCATATCAGCTGGGAAAGGAGAAGGAAAGGGTGGAAGTTCAGAGTTACCATGTTTGTCTTCCCAAGCACTGTTACGTGTAACAGAGCTGTGTTTTCCTAGAGGTGGCTGAATACCTGCCTGTCCATGGGAAGTTGTGAATTAATTCCTTGTTTTCTTTTGGCTTACATGTGCAGCTTTTGCTTTATGTATGAAACAGTTTATCTCAACCCCTGACTTTCCCCAGTTTTACCCTTCTGATTCTCTCCCTATCCCACCAGGGGAGAATGTGTGAGTGGATGTGCAGAGGTTAGACATAGCAGTTGGTTTTTCTTTCTCAGCTAGGCAGCTTCTACATTCTGCCAGATAATAAAGAATTAACTGTAAAAAATGAAACAATAAGAAAGAAAAATAACAGATTTTTTTTTGTATGGTCTTGTCCATATTACAAAATGTATAGGGTGTATATAGGATTTAATTTTCCAAGCTAGTTTGCCAACATTCTGGTAAGATCTACCTTGCAACCCATACCAGCTATCATAAATTAGTCACTGAGAGTTAGGACAATGAACAATTCCACTAAAGATTCATTTCAAATTTCCCTTGAAATATATGTGTGTCTGATATAACTACAACTGCTTAAGTTAGTACTCAGTTATACTTAGTAAAGCAGTTTCTCACTAGGAGATTTATCCAACAGCTGCTGAAATCAAGAGACATAGAACCAACTCCCACTCAGTACTTAAGGTGGCAACATATATACAAAGAAGGTACTATTTCAATATAAATTTGTATTTTCAATAGTAATGATTGACAAAATTTGATATTTCTTAGGAGTTTTTTTTTTTAAAAAGGTCTTCTAATCTTGTGACTGGAAATAAAATATCACTTCTGTGGCTCCATCATGGTAATATGAGAAGAAAAATAGGAAATAAGGCTATAATTGTTCTGTATCCAGAAAGCAGTTTGTAACAATAGCTTTATCACCACAAAGAAGAATGGGAAAAATGTATATCAAATAATTTGAAATAGATTATATTCATATATGTCTTCCTATTGAAGAGAGTTTGTAAAAAATGATCAATCAAAACAGAGCTAGAGAATACTCATGTACCAGTACCTGTCTATTTTGTGTATCTATGATTGTTCTAACAAAGAGAGAATTCATCATGACAGAATTTATTTCGAAAAGTAGAAAGACTTTTTATTTTTGGGGTTTTTTTTTTTTTTTAGTCTTTCACTATCATAGCTAAAGCATTTCATTTGCTGGATAAAATGTAAGGCAGCCTCAATGTTCAGCCATAATAGAGACAAATGACAGCTTCATTCCCATCACAACTGGATGGAGGTAATTACTGATACTGTCACAGGCCTGGCACAGATCATTGCTTGTAGAATAGCCACATCCCTACTAAAAAAATACTAATGTCAGAATGAAGGATTCTTTCCTTTTGTAGCTGTCCAATATGATTAAAAGATTTTGTGCTCTAAGGCTCTTTTTACCTAATATTATTAACAGTGAAAATAGTTAATAAGCCATTACTAAATTGGATGTCCCATTTGTGCATCCTCTAATGGGATCATAAACTAATAGAAAACTCTGTGCTGAAGCTTTGATAATGTATAGTTCATTGCTGACTCTAGATTTTACGTTGCATTATGTGCCAACCAAGTTAAAGGCAGGTTTTTAACTGTAAGTAAAGTGAAAGAACCCTGTTTTGATTCATTTGGTATTGCAACTTTTCTTCTTTTCTAATTTCTTAAAATGTAAATAAACTTCAATCATAACACAGAGGCAAAATTCATGAAGATCTTCAAGCTTGCAATTTTCTTTTGTTCAGGTTAATTGAAAGAAACAATAGATGGCCCCCAAATCCAGAGGAAAGCATAAAACTTCTAAAACCAAATAAGTAAAGCAATTCACTAATTAAAGAGGTGTTGATTGTTAATTTCTTTCCCCTTGAACGCTGTTGAATAACAATGTATGAGTGTGTTTGCACATTTTGTGAGTGAAAGTGGCACTGAGAAATAGAACAAGACAGTCTGCACGCAGCTAGGGAAAGGACAACTCACACTGTCCTGAAAGAAACCCAGAGAGGAAATTTTAGGTCAGCTTCTGTCTAAGAACGCCTTGAGGATGTGAGAAAGCGTGAGAAAGGAGCCAGTTTCATATAGTTTCTTTACTCTTCTCAGAGAAAAAAAATGTTACTTATTTTTAGAGAATGAAAATGACTGTACATAAGCACACTAGCCCACCATTAAATTCTCCTAATTGAAACAGTTCAAAAATTATCCAAGTTCTGGCTAATTTTTAGTGGTAATGCTTTATTATTCTCAGGCAATTTTTATATTGGTGAATAGTTTAAAAAGCTGAAGCTGATGTATAGGCAGGGATTGAAGAGTTTGATTTAATAACATAACTAAATGTCAACTAGTTCAACTTCATTTTTTTTGTCTTTGAACTCCAAAAAATCTATTTAAAAATTTCTATACAATTTGTAAGTGAAATTATATCCATCAGCAATATATTCAAAGGGAAACCCATACACACAGTAGAAAGACACCAGAAGATTAGCACCAATCATGTTTAAATATTGGGATTTGTCCTTTTTCTTTTTTTTTTTCACTTTTCATTTAATGAAGAAGGCAGGAATTCAAAGGCAAAGACAGCCGTCCCTTAGCATTTAGGATAGAGTGTGGAATTTTCTTCTGAGACTAGGTGCCCAGAGATATCTTCTAAAGAATTCAACAAGCTACTTGGTTTAAAAGTTGATCAGTTTTCCGTACTTGAGGACCCGTTCTTTCCTTTGAACACACATTTGTGCAGATAATCTGAAGGAATTACTATTCAGTCACTATTACAGTAAATATAGCTATATTTGGAAGGGACCCTAGTGGGTCATCTGGTCCCACCTCCCTGCTCAAGCAGCTACGGTCTCACCAGGGCTGAATAGAGCAGCAGGATCACCTCCCTTGACCTGATGACAATGCTTTCCTAATGCTCCCAGGATACTGTTGAGATCCAGTTATTGAGAGATGCCCCTACCCAAATTAAGGTGCGAATGAGACTATATTGACTATATGCTATAGTCAATAGTATGGGTTTTATTTAACAGTAAATATGAGGGAGAGAGAGAGAGATAGAAAAAATAGGGAAAAGGCAGCAGAGGGGGGAGAGAAAGAGTGAGAGAGAGAGATTAAGCAGAAGAATATCATCTTGCATGGATCCAACTCTGTCCCATAGGATCTCTTCATCCTGGGCTTCTTAGTGGTAGGGGTCTCGAAGGCATTTTAAATTTTCCCTATTTACACATTTCAGGAAAAAAGAATCAATGCTTAGTGGCTACACAGTTCTCTTATTCTATTGGTTGAATAATTCCCTCACTTCTAATTTGTCCCATGCTCAGAGTTTCTCTTGAGTCAGTGGGCCTCCTAACTTCAGTTGGTGAGCTATGACCTCCCCTGCCAGACCCAGACAGAGCTGACTTTCAGCACAGTTTCTGAGCTGGCCTTCCCTGTGGACTCCTTGCAGTGATGTACTCTTCTCTTCAGCCTTGTTCACCTCCCCTTTAAGCCTGAGATAATTGGATCTTGTCTCAAATTCTTCAGGTAGCTGAACTGACAGTCCACATTCCAGGAATTAACGGAGCCCTATTTGAGAGGGTGGGGGGTGATTGGGGTTGGGGTTAGGGTCATGTGTATAGACATGGCCCCTAGAATGAGGTGCCCCATCACCTTCCCAGGGATCAGGTGAGGCTGACTAGCTGGTAATTCCCTGTGTCCAGTCCTCCAGCATCTCTCCCAATTGCCACAACATTTCAAGGATGATCAGGAGGGGCCTTGCTTTAGAGTCCACCAGGTCTCTCAGCACTCATGGATGCATCCCATGAGGGTACATGGACTTGTGAATATCGTTTTCCTATGTGTTCTCTAACCCAAATGTCCTTGATCAAGGGTAAGCCTTCCAAGCCATTCCTTTACATTGGTATCCTGGGTCAGAGATTATTGAGGGCGGGTCTTACAATAATTTTTATTTTTCTGATTTTTGAGTATAAGAACACATAGTTTTAATTTTTAATACAGTTTCATTTTCAAATTTCAAGATTCTTTTTTAAAATATACCAAATGTTTTTCTTTCTGCTTGTTTAATAATTTTACCAGAAAAGATTTATAAGTCTCAGCAGAGATAGTGGTTTTTTTATATTTTCTTAACACTTCGGTGCACTCAGGTACTTAATTGGTTTATTCACTACTCATAGATATCACTGTTAATACAATAGTGCTAATAATACAAAGGAGCTTCAGCAGGAATAATGTAGGCTCAAATGACAAATGAGCACCATTTATGTGAATTTATAGGTCATTAGTTCAGATGCATCCTTGGTAAGGAGATTGTCCAGATTGTTAGATGGCTTATGCAAAGCAGGCATCCCACTTTCTGATGAAGAACTCTGCATGATAAAAAAGTACCATTGAGAGTAATGTGTAGTTACAGCACAGAAACAACATTTCACAGGATGAAAGCACAAATTGACTTCTCGCCTTCTGCAGTGTTTCCTCAGATCATATTTTAAACTCTTTGGAAGTAAGAAAGGCTGGAACTAGAACAGTCTCAGCTTTGTGTAAACTTTGTTAATGAATTGGATTATCAAGATTGTCAGTCACGTTCTTTCCATCAGATAAAATTTTGCAACACTAATAATTGGCGAAAACTAAAATTTAATGTTCTACTTAATAATCAGAAAGAATAACGAAAACATGGAGTATTTTCCATTATTTTCTCTCATAATTCCTGTAGTTCATAACATTGCCAATTTGCAACAGTCTCAATATTCTTCCAGATCTCTGTGATTCTTCCTCCTTTTTAATTTTCCTTTCAGACTCTCTTTCAGCATAAGGAGAGTCAATTCTTTGACATCCCTGAGCACTAGTCAAGAGAGAAAAGCAATATGTATATGTGGTCTGATTAACTCCAAATTCCTCATAGCATGATTAACAACAGTACTTGCCATAGAAGCTCTTCATGATCATTTTCTTTTCTCTTTACCTAGAGAGGAAGATTTGCTAGTCTTTAGCAAACTTATTGGGAATTCTTCCTTTTGAAATCTCTTCTTCCTTCAGCACAACTGAAATAAGATAATGGTTTCAAGAGTTAACTAGTGAGAATTGGAAGTCACCTTCTTTGTAAAATGGGAGGGGGGGAACAACAAAGGGCACAACACAATTATTTAGTTTATTTCCTAGGGAATTTTGGCTGCAGATTTTTCCTGAGTGTGGAATTGGACCTGATGGAGAGCTTCTGGTTTAGAATTAAGGAAATTAATTCAAAGATGATGTTATAGTGGGTGTCTGTTATAGGCCACCCAAACAGGTAGAACAAGTGGATAACAACAATAGGAGCAGCCTCACATTTGAAAGTCTTGATCCTCACTGGGGGCTTCAATCACCAGGATGATTGTGAAGGGTCAACACACTAAGACATAAATAATTTAGAAGGTTCCCGGAGTCTATTGGTGATAAATTCTTCCTACAAGTGATAGAGTAAATGAGGAGAGGGGCATTTCTGGATCTGATAGTCACCAATGAGGGGACTGAGGGGATTGTTGGAAATGTGGAGATTAAAGGCAGCCCTGGCTATGGGTCATAGGATGAAGGTGTGCAGGATCCTGAGGTCAGAGAGGAGAGTGAAAATCGAGTCCCACAAACCTGGACAATGGAAGAACAGACTTTTGCCTCTTCAAAGAATTGTTCAGCGGAGACCCATCAGGTAAATTTCTACAGGGAAGAGGCCCAAGAAAGCTGGTTAATATTCAGGTATCTCTTCATACAAGCTCAGCAGACCTCCATCCCAAATTAATAATTAGTCAGATAAAAATCTCAGGAGGATGAAAAAGACCACCTGGCCAAATTCAGAAATAAAAAGAGAGCAGAGTGTGAAAACAAAGTTAGATAACCTGGGAGGAATATAGAAATACTATCCAAGCATCCAAGGACAAAATTATGAAAGCTAAATCCCAGCTGGAATATGATCTAGCCCTGGACATCAGATAAAGGGGGACCTACAAATGTAGAGGCAATACAAGAAAAATGTGGCACCAATGCTCCATGATTTGGTTACAGTGTGAGCTATAGGATCCTTTTTTTGTCTCAGACTATATTTACAAGACTTTTTATATGTGAGAAGGCTGAGAGTGCTGGGATTGCAGCCTAGAGAAGAAGTTTGGAGGCGTTGTTATTCATGTATATGAATTCCTGAAGGAAGGATGTGAAGAGGATAGAGCCAGGCCCTCTCAGTAGGGCCCAGTGACAGGTCCAGATGGATGGGCACACATTGAAATGCAAGATGTTCCCTCTGAAGACCAGGAAACACTTGGTTTGGGTTTTTTTTGTTCCTTTGAAAGTGACTGAGCACTGGAATGCATTGCCAAGGAAGGTTGCAAAGCCACCATTCTTAGAGTTATTCAATACCTGTCTAAATAATGTGCTTGACAACTGGCACTTAGTGGCCTTACTTGTGGTTGGACAAGATCACCTTTGGAAGTCCTTTCCAGCCTCAACTCTTCTGTGATTCTTAATTTTATAGAAAGGTATTGATCCAGAATAAATGCAATGGTGTCTTGAGATAAGAAAGCTTCACAAGTTTAGGGTAATTTTTTTGTCTGAGAGATTGTTTCCACTCCAATCTGCAGTAATATTATCTAGAATCATTAGTAATTTTAAACCAAGTCATCTTAAATGTCATCACACTTCATGAAAAAGTCACAAACATAACAGGGGCACCTTTACAGCCTTTCCATATTGTGAAAACTTTGACAACCTGCAGGCTATTTACAGCAGAATAATTCAAGATGTTAGCATCATGTAGAAATTCACAAATCAGAGTTCAGAGATATTTACAATATCTTTAAATATGACTTAAAAATCTCTGTTAAAGCAGAGAGTTTTAAAAATACTACTACCTCTTCAAGAAGCAAGACCATTTAAAAAGCATGTGAGATAATTTAATAATGGGTTATATTTTCAAAATCCTATGTATTTCTGATCATTTTACTCATTTTACTAAGGGATTTTTTCCCCTTATTCTCTTTAATTTTTGTTTTCTAAAAGCAATGGTAAAGGAATATGAAATGTGCAAAGTAGATAAAGGAAATATTTATAAAGAATTACATAATAATTTGCCAGATATTTTAATTCTGTGACTATTCTAATTTTTGTTTGAGATACTAGTTATCAATAGTTATTCAGATAATAGCAATCTCCACGGTCATTCTGGGACTACATTGTCTACAGTTTCAGCTATTTTTGGCTTTATATATTGCTAACTATCCACAGGAAAGTACACTAATATTTTTTAACTTTGTGATGTGCAAAATCATATGGAATTATTAAACTCAGAAGTTTTATTTAAAAATAAAATCAGAAATACACTGCAAAAAAAAAGGAGATGAAAAATATAACACATTTATGTTTTTTTATGTAGCCTGCATTCCAAAATAAGTGGCTTACCTTCAGCTCTAATTTCTAGTTTAATCAATAAGAGATTCCCTCCTGGTGGTTTTTTTTTTTTTTTTCTCCTAGATTTAGAAATTTCTTTATAAAATTGATATGAATAAAGCAAAGATAAATAAGAATGCCTATGCATTAAAAAAAATTGAGAAAATCAGTATTAATTGTGCTAAAAAATTGGATTGATGTTCTTATAAAGGAAATAAAAATCAAAGAAATTAATTTTCCTTCATATAAGTACCTGTAGAATCTATGCCATCTAAAAGAATATAAATAAAATTTTTAGGCAAGGTGCAATGGCTAAGATAAATTTTTTCATAAATTTAGATGTCTATAGAAAATGTAGACATCCATATCACCCCAACATTGGTATCTACACTATTTATTGTAATTGAATGCTTTTCTGGGTGTGATTATTTTTAAATGGACATTTGCTAATTGGCTTCTCCCAAAGTGCATATATACCTTTGTGAAAATGAAAAGGAGTTTGAAGCGAGTGTCAGATGTATATGTTTACATTATACACACATATTATGTAAGTGAGATTTATCCACTAAACCCAATTTGATTCTCTTACTTATTATGAAGTTTGGCTTTCAAGCTCTAGTGGGTTTGTAGAAATGACCTTCAATAGCCTCTAGTCAAGGACTCTCTAAAGATAAAAAGGTCAGTTATTCAGACACTCTCCACTTAAACCCATACAGCAGATGAGTTAAAATTGCTAAGTGCTAGGACAAGCCTCTGCTCTTGCTGGAGAGGACCTTTCAACCTCTGAGTTGAATCAGAGGTACACTTTAAACAGTTCTAATTACTTGCTCAAGCAGAACTGGTTCTAAATATATCAAGAAAAGAGAAGACATGAAGAAAGAGATGATAATGGTAGCTGCTCTTGCCACAGTAACCTAACTGTTAGGCACATACTCAGGAAAAGCTAAAACTAGAAGCTAAAACCCTCATGAAGCTCATGAATCACAAACACATGTTATAGGTGAGAGAACAATTTCATAATGGCAAATTAGGATAAAACCAGAGATGTGGATGACTCCTAGAGGAAGGTTAGACTGGGCCAAAGGTCTCCTGTAAACAGGCAGACTTTGGGAAGAGTCAGAAGCATAAAAAGCAACTTTGTCACAAGCCCTGAGGCTTTTAGAAACTTGCTGGCATGTGGAGCTTATGCTTTTGTGTTCGGGGGGCTTTGGAGTCTTTGCTTTTGCTTTTGGAGGTCTTTTGGCTTGGGGGCTTTTGGATCTTATTGCTTTTTGGGGCTTTTTTGAGACTTGCTTTTGAGTTGGGGCTTTTGAGGTCTGCTTCTTGCCCTGGCCATAACCTGCTTTTGGCCCTGTTTGCCCTGGCCCCAGCCTGGGTCTCCTGCCCTGGCTAGCTCTTGCTCACCCTCATGTCTGTTCTGCCTCCCTGTGTCCCTGACCACCACCCTGCCTGCTTCATCTCTGCATCCCTGCCTAAGTGCTCTACATCCATCTTTGCCCACTCCAAACCAGCCTACAGCCCATCCTCACCAGGACCTCCTCCAGAGCTCTGGACCTCCTGCCCGAGTACCCCCTCACATCATGTCTGGTTGTCCAGGGGCAGGCAGTCTGCACACCTCCTGCCTCCTGTCACTCCCTGACCTCCAGTGGTAACACCCTATTTATCTCTCTGTCCCCACTTTCTCTCTCTCTCCCCTCTTTCCCATTCCTTTTTCATTTTCCTTCCTTCTTTTCTGTCTCTTTAGTAGGGTGACTCCTTTCTATTTTGGTTTTTTTTCATTACCAATAAATGGTTCTCAGGTACAGTGTTTGTCTTGTTTGGCTTAATTTCATTCCTGATCATCCATTTTTAAAAGAACTCCTTGCAGTTTCCCACAGTCAAACACAGCAATTTGGTAAGACAAAGAGAAAGAAGACACTCAAATTTCTTTTCTAACTTTTCATTATTGCATGAAGAACTTCAGGCACAGGAGTCAGCACTAGTCATATCATTATGATTGTGACTTTGAATGGATATGGACTGATAAATACCCAAAGGTGATTCACCAGTGGTCAAAATAAAACCAACAAGTTAGTAATGGCTGTGAGAAGAATTCAGATGTTTGTAAAAACTATTCAGTTTCTTGTAATACTCACTTCACCCTGAAGATTTTCATTACTTAAATAAACTTTGCCAAGCATGGCATTTAATTATTAGAACTCTTAATTACGAGTGAAATGTCTATTTAAAGCTCTTGTGACTCTTTGTACTTATAATAAAAAAACTATCTCCAATAATATGGTAATTACACTGCAAGCTCCCACTTGGCAAGACTTTCATGAATTTAAAAATGCAGAATCTATCTAAAGAATGGCACCATTTAACAGATTAATTGTTTGGTAAAAAGTATCCATAATTGTGTGTTCTGCTATACTTCCTGGAAATGCACTTATGGCTCAAAAGACTGAAAGTCGGTGAGAAAAAGTTTTCCTGACAAATTGAGTTTTTGTACGACTTATGGCTAAGTAAAGGCCTCAGCTTAGCTATTGCTCAATTACCACATTCTGCAATTCTAATTTTTTTAGTAAGGTCTGTATATATTCATATAAAAAGTCTTCAGTCAGTGACTCTTCCCACTGATTTAAACAACTCTTATAAAAGTGGTGATCCTCAAATCATAAATGAAACAGATGACTGGTTAGAGCAAATGAACACAACACAAATTTTGAATATATTTAATTTTATAAATGACACAAATGATTCATAATCTGCAGTATTTCTCATAATGTATATGGTATGTTACTCTAATCTTTAACCTTGTATCTCTGAAAGCTACATACTTATTTCATGATACTGTACACAATATGACCTTTTGAAGCACTGTACATGGTTAAAATATACATTTTCTTGCTAGACAATCACAGTATGTTAAGACTAGCTAAAGTATTATAGAAAGAACCTGCTATCAGGTGAAAAATCAAAAAAAAAAAATACTCCTAGCTCTCCATTCAGAACATGCTTTCTCAGTTAATTCCTGAGTTTCTTTGTTATCTTTGAGTTTGAGTATGCTTATGAGCTCATAAATCATAATTTTCTGCAGCCTTCTCATTAGCTATCAGAAAAAATATTTTCAACAACTTCTGTCATTGATCTATCCTGTTTGATGAATGTGTTGTTTGCTCAGCAGAATTTGTCTGCCTTACCTCACCCCCCAAGCCTTTGATTTATAGAGAACATTAAACATAGTTATGAATTTTAAAAGTGCTCTATTACTTTTTAGCTTTCCTTGAAAAGCAGTAATGTTGATAGGAAAACTAAAAAGATAATTATTAGAAAATAAGAATTTCACAGAAGCAATTTTAGAATTCTAAGAAAACTGATTCATTTCCTGTCCATATCAGTTAATGCTGTCTTGAAGACTTTAAAGACATTTCTTGATAAGGTAGGACAGGTGAAGAGTTTTGAAAATTGTATTCCATAAATATACCCAATTCTTAATATTTAGATTTTTCCATCTTCCAGCTTTGACTCATTCCAATTTGTTCTGTCCAGGACAATGTCCAGTTTGTATGATTCTGTGGATATTTTATTGCAGTAACAGTTCCCAGAAGGCATTGCTTCCATCTTTTCACAGTCCTCCACAGTATTTTGTCAAATTTTGCACCCTTCTGCCCTTAATACATGTTCAGGACATACCCTCAATTTCATAAAAACATCACTCAGTTGGGCTGTGGCAGCTTCACATTATTTAAATACTCCTAAAAGAACAATCCACAAAAGTAGTAATTAAGAGACAGAAAGTCAGGGGATCAGTATGGGACCCAGGAAACCATGCGGTGGTGAAAGTAGTCTACTCTAGGAGATGTGTCCATGTGAGAAATATGGACATTTATGGACAATATGTCAGAATCTGGATCAAACCGAATGTTGGGACTCATATGGTGGTAATTTTATTGTAGAAGTGAGACTATTCCTTACTATAAGGTAAAGATTTATAAAAATAGGAATGACTGTACGGGTAATTATTACACATTACTACATTACTGCTTTATTACACATTACTAATTATGTCTTCAGGCTATTGCCCACTCTGTAAATAAAAAACAAACAAACCAACAAAACACCAAACAAACAACTGGAAAGATCACCTAAATAATATTAAAGCTACCCCACAGCTGTATTTAATTTACGATTACAACTGCAAAGTGGGTTCTTGTTTTTGAAAGGAGACACAATTTAGATGATTATTTTAAGAGTTCATCAGTTATTGTGGGCAGAGATATAATTCTTAATTGCAATCTGGAAAGTAATAAAATATAAATAAATTATGTAGCATCTTATAAAAGTCTTACATTGCCGGTTAACCTAATGAAGTACAGCTTTCCCCAAGCCACGTTTTTATTTAACTTTATTGCTAAAATACAAGAGCTGAAAACCAACAGCTCCATTTCTCCTTATTGACCTAAAAACTGGGATCTAAGTACACACATACATAGCATGGATGAATGTACATACAAATTTGTTTACCATTTATTTACTTTCTAATTTGTTAGTGAGGCAAATATTTTCAACAAGCAAATATCAATTACTTTAGACATCCAAAATAATTAAAATAATTTTATATTTAAAATTCATATAAAATAGAGAATACAAATATATTTTTTTATTACTCTGTAGATGAGATTCACCTTGCTTGCCTGAAAACCTGAATGTCTTAGTAGCTATGTTTGAGACAGTCAGCCTGGGTCCTATTATCATTTAATAGATACGGGCACTTTCTGGCACAGTTCATCTGACCCATTAGAGTCCGTACCCCTGCCCACATATTTTTGATATATGTCTGAGGAGTTGAGTTTAATGGTGGCTCTTACACTGAAGATTTAAAAAGATATTTATCCAGGTTATGCACCTGTAGATAACAAGTTCTTCCAATTTAGACAAACTCTCAGTACGCTTTTGCAGTTTTGTACCTGAACTGATTTTTCCTGCTTAGAAATAGGACTCAATGGTTCTATTTCCTAATTATATAACCCCCAGGTCCTGGATTACAATAATTTTGGTGCTTCATTTTGTTTATGTGCTCTTTCGCATCTGGTCATACTATCTCTAGCTAAGACCTGCAGTGCACTGGATAGATCTCAGAGGACATTAATCCTAAAGAAGCCCCAGAAAATGTTTTAAGAAAGTGCAACAGGGAAATACATACATCGTATTGTTTACTGTTATGTACTACTTTTGATTGAAGACAAATCAAACGTCTAAATAAAATGAATCTTTGCTTCTTAGTTCTTTACTAACACATATTTCTGGAACTGTAAAGTAAAGGTTAGTTAATTTCTGACAATCAAATGAGAGTAAAGTATTGTGCTATCCCAGGAATCAGCCTGAACATAGAAGGGAGAGTGGATAGGGAAAAAGAAGTTCTGTACTGAGAAATTAATTACACCAATAAAGATTCAAAGCCAATAGATTGCCTACTAAATATTTAGCACTATAAATGCCTACTAATATATAGCACTCAGCAAGTCTGGTAATTCAGCCACACCTTCAAACACAGAGACACTGCATCCCGAGGAGCCTGTATGCTCACACACACCTGAGAAGGCCCTATGGATCAGCACATCTGGTGACAATCTCTAGGCAGTAATACACAGCAGCATCTTGTTATATTTTGACTCCATATCCAAAGTTTTATTTTCAGCACCTTCAGTCCTGCTATTTCAGTACTTTGATTATGCAAGTTATTTCCTTATGTTTTCCTAGTCTCTGGACATTTCTTGCCCAAGAATTGTAGAGAATGGATTCTTAAAAGTCTTTTTATAGAGTCCCCTAAGAGTGCAGTAAAAGCCTTTATGAAACACATAAACACAGTTCAACCCACATGTAATTGCTGACCTCATCTCTGTACTCCCCTGCCCTGGTCACCAGCTTCTTCTTTCTCACCACAAGGCAGAAAGTACCATGACTGGGCAGAAGGTCTAATGCTGGGACACCTGGTCCTGTGTTCAGTCTCTGATTGCTCAGCAAAAACACTTGATAAAGACTTTTTAAATTGACGTTTCACATTAGCTGACTTCTAGGAAAGGGATAATAACAGATTGAGTATTAAGGAAAAGAAAATGAACAATAATGGATGAAGGTGAGAGAAATAGGCAAGAATCATTTCTGGCTTACAGACTCCTGGCTGACACTGCTCACCTGCTGCTTGGTACCTAGAGTACAAAGCTGGTTATTGCTGCCTTCATCTCCCCATGCCTCTTAGACAGACACAAGCTGCATAATATGGACTTCTGGTGGAGCCTATATCTATACAATCTGCTTCAAATAAAAAGAAATCCTTGAAGCTTACAGAAGAAATTCACTAAATTTAGAAGAAGCAAAGTTCAAAAATTCAGTGTGAGTAGCTCTCCTGGTCTCTAGGGGACATAGACATTAAAAAAAAAAAAAAAAAAAAAAGAGAAAGAAAAAGAAGCTAAGAAAAAGTAATTGACCTGCACAGGAGATAGTAACAGCAGAGAGAATGAAGGGAAGGTCCTTGAAGATACTAACTACTTCAAGCTTAGAAAAGATAAAAGGAAAGGCTGACTTTAAAGCAGACTCACTGCAGAAACTAAGTGACACTATAAACATGAATAAGAGTGAGGGACTATGGGCTCACTGACGTGTATAAGGTTTAACCTAGAGAGAGGGTGTTCAACTCCTTCACATACATTACATCAGGTTAGGAAAACAAAACAAAACCAAAGCCAAAACAGAAAACAAAATAAAACAAAAACAAAGCAACCACCCCCCCCCAAAAAAAAAAAAAAACAAAACCAAAAACCCAAAAACCTCAATAGCTGTGAGGGAAAAAAAATGGCATGTAATTGACCAAGAAATCAACACCTATAAGTAATTACCGAATAAAATCCTTAATTAAAAGTTTAATAGGATGAAAAGACTCTCTTTTAACAGATCTTAAGAAATGTATAATAATTATTATATTAATTATTATAATAATACTTATGGCATGCTGCTTTTGGGGTTTGATTAACACTGGTGACTTCTGGACTGAGGTTCTTGAGGAGAATGAGCAAACAATCACCAAAAGTCTTCCACAGGACTCAATCCTATGGTTCTGTTCAATAGGTTTTTGAATTACATGAATGCAGAAGGTGAATGTACTATTAGAAAATTTTCTAACAGTACCAAACCGGGAGGTTCTGCTGACTCCCTTGAGGGATGATAGGACTAATCAAGGGATCAAGACAAGTTAAAGTGTTGAGCAATTATTAATGGCAAAATTAACAAATCCAGATGCTGGATTCCACACTTGTGACAGAGGCACATAAAATTGGACAGCTGGAACACAGCTCCATAGAAGATTGGTGCAGGGTCAATGGGAGCCAGCAGTGTTTCTTTGCAACCAGGAGGGCAAACACCTTCCTGGGGTGCATCAAACACAGCATCTTCAGGCAATAAAAAGTGGTAATTATTCCAATGTATTCAGCATTGGTACAGCCTCACCCAGAGTACTGTGTGCAGTTCTGGGCCCCACAGTTTAAGAAAGGCCTGAAGGTCCTTGAATGAATACAGTGGAGGATAACAAAGCTGGTAAAGGGCCGGAAGGCACATCCTGTGAGAAGTGGCTGAGGATGCTGAATTTGTCTGATTTAGAGAAGAGGATGATGAGGGGTGATTTCAAGTTATTTGTTTACAATATAATTATTTGCAAGTATTTATTTACAGATAAAAACATTTCTCACTTTTTAATTTAATTCTTTAAAGGTTTTGTTTTTATTTCTGCCATATGTTATTCCAGTATTTCTTCAGTGTAGCTGCTGCTGTTGCATAATATTCCGCCACCAATTAAATAACTGTGCTAAAGAAAATTTTTCTTGAGAACCAGGAAAACTTCAGTGTTGTGTCACCATAAGACATCCACTCCTGAACACCACAGCAGCCAAACCAGACCTCTTTTTCTTAATCCAGTAAGATGATAAAACAGAAGGTTAAAGTGCAATGTCCTTATACACAATATGTAAACCCTTGGTGTAGTTTTCTCTTATGTGACATTTGCCATAACTAAAGACTTTAAATACTAGCAACTCTCACCAGAGGGCACAGAAGTATCTTCATTGGCAGTATCTTCATCTTTCACTTGATGAAGAAATGGTTTTGATTATTCACTGTAAAAGTCCACAGCTCTTCCTTCCCAGCAGGCACTCTACTTTCTTACAGTTTAATTTTATGGCTGATGACACATACAAATGGCAAACATCTTAGCCTGTTATTTTACTATGCAGTCCTAATGAAAAAAAAAAAAAGGTTAGCTGAGTTAGAGACCATTATAAACATCAAGAAGGATTTTTTTTTAACATATTCTTATCCAGAAAAAAAATCAGGCTCATTTTTGAAAAATTAAATGTGGAGGGTATTTAATCAAATAACCTTTTAGTTAATTATCAGACACTATTCATCTACTCACTATCCAATCACGTAAAAATTATTGCAGTTTTTTTAATGAATTAGCTATACTAAAGAATCTGTAACTGCTTCTCCATCTACAGATGGCAAAAGCCCAAAGCAATTGTTTCAGCTAGGATTTGGAGTGACTAATCAAGGTCACTGTGCAGCCTTCCTAAAGAGTTTTTCTATTCCTTTTGTTGGTCATCAGGAGTTCAGATTCCCAATTTAGGAAGACTGTTTCCTAACCACCAGAAATACATATTCACATTACTACCTAATTATATCCAAACAGATCCAAATTTCAAAACCAATAATTTTGATACATATAATAAATTGAGGCTTGTTTTAAGAGGTTTTCTTGAAATTGCAACCATAAAATCATAGAGGCATAGAATGGTTTGTGATGAAAGGGAACTTTAAAGATCATTTTTCCAACTGTCATGGATAAGGACAACTTCCACTTGACCAGGTTGTTCAAAGCTCAATTCAGCTTGATCTTGGAGCCTTCCAACACTGGGGCATTCACCTCTGAGAAACAGGCTCTGGTGTCTTGAGAATTTCAGCATAAGAAAAGTTTTTTTCTTATATTTAATCTAAATCCACCCTTTTTCACTTTAAAACCAATCATCCTTGTTTTGTCAGCACACACCCTATCAAAAAAGCCTGTCCTTACTTTCTTGTAAGCCCCACTAGAGTATTGAAAAGGCACAATAAGATCATCCCAGAACCTTCTCTTCTCCAGACTGAACAGCCCCATTTCTCTCAGCCTTTCTTTCTAGGAGAGATATACCAGCTTTTGTCTCCAATGTTGCATCAGGAAACACATTGCCAGCAGGTTGAGAGAGATGATCCTGCCCCTCTACCCAGGACTGGAAAGGTCACATCTGGAGTTTTGAGTCCAGTTCTGGGCTCCTCAGTACAAGAGAGACACAGAGCTCCTGGAGCAGATTCAGTGGAGGGCAACAAAGGCAATTGAGGGACTGGAGCATGTTTCCTGCAAGGAAAGGCTGAAGAAGCTGGGCCTGTTCAGCCTGAGAAGAGATGACCGAGAGGGGACCTTGTCATTGTCTCTCAGTATCTGAATGGAGGGTGCCAAGAAGATGAAGCCAGGATCTTTTTGGTGCCAAGCAGCAGCACAAGAAGAAATGGGCAGAAACTGATGCACAGGAAGTTCCACCTTCTTTACTTTGTGGGTGACTGCACACTGGAGCAGATTGCCCAGAGAAGTTGCAGTCAGTCTCACTGGAGATACTCCAGAACTGTCTAGGGGCAATCCTCTGCCGCGTGCTTTAGGATCATCCTCCTGAGCAGGGAGGGTGGGCCACATGACCCACTGTGATCACTTTCAGCCTGACCCATTCTGTGGCTCTGTGGTTCTCTGCTCTGCTGCTCTACCAGGTCCATTTCTTTCTTATGCTGTGAACCCAGACCTGGATGCAGCACTCCCGGTGGGGTGTCACCAGAATAAAGTAGAAGAGCAGAATCATCTTCCTAGACCTATTGTGATGCTTTTTTATGCAACCAGACCTACAATCAAATTTTTGGGCTGAAAACATACATTGCTGTATATTATGTCCATTTTAAAAATCAACCAGTATTCCCACTTCATTCTCTTTAGGTCTCCTCTCAATCTATTCATCTCCCTGTCTGTACTGATATTGGGGATTGCCCAATAACCCATATCTAGGATATTGCATAGCCGATGGTAACTTCCATTCCTATGTGTCTTGGTGAAATTAATGAATTTGCATATGGGAAAAGTTTGAACCAAAAGACATGGTGCATATGAAATAGAAAAATACAAAATAATGATCTCTGGTGAAGGTGGGTGTAGGAAAGACATTCTGTGCTGTTTTTGTGAGCTAGCAAAGGCCTCTAGAAGATAAGGAAGCCCTGTATCTCTCCTGAAGAAGACACCAAGGTCGTCACCATGGAGACAGGATGAAGGAGAGAAAGTTAGGAGATATGGACTCTGGCTAGCTCACAGAGTGACGTGGCTCCCCAATAACCTACTGGGAACTTTGTTTCTCTTATATGACCAATGGACATTGAATGTGTATGCTGGATGGGTGTAAGTGTCTTGAAAAGTATAAAAGCAACGTTGCAAATAATAAATCTCTCTCTTGCACCTTTTGATGGAGTCGTGTACTTTTGTACCGTGTCGTACTGTATAGCGACAGGTGGGTTTAGAAATTAAAATATAGATGAACTGTAGCAATTAAAATAGTTAAGCCACCAAAACAGACATGCAAGATTAGTCCTTGGACAGCTCGCTTAACAGTTTCATATATAAAAACTTGGAGATATTAGCTTCTGGATACTTAAATCTGGCACATTTCATTGTTACTCCCACTGTCTGCTTTAATGAGAACTCTTCAAGTATATTGAAGAGAAATAGATCTTTAAAGGATTTCATTTATTTTTTAAAGGATCACTTAAATCTAAATTACTATTAAAAGGAAAAGAGTGCTGAAGTAGAATTGCATTAAAATTACATTAATTCTCTCTCTCGAATGACTGCTATGAAAGTATAAATAATGTATTGAAGACAAGGGAAGGAGAAGTGAAAAAGGAAAAAAAAAGAACGTTTGTAACCAAATAAAAAAGTTTTACTTAAAGTTTATTTGAAAGTATTTTAATACCTCCAATAAAAATGTTACTTCTATTTGTCTCCTAATCAGAAATTCATATGTAAAACATTATATTCTCATTTTCAATTTGATTATTATATTCAAGTTTATTTTAAATATATGCATTATTCATCTTAGAAGATCAACTAACATTTTTTTTAATTCAAATATTTACAGTGAATTATTTTGTATATACTACAGCATAATTTTTTTTGCTCCTTATATAAAAGTATTTTAAAATACAATCTATTTATAGCTTACTCTGCATAACTATTTGTTGGTGTGTTTTATGGAGTCTGGCTGCCAGATACCCGCCCAGTCTCACTTTCTCTCCCCAACATGACAGGAGAAGAAAATAAGATGAAAAATTTTGCTGGTCAAGATACAGTCAGTGAGGTCACTTATCAGTTGTCACCATGAACAAAGCCTAGTTGAAGCAAGTAAAATGAATTTTCCTCCTGAAATTCAAAATATTTGGATAGTGAGAGACAAAGGCAGTACTAAAAGCTCCTTTCTAGAAGCTTCCTCATTTTCCTGGGCTAAATTTCATTCCTTCAAACCCATCTCCTCTGCCTTCTTACCCTATCCCCAAGGGAATATGCACATATATATTTCCCAATCTCTCTCTCTCTCTCTCTCTATATATATATATATATATATATCTATATATCAGAATAGGTCATGGTAGTAGAACCATGTTTTCTTTTTTTTTTTTATTAAAAGAAATTTGAAACATATATCTTATATGCTTAAAATTATTTATAACCTATATAAATTATTTTAGATAGAACAATTTGCAATATCTTTTTTCAGGAACTCCAGAATGATTTTCTTCCAAATCTTGCAGATGAGAATTTTTATTCTCTAGAGTGAGGTTTTGGCCACCTAATCTATGCCTAAATGACAGGCATTTTGTGAAATGTTACAATGAAAAATAAATATCTAATTTCCAAAAAGTCAATGCTAGGAAGTAGATGTTATCTTCCAGTTCACCAAAGGATTTCAGAAAAATGTTTCTCAAATAATATAATCAATTTTATTTACAATGTTAGAATTCTTATCTAATGTCTTTTTATTTGCTTGACAGGACAGCATTTCTAACATAAAAAATTTAAATATTCACACACTGGGTCAGCTTTGCAGATGGTAGAACTAAAATGATTTATACCATCTGAAAGATAGGATCTCATGTTTTTGAAAAACGTGTAACTAAAAGTGATATAGTACAATATGTTTTCTTACATGACAGCATGTCTCAAGTGTCAGCACATGATTTATAAAGGAAAATTTTAAAATGCTATATAAAGCAAGAAAATAAAAGAGACAGCATGCATGGAAAATTCTATATAAAACCTTGACTAGCAGCTATTTGTAACTTGAAATAATCATTAGTGCTTACTTCTTTTTAGTACTACAAAGTGTATCAGAAGAAATATGACTGTGTTTAGCCATCAAAGACAGTCTTTTGACATGCCTGAACACTATTACACAATTCCCTGTCATGCTATCTTTTGCCACAAAAGCTCCTCTGTATTGAGGTTGCAATTTTTGATATGAAGTGGGGGGTAGAGAGGTAGAAAAAGGGTATTTTCAATGGTTCGTAATATTTTTCTTCTAATACTGTTTCACACTGTCTGTCACAGAACTTTCAAAGTCCTGCTGAAATCTTTTCCTTATTCTGTAACATCTATGAATGGGTGACAACTGACTGTAAAGAAAAATTAATCAAAACAGATTCAAAGTTACTATAAGTTTTGTGAACTTTTCACTGTCAATACCATGCCCTGTATGACATCTCCAAGACCTTGATCAAAATGTTTTACACAAATGTTCCTGCTCACTATATGAAGAATTTCTCACTAAGCACAAAGAGCTAACAATAACAACTAGTGAGTCAGTATTGTTTTTCTTTACAACACTCAGCATCCACAGTCAAATGTGTTTAACTGTAAATAATTAAACCAAGATTTAAATGCTAAGCAGTTCATTTAACAGCACATGATAACACCAACATCTGTTTCAGCAGAACTTCTCTATCATACTTAAGCAGGTTAACAAAGTCGCAGGTTTGCGTGTCATGGATTATTCCTAAGCAGATGCATAGGGTAAAACAAAAGTAAATGGAAATGTATTGAATTCCATTATCAGTGTTATAAAAGTCCTCATATTTATTGAGGGTTGCATCAAATTTGTACACAGCTATGAGCAATAAGCGTTCTTCAGACTTGAAGACAAAATTCATGACACATCCATACAGTCAGTGGAGGTACTCCTGCAGAACAGGCTGTCCACCTTCTTATTGGGAAAGTCTACAGGCCATGTTGTTCTCTGGACAGTACTCAGGTTTTGTCTTTGATTTGACTGGCATGGGTAAAAATAAAAAAAAAAAAAGGATAATACTATTGAAGAGTTCACAAATTCTTCATTTAACTCCATGTCTGATCTTGTGTAAATTTTAATGTAACCTAAGAATTCAACTGCATAGTTCTCACAGCCAGATGGGCATCACAAGTGCCAGTAAACTTAATTATCTAGCAATTCAGATTGCAGAAATATGCAAAAGAAATAAAAAAATATATAGGCAGAGAACAGCAGACTACATGGATGTGTTGCAACCAAAAGTATAGCAGAATAAGGAAGATAAATTGTCATGTGCTGTTGACATTGAAGTCGTCGGGTCATCAATATCAAAACATATCTACTCTCAGCTTTTAAGGACACCTCTTATCAGGAAAACAATGAATAGCCTATACTCCTGCTGTCAGGAAAATGGAGTAAATAAAATCAGAGTCATGGAGACTCCTTTATCTATCAGTCTCAGCCCTTGACCTTGAAGTGTCTGGGAAAGAAAGCAGCAGTAATACACTGCTGCCCTCTACCTTTAAATAAGTAAGACTTTTAAAGTGTCCCTATTCCATCAGGGTGCACCTGGACAACTTTTTGCTATCTGTACTTTTTATGCCCAAATACAAGGAAGAAATTATTTAAAACTAAATTTCCCACTGCCATTCATGGAATTGGGTAAAGCTAGCTGAGATAATATAGAGATGATGCACAATCTATCCCATGATCTTGCATTCTTACATTTCTAAATGAATTAATTCATTGGTACGGTCACTCAGGAATGCTGAGTTAAGGAGGACTTTCAATTTCATGCCTTTGATTAATGTGGATTCATATCCATAATCTTTTAATAGAATAGTTCAGTATGACATCAAAAATCCAAATACATGATAACAAAATTAAGCTAGAATCCATGAATGTACTATAGGACTGTTGTTAATACTGACACTTTCCACTGATACTAAGTATATGGCAATTTAACATCATAGCCTGTTATCGCTTGGATTATCTATATATGGTTCCTTTTCCTTTAAGTAATTTTCTGTTTTTTGTTCTTGGTAAATCTTGGAGCAAGTGTGCTGAAAATATATTATCTTCTGAGGAGGAACCAGGCTTATTCAAGATGAGCTTTAGCTGCTTTGTGTCTGCAGAAGCATTGGAGGTCTCTAGCAAAGTCAGTAGAGAGCTTGCAGAGCAGTGCTGATTTTGCGTTCCTGAAGGTGTGCTCCACATTTGCACAGATAGTTGACAAGTTCCAAAATATTGTTTGTGGGGAGAGATCAGGACACAAGCCATACCTCACTTACAGTTTCTATTTATTATGAACATCTTCTTTGAGTAACAAGCTACTACCATAATCTCTCTTGAGTAAAGGGCTAGTGTTATAGTTTAATCATACTGGCCATCAGCTCAGCCCCACACAGCTTCTCACTTACTCCCTTTTATAGCAGGATGAGGAAGAGTAAAAGTGAGAAAAAGCAGAGTAAGAAATTCATTCACTTACCAACAAAAGCAGAGTAAGAAATTCATTCACTGCTTCCTATAGGCAGGAAGGTGATGAGCCATCTCTAGAAAGCAGGCTCCATCACCTGTAATGGTGACGTGGGAGGACAAACACGATCCCTCCAAATGTCCTTCCTTCCTCCTTCGTCCCCTAGCTCTTATTGCTGAGCATGATGCCGGCTGTTATGAAACATCTCTTTGGCCAGTTTGGGTCAGCTGTCGCATCTGTGCTGCCTCCAGGCTTCTTGTCACCCTCAGCCTACTTGCTGTCAAGGGATGGTGAGAAATTGAAAAGGCCTTGACTCTGTGTGAACACTGCACAGGAATAACAAACATCTCTGTGTTACCAAAACTGTTCTTATCAACAATTCAAAGCAAACACCATAAATGCAACAATTAAAAAACCTAATGCTATCCCAGCCAAAACCACTACTGATAGAAAACCTGTGCTGATATGACTGCAAGTCTTTCAAACAGGCCAAGTTACTCTCAATAAATGCATTGATAGGATCCAATAACTACATTTAGTAGGGAAAATTTTTCTTTTAGTCCTAGCTATTTCTTTTTTCCCTAGCTGCATCAGCTAGGGAACATTGCAGGGGACATGTTGATAATTATTTTATGGACCTATCAATGGTGCTTTAACAAGTAAAGCATATCCAAGACCCTTCAGCAGCAGCTGATTTAAGTTGCTGTGATTTCCTCCTGGGTGCAGCTGGGGTGGGAGAACTGCTGATGCTGTTGTGAAAACAGCTGCAGAAGCTCTTCAGCCAACTGGAGCTGGCTGGCACCAAGATGCTGAATACAAGCTGCTGCTTATTTGCAACAACAGCAGCGTACTGGATAGCACTGCTATTTGCTGCTATAGTGACTTGAAAGTACTGCCAGGTAGGAACTTATGAGAGTTTAATCCTAAATCCCATTTCCAGCTGGTATTCTGTGACATTCTTAAGATTACTGAAGGCCAAAAGACTAGCTAAGTAGTTTGGGATGTGATCCTGCAATGAGGAATGTAAAATGAAGAAATTTTCTTCTGTCTACCTAGTGGTAAGAGCCAGTTGGCTGTATAGACATAGCTACTAAGAAAAATGTGATAGTTAATATATTCAGCTTTCTGGAGCAGATGAATATGAACTTTTTGTGAGATTTGATATCCATAAATCATAGAGGGCTGTGACATATAATTTTGTATTGGAGACACTTCTTAGACTGAAAATATGCCCTCATATTTTACTAGTTTGGCTAAAGTGATGGAATAAACCCTAAAATATTGACAGAAGCTATTGATATAAGCAGTACAAACAAAGAATGGAGTCTCATAAATGAGTAGGATCATAGAGACAAGTTCTTCCTGAAGCAGGAAATTTATTTTATATTAAAAAGACAGCAATTTATTAAGAAAAATCTCTTTGTTTCCTCAGTTTCCTCTGCTCCAGCTGTTTTATTTTTTTTAAATTCAGGATATATTGCATGTTCAACTTTTTATTAACTTCTTTATTTTTGTTTTTTAAATTTTTTTAAGGTTGTTAAAGGATTAGATTTCTTATGCTTTGAAAATTTTATGTGCTATGGTTGCATACAGCAGACGAAAACTGTATGTTATAGTCCTTTCCAGAACAAAAATAAGTTCCTCAGGAGAGTTCTTTTTATTGATGTGACACATTAATGACAAGAAATGGAGAAACATAAAATGTTTATTTATGTCATGTCCTGTTTCGCCCATATGAAGGAAAAATATTTTGGAGAGCAGACTGGTTTAAAGGCAAGGTTTAGAATGACTTGGAAAATTACATTAAACTATTCAGAGAATGAGGAATAGATCCAAGATGTTGCCTTTGGGACTCATTTTTGAAGGACAGAAAAGGGATCTCCTGCATTATACTTGTAAGATTACAGCAGAATATAGACAAAAACTTACTAGAACACTTATTTTTTAATTTTTTTTCTATAACTCTATCCATTTCCATAACAAAACTTTAAAATTCCTGAGGGACCTTTGCAGGACTGACAAAGGGTGATTAAGGAGGAGGAGAGTGGAATTTCCATACTCTAAATATCACTATTAAATCAGATATCTTTTCTTTTTCTCTGGAGCAATAGGTGTGATCTCAAACAGGAGAACATTTTTTAAAGGCTCTCACTAAGTAAAATTCAGCTGTGGCAATAAAAGGCAATGTGAAGAAGCTAGAAACAGAATACAAGGGTGTGATGGGAGTTAGGATTGGCTTTCATAGAACTATGTGCAAAAAAAACCCAGATGACCTTTTCCACATTCCAGAAACATTTGGAATTATTTTTCTCTAGTTTCAGGTGCTTTCCTTTGCAGATATTTTGGTGGGTTTTTTTTTGTTTTGTTTTGGGTTTTTTTTGGTTTTGTTTTTTTTTTTTGTTTTGTTTTTGGTTGTTTGGTTGGTTTTTTTTGTTTTTTTTTTTTTTTTAATGAAATATTAAACCATGCTCTGGATCTCTTTGTGAAAGGTGACAAAATTTTTTTCTGTTTAATTGATTATATCAAGCACGTTGTATAGACTTGAGGCAGCTGTAGAGGAAAAAACATTAGAGCAAGGTTAATGAAAGGGACAAATAGGTTTAGAATAATAATCTCTAATACATACAAAAGGGACAAATAGGTTTAGAATAATAATCTCTAACAGA